>VDFB02000006.1:1855621-2011822 GCA_007258455.2 Sequoia sempervirens
CTCTCCCACCCTCTCTCCCACTCTCCCACACTCTCTCCCAATCCCACCCTCTCTCACCCTCTCTCCCACAAGCATACATACATACATATAGGGATACATACAAGCATGCATACATATATACATACATGACACACCAACATACATATACATACAAACATATTAACAAACATTCAATAAAGTGGCATTTAACTAAAGGAAGACATAACGTGAGCGCATTATGTGTTGCTAGACATGTTCCCTAGAGAAGCAAAAAATGTCAAAACTAACACATAACGCGAGCGCGTTATAACACACTCACGTTATATTTTTCTTTGGGAATCCCCAAGCCTTAGCTTTGGTATTTGCCTTGGAATACCAACCCAAAGGCTTGGAGGGCATTCCCAATGACCAGAGACGCGTTTTTTCCAAATTCTACAATTTTTCACATAATCGGGTTCGTGCTCACCATCAGGATTGCATCTGGTTCAATATCGACAAAATCTAACACATGGGTAATGTTAAGTTTTCTCTTAGCTTTCCAATGATGTATTTTTTTCACTTTCTAACAATGTTAGGCCTTTCATCCATAATTTCTTTTGTTTGTATGTCTATTTTTTTTCAAAAAGCAGTGTTTGGTGTTTTTTTCGTTATAAATTAACCGTTCATCAAAATTTCAAATAAATTACATTTTTAGAAACTAGACTCCATTCTACAAATTTTTAAAAAAAAAAATTAAAAAAAAATATATTACTTTCCAAAATTTGTAGGGGGAGCACGGCTAAAATTCTGCTCTTTAGGAAGTGCTAAATTAGAAAATTAGTAAAAAATCAAATATTCATTAAAAAATTATCAGAAAAATCTTGCATCAACTAGATACTGTTAGCTGACTTCTAATCATAGCGATTTTAAAAATACTACAAAAAAATTCACTGTGCTAGGGTCGTACAAGAGTTGCTATGTTATTTTTTTCTGACAAAAACAACAACAATTTATGTACATCCCTCTTTTGAACCCCTTAATCTCAACCATTTTCAAAATAAATTAGTAGTTTAGAAAGTAGACTTAGAGCACTTCGATCCTTATTTTTGTTCCATCTCAAAATTTTGAGTGTAGTTATCCTCAATTTCACGTCCAAGGTCAGTATTTCCTGATTTCAAAAAAAAAGTGGCCACTTAAGCCCCCTTTTTGGGAACCATCTTGGTGCACTTACCCCACAATCATTTGTTCCACAAGCTGCTATATTATCCTGGTTATTTGGAAATGCCTCTTCCTCTTCATAGAATGGATTTGAATAAACATGAAATTTATGTTCCAACACATCTTGACAAAATGTTATTTGATCTTCTTCTATTTTTTCATCATACAACGGATTTGCAAAAAGTTGAAAACCATTTTCAAATGTACAAACCTCTTCTTCATCAAATGTATCTTCATGGTACTCAACTGCAGTTGGAAGTGTTACTTGTTCACTGTCAAATGAATTTTCTTCTTCTATCACATTTTCCATTGTTTCTTCCTCCTGACCTCCATTAAGGCTACAAGTGTTCCTTTGTTGTAGATCAAAATCCATAGGTTTGTCTTCACAATCTGAATCTTCAATGGATCCCTCATAACATTCACTATCACAATCTGTTATGCAGGAGATACCATATATATCTTCATGTAGGTTGTCATAGGTATTATTTTCACTTGCATACTCATCTTCTATGAACTGATCACAGTCATTTCCTTCTTCATTGTTGAAGGGCATACTATCTTCTTTTATTTCAGCTTCCAATTTGTTGTCTTCAATGCTATGACAATGCATACATGGTTGCACTTCCATATCAATTGAATCATGACTGATATATTCCTATGGTGGTGTGTTTCTGGTAATATATTTAATGTTGCAATCATCTTTCAAGGTATAAAATTGGTCTTCAACAAGTTCATCTTCATTCGAATTTGAAAAAACATCATTTGCACATGTTTCCTCTCCCAGCTGTATTGCTTGATCAATTTCTCCATATTCATCTTGATAATTGTACTGGCTTAGGAATAGTCTTTTGAGATCTTTCCATGAAGAGATACTTTGCATAGGCAAGCCAATAAACCACTCCCTTGCATCATCCCTCAAAGATCTTGAAAAACATCTAATAATGACATCTTCTTGATAAATCCAAAAGTCCAAAATGAAATCCCAGAATTGTTGTACATGCTTACAAGTTGATTCACCCCATTCTCCATGAAATTTAGGATATGCTTTAATGGTTCTACCAGTTCGCAGGGATAAGAATTTGGGTAGCCTTGGATATTGTTGTAGCTAAATGGTTTATCAATGGCTGAGACAAAATTTGGAGAGCCATATGGGTTTTGTTAGATTATTAACCTTTGTCTAAGAGATGGAGGATAAGCATTTATTTGATATGGGGCTTGTGGTGTATAAATATTCTGTTGTGAATAAAGTGCATTACCTCCATTGTGAAAATTCCTAATTGCATTATGAGGCGCTTGTGGGGTCCAATGCCTGCTTGCATTTGTGTATTCATTTGTATTGTAGAATAGTTTATTTTGTGATGCATTTGGGACACGTTTAACTCCCAATTGTAGCAGTTCTTGTTCCAATTGTATTCATTGTTTTTTCAATTCTTTACACTTTCTTATTTATTGTTGCCTTTCAAAAAATTCTTTTGTTCCAAACTATCTATCCATTCTTCATCAAGCTTTTTTACCAAAGTCGCCACTCACTTTCTTAAAAGTGAGAAAAACTAAATTATTCTTGATTTTATCCCCAACGGAATCACTTTTTCTCAAACTCTCCAATTATGAATCTTTCTTCAATGACTATATGATGGTCTTCAACCGGATATTCTGCAATAGTTCCCCAGTGGAGTCACCAAACTGTTAGGTCTCAAAAACGCTAGTTTGAAACCACAAGAGGTTGCCAAGCTCTTGATACGTTTTTGGCTAACGTACAAGACCAATTAATGCAATTGTATCTTCGTCTCTTTAGGTTTTGCTAGACCTAGGTGGGTATACCTATATGGATGAGCAGATTTAGGTGATGTGTTTCCTATTTTGGCAATCTATCCACGATGGCAATTGAGAGTGGAGAGATGAAAGCTTACTAACTACTCCTACTGAAATTTGAGATGTGAATATTTTGAATAAAATTCTATGAAATTCTAGAATGGAATTGGTGTGACTAGTGCCTACTTCTGTTGGGCTAATGGAGTCAAGATTTGTATGATATGTGAGTCTTATTTCTAGATACAATTCAAATTGTTTGGCACTTTTATGAGTTTATGCTTGGCATAAACGTGCGAAGATGCAATTATCAAGTTCTTCTTATTGATCCAAATGTCATTTTCCAGATTACTGTGATTAATTAAAAGAGTTTAATCCTTCCTTGAAGGAGCCAATTAATTGAACCACACAAGAACAGCAAGTGTGCTTTGATACATCAATTTAAATAATAGGGAAATGACAACCTTGGAGACAACCGAATAATATTTTTAATAAATTCAACAAACAACTGACACCATAAATGGATCACCAAATTTATGCATTCTTCTCCATTATATAATTTAAAAAGAGTTTACAATATACAACATGATGTTCTGTTTCGGCAACAGTTCACCCTATCAACTACCTAACTACTTCCTCCTTATGATTTTATTTCATCTTACATATATACATTACGTTAGGGTTACAACTCTTCACAACATCCATCTGGTGCAACTCTTAGTTTAACTATTCTCGAAAAAATATTTAATTCATTGCCTTTGGAAAATTAAATATTTTAATCTTTGTTATCTTTGTTTCCATGAAAATAATAATATTTCCCCCTTTTATATTTTCACCAGACAAATATTTCCTTCGAATAATTATCCATTACAAGGTTTTACATTGCCCTTTAATTTCCTCCATGAAAAGCTTCACTCTAAATTATTAAAATATTTTCCACGTAAAATGATTGTCTCTCTTGGAAAAACTAATTCATCTTCCATTTACCCGTATGTAACTTTATCCATTTGAAAAAACATTCTTTGGGTAAAACAATCAACCATTCTTTAACTTCCTTGGTGAAAATAGTTTATTGCAATATAAGTGAAATTCACCCTTCAAAATATTCACCATCTTCACAATAAAATCTTCGTCTTTACTTTGCCTTATATTCACAAAATTTATTAATTTTTTTTAACTCCCTCAGCAAAATATTTCATTCTTTAGTGAAAAAATTTACATCATATTGTATTCCCCAACATTAACCACATTGTGATGAAAATAAATAATTCCTTTTCCCTGTGTGTAAATATTCCCCTCATAATATATGCGAAATATATTACTTTCACTTCATAACTTTATATTTTCATTGCACCGCCGTAAATGTTTTATTTCTGCGCATACCCACACTTCCCCGCAACACCGCAAGCAAATTCCCCACACATAAATTTCAACTTTATGATATGAATATTTCCCCAAAACATTTACCATGTAATAATATTCCCTTTATGATATGAATATTTCCCCAAAATATTTACCATGTAATAATATTCCCTTTACTGTTTTTACCACGCTACCGCGGCCTCTTCATTTTTCCTCCGCGGGGATGCGGGAAATCATGCTTTTCACATGATACTTGCCCTAAAATTTATACTACCACATAAATTCAACATTATGATATAAATGTTTCCCCAAAACATTTACCACTTGATATTGTAATATTATTTCGTTTTGCAATTCTACCGCCATACCTCAAGTTCAATGTTGGACTTTAGCAGGAATGCGGGGAATGTCTTCCTATTACCATTTTTACATAGCTTACCAGCTTATAATCCATCTTTTGAGTGCTTGATTTAACAGTAATTGGTGCAATCTTCTCCATGAAAATCTGTAAATTTACTTCTTTATCAATTGATGTGTGCACAAAGCTTTATACCTTTACCAGTGAAAATTTGCATGGGACTATGATCAATTATTTTGGAAGTGGGTTTTTGATGGATTTTGAACAGCTCGCCAAATCAAGGTACTTCCTTTGTAAATTGGCCCTGTCGGAGCATGTAGTGAGAAAAATGAAATTTTAAAATAATGTACCAAATGACCTTAGAATCCAACGAAATTGAAGCTGGAAACATTTCGAAGCCAAAACACCAATTGGGTCATCCTTAGAATTTCAAAATTTGCAACTTTTTTCGGGGTGTCAAATCTAGCCTAGGAGCAGTCGCAAAACAATTAAAAAGCATATCAGAACTCCTCCGATGACTATGAAAGTGAACATACATGTTGAGTTTTGATAGGAGAGTATGCTCATCAAATGGTTGGGCATGAAGCTATAGGAATTGCAAACTATAAATGCCCAAAGTTGTTTACTCGGCATTTTCTGAAAATTACCACTGTCAAGCTCAATTGAAACCCTCCATTTGCCCTTTTTGAAAAAATATCAAATGTGATCTTGAGAAGCTATAACTTTGGATATTATCTCATTTAGGTTTGGTGAACATGTGTGCAAGATTTTTTTTCACCAATCATCTTCATTTGCAAAATATCAAGCATCAAAGTTGACCTATGTGAAAGTTTTCTAGAAATGCATTCTTCCAACTGGATAAAATCCATTTGGAATTGAATTTGAAAAAATATTAAATGACATTCTGAAGCTTTGTAAATTGACATGGAAGTAGATTTTGGTGGGTAGAATCAAGATCACCAATTGGTTTGTCATGAAACCCTTTCAGTTTCTTAATATTGTTCTCCAAAGTCGACCTACTTGGCAGATTTCACTGTGTGCAGACAACAAACCTTCACAGAACCCTTTAACTTAGCATTTTGAAACTTTGTCAAAACTGAACGTATGAAGCTGAAAAATAACGTGTACACTCACATATGATAGATAAACATCCATGCAAGGAGGTTTTGCATGAAATTGCATTGACTTCATTTTATGATTTTTCAAAGTAGGCCACTGGAGTGGACTTTACACTTGTGTTTCTGAGTGCTCCAATCTAACTTTTCATCATGGCACCTTCAAATTTTTCCAAAATTTGAAGGTTCCAACACTTCCTATGGAAGAAGAGGAGCATTAGGATCTATCTAAATTCCTTGCTCAATCAAGTGTGCATAAGAATCCTAAACCAGTTCAACAGTCTTATCAAGACCCACCATTTCCTTTAAACAAAAGGAAGAGAATGAAGAAACAACCTTTGATATTCTAGATCAGATGAAACACATATGTGTTAAGATACCTTTGTTCCAAGCCATAAGAGATGTCCCCATATATAGCAAGGAAATCAAGGAAGCATGTCTCAAAAAGCCAAGGACTATCCCAAGATCTACATTAGAGATGACTACACACCAGTAAGGAAACCACAAAGGAGAATCAACCCTACATTGAAGGAGATTGTAAAAGGGGAACTATAGAAGTTATTGGATGCATGATTTATCTACCCTATCTCAGATAGCCAATGAGTGTCTCTTTTGGTAATTGTGCCTAAAAAGGGAGGTAAGTGGAGAGTTTATGTTGACTATAGAGAACTAAACTCTGCCACCAAGAAGGATCATTTTCTTCTTCCTTTTATAGACCAAGTACTGGATTCACTTGCAGGTAAGTAGTATTTTTCCTTCCTAGATGGATTCAGTGGTTATAATCAGATACAGATTGCACCTAAAGATCAAGAGAAGACAAATTTTACCTATCCTTGGGGGACTTATGCCTATTCAATACTTCTATTTGGTTTATGTAATGCACCTACAACCTTTAAAAGAGTAGTTATTAGTATATTTTCAGATATCTCACATGATTGTATGGAGATCTACCTGGATGATTTTACTACTTATGGTGTTAATTTTGCAGAAGCATTCGAAAACCTAAGAAAAGTTTTGCAGAGATGTGAGGACCATAATTTGTCCTTAAATAGTGAAAAATGCTTTATGATGATATAGGAAGGAGTAGTCCTTGGCCATTATATCTCTCAAAAAGGAATTCAAGTGGACCCAACCAAGATTGAGGTGATTACCAATCTTCCTATTCCTACCAAGCAAAATGATGTTAGAAGTTTCCTGGGACATGCATGATACTATAGGTGCTTCATAAAAGATTTCAGTAAGATGGCAGCACCACTTTATAATATTCTAACTAAATATGTTGAGTTCCAATGGACAAAGGATTATGATAAAGCATTCTTTGATTTAAAAACAACCTTAACCCATGCCCTTGTGCTGAAAGGCCCTAATTGGGAACTCCATTTTCATTTTCACATAGATGTATTTGATTATGCTATAGGGGTTGTCTTGGGGAAAAAAGAGGGAGCAATTGAGAATGCAATCTACTTTGTCAGCAAGAACCTACAAGGAGTTGAGTTTAACTACATAGTGACAAAGAAGGAGATGTTGTCAGTCATCTATGCTCTTAACAAGTTCAAGCATTATATAATAGGATATAAGATCTTTATCCATACAGACCATGTAACCATAAGATACCTTATGAATAATCCCTTGATTTCAAGTAGGCTAGTAAGGTGGTTGTTGTTAATGCAGGAATTTGATATCACCATTGTAGACAAACTGGGTAAGGAAAATGTTGTGGCAGACTTTCTCTCCAGATTGACTACATCAGAGGACACTCAAGTCATTGATGACTCTTTTCCTGATGAAAATTTGTTCTCCATCAGTGTGCACACACCTTGGTATGCAGATATAGTCAATTATCTAGTTATAGGGGGAAAGTTTCCCTCATTTCTCTCCAAAGTGAGAAGGGTTCTTATTGAGAAAACTTTTCCTTTCTCATGGATTGCAGGGTGTTTATTCTACACTGGACCAAATGATGTGATGAGGAGATGTGTAAGAGAGGATGAAATGATATACTACATGCATATCATAATGAACCCTGTGGAGGGCACTTTGTAACTAAGAGAACAACCATGAAGATTCTTAATACATGGTATTATTGGCCCACACTTCATAAGGATGCAAGCAAGTACACTAGGAAGTGTGATAGATGTCATAGGATGGTCTGACCAAGTAAATTAGATGAGATGCCTCTATACCCTCAAACAGTTAACACCATTTGATAAATGGGGACTTGATTTTATAGGTCCAATTGATCCAACATCAAATGGAAAATCTTACATCTTGGTTTGCACTGACTATGTGACTAAGTGGGTTGAGGTCAAAGCTATGAAACATACTAGAGATAATAAAGTTGCAGAATTCCTCTATGAAGAAATCTTCACATGCTATGGAGTTCCTAGAGAGATAGTCAAAGATCAAGGGGCTCAATTTACATCAACTCTTGTCACAACATTAGTCAATGAATATAATGTAAGGCATAGGAAATCTACACCCTATCATCCTCAAGCCAATGGCCAGTCTGAGGTGACAAATAGGGAAATAGAGGCTATTTTAACCAAAATAGTGGGAATTCACTAAAAAGATTGGGCAAACAGGTTGCGAAAAGTTGTCTAGGATTATAGAACCACTTGGAAAACAACCACTGGTTTTACTCCTTTTGAATTATTGTATGGAGAAACAACCATGATGCCTATAGAGTTTGAACATAAAACTCTTAGAACAACACTAGACCTTGGGATAGACATATTTGAGGCATAGAAGGATAGGATCATGCAACTAAATGCCTTAGATGAGATGAGAAAGTTAGCTCTTCATCATGTTGAGATGGTGCAAAATCAGCAAATCAGATGGCATGACAAATACATAAAGGAAAAGAAGTTCTAGCTAGGTGACTGGGAACTTCTTTATGATTCCAGGTATAAAGACAATGTAGGAAAACTACAAACCAAGTGGTTGGGACCATATGAAGTTGCAAAGATCTTCTCCAATGGTGTTGTTCAACTCACAACCATTGAACATGTTAGATTCAAGCTCCTGGTCAACGATCACTGTCTCAGGGTATACTATAAACCGGCTTCCAAACAAGAACTCATGCAATAATTTATTCAACACCAGACCTCCGAAGTTCTTGTAGCCGAAGGAAGCGGACCTAGTGTCCATCCTTCTAACTAGTCAAGGTATGCATGCAATCATAATAAAGATTTCCACTTTTTGTGGGAATCAATTTCTCCATCAATAAATCTATCTGCCCATCCATCTCCATCCTTTCTCTCTCTTCCATAACTCCACCATCACTTCACTCCACCATGACCTCACTCCATCATCACTTCATTTAATAAGCTCAACTATACCTTTAAAGTAACATGTACTTCCTTCCACATTCTTTACAAATGACACTCCAAATTTTTAGGTACGTGCATAACAACTTGATGTATCTTAATTATCTTAAATGCATTTGTTTAATTACTGTACATTAATATTGATATTTCACATAACACATATTATTACTCTTCCCTATCACATCATAATTACATCCTAGCCTGTGTGAACACATGCTTTTATTTAGGTTGGGGGGGAGTGTGAACCCAGATGTCTGTGTGTCATACATGTCATCCATGTGCCAGTATGGCAGCAAATTTGAAATGATATAGTTGAAATGACGGCTTGCATGTATGATATGACACTAAATTACCATCATTTTCTTTGATGATACCCCTCATTTATGCTTTCTTTACTACCTTAGTCAAAGTCATAACGTCACCAAAAAGGTAAATTGAAGAGTCATACGGCATTGGTATTAGCACTAGAGAAGAGTTGTAGGAAGCAGAAAGAAATTGGGTTTCTAGAAGAAGGAATGCAGGAAAGAAAATTTTGCAGAGGTGTTTGCTAGATTTTGAGTAGAAGCAATGGGAAGTCAACTGATCAAAAATGAACCTAAGGTTCATCAGGTGATACTATAGGATGCACTCTCTGGCCGAATTCAAAAATTGTGGATGGTTGGACTACTTTTTGAAACTAGATAGTTTCAATGAGGACATTGCTTTGGAATTTGCACAAACACTTTCTGACAGTAAGGCAATAGTGAAAGGGCTAGAATTTATAGCCACTAAGGAGAGAATTGTTGAAGTAACAGGTTTTCCTATTGAAGGAGATCCCTACCCTACTTCTAGGGATGCTAGGTTAGCTAGGGAAGAATTCACTGAGCCTAATGATCCTCTGCTTGTTGTAGATAAGCAAGGAACAAGGAGAACTTCTCTACCAAAAAATGGAAACAAGTTGTTTTCTACATTATCAAATATATTACTTGCGAGGGTCACCAATCATGCCTTCATTTTGTGCATTTTAAGCTTTTGAACCACATGAGACATGGAAAAAGCATGAATGTGCCAAATGTGTTGTACAACCTTCTTGCAATCATGGCAGTTGAAAAACAAAAAGGTAGGGACAACTCTATTTCCCATCACTGTTTGGTTAAATTGTTAGTAGAAAAATCTTTACAAGAAGTGTCTGGTATGTCATGGGAAGAACTTTTGAGCATTGATCAGTTCAAATTAGAAATTGTGGGTCCTAGAGGTCAGCCCCAAGCTTGTAGGGTTAGTAGGGGTGAGAGGGTTACTAAAATCACTCCTGGAGCTTCAACTTCTGGCACAAACCCTAGAAAAAACCAACCTGCAGCCGAATCAATGGTAGAAATTGGCTCCTCTGAATTAGAGTATTCGAATGAAGAAAGTTCATCCTCAGACCCTAATGTCAATGTTCTCCCTAAAAATTTAGTTCGTACTAGGGTTTCCATTCAAAAAGAGGAAGCACAAATGAGATGCAGAAATTAAAAAAAGGGAAGGCTAAGAAGCAAAAATTAGAAAAAGTAACACCTAGAAACGGAAAGCTGATGACACTGGTCATCTTGCAGCCATTGAGAAACATAAAAGCCCTCCAAAGAAAATAAAACCAGCTACTGATATGCCTCCAAAAAGAAGCCCTAGACTTAGAAGGACACCTAGGAAGGAGATAGAAGCTCCTAAGGGGCAAGTAAATATAGAAGTGGAAGAAAACTTTGAGGAACAAGCAAACATAGGATTAGTAGAACTTGTTGATGTTGCAGAGCAGGTTGAAAATCAAGAACCCCTACAACCAAAGCAAGGTGAACAATAAGAATCACTGCAAACTAAGCAATTTGAACAACACAAATCGGTGCAAGGAAAGATTCCAGTAGGAAAACATAAACCTCCTACTTTTTCATGGGCATCAGTAGCCCTGGACTTATGGAATGAAATGCAAAAGAAAGAGGAAGAATGGAATAAGGAAAGACTCAAGCTACAGGAAGAAGTCAAAAAGAAAAATGTAGAAATTGAGGAGAAGAATGCAGATATTACTGCATTAAAGGATAAGGTAGATAATGTGGTGGCTCTAGTACCACAAATGATGGCATGAAAAACTCCTCCAAGGGTATATGCACTACATTTAAAGGAGCGTCATCTTTCTTTCAAGCTGTCAAGGGTCATTTCAAGTTTAAGCCCTTCCATTAAAACCCTGCAGGAATTTTTCCAAGCATACCAATCCTCTCTTCTTGAAGTTAAAAATCTATTGTGTGAATTATACTTGCATAATTATGTTGTTCCTAATGACCATGACTAGAATCCATTGCTATACATTAGAGATATACAATTGAAGGCATTCATGTCATGGATCCAAAATTAAATCAGCTAGGGACAACATTTTAAAACATACAGAGAAAGAGAACTCCATGCCCCCTTCTCTCTGAGAGTTGAATCAAGGAACCTTTCAAAAATTTACTACACATGTCACAAAATTCTTTATAATCCAGAGTACAAAAATAGGATTATGCCTATTAGGGAGGAAGCATACTAGGAATAAGAGTAGATAGTTGCTACTATAGGAAAAATAAAATTAGGTTATATATCACAGAGATGGAATGATCTTCCAGATTAGTTGAAACAAGTTGAACCCCATTCCCTGCATAATTACTATGCAGCTTGCAAAAGAAGCATCAAGTACGTACATCTTGGGAGGAAGAAGTAGCACTATTGGCTCCCATTGATATTTCAGCCACCTATCCTATTGTGGCTAGTACCAGATTACATAAACTATCAATATGATGTAGATATAGAAAGGCCAAGGTGGAGTAGATTGGAAAGCAAGCAAGGGTTCTACTGGGATCCAAATCCAGATACTATAGAGACTGATCAAGGACAAGCAACAATTGGTGACTTCAAAGCTTTGACAAGGCAAAGGAATAGACTTCCCTCTGTTGGAGGACTAACAGATCATTAGGTTGGGGGAGACGACAAGTCCAAATAATGACTCATTTTTTATAGGGTTTATCATATGTTTGTTGTTATTTCTATGGGACTTTAGCACCTAGTTATTGGCACTCTCTATGTTATTTCCCTAAATATATGAACCTTGGGCATGAACTTATCCTTGCAAATTTTGATAATATTAACCTGCTATGTGATGTATCTATATTAATTCTACATGTGATTAAATGAATGTTATTCAAAGGTGATTATGGATATGCAATTATTTTGTGCACGCTAATGTCATTATGCAAGTTCACATTAAGATACATATATAAATGAAGCTTGCAAAGTGGAAGAAGTTCATGCTAGTTGGTCAGTTGCTAAGGAAGTCAAAAAGATGGTCATTAAAGAGGTCAATGGAGGGAAATTCTCAATGGATGGAAACTTCCAATGGAGGGAAACTCCCAGCTCGTGTGGAAGTTTTAACTTACCTTTTAAATGATCATGTCTGTTAGTTGAGAAAATCTAGGATGTGTTATTGTGTTGGATCCTTGTTGAGGAAGGTCTGCTTTGACTAAATCTGACACATGCATAACTTCCTCAACCCTCTTTTCCATGATTTCAATAAATGGCATCCTCCTATTGTATTGGAGTCAACTACCTAGTTAGTTAGGGTTAATTAGAAGATTTTCCCTCTATAAATAATGATTAGATGCTCCTTTTCACAAGGTTGGATGTTCTGAGATTGTACTTGCATTTTTAGTTTCAAGTAATACAGTCATATTGTCGATATGATGTAATCATGTTTTCAATGAATAAAATGATATTCTGATTTGTTGCATATGAGTTAGCTTAAAGAAGACTCATTCAAGGGGGCCCACTTGGTGAGAATTCTATCCATTTAGTTTAATAGTTATTTTTCCATTCAGTAATTAGTTTCGGTCTCAATAGTTTTTTGTTCCTGTAGTCATTGGAACTATGTTTTGTGACTGTTCCTGTAGCCAAGGTAGATAGAGTAATTTCTTGTCTGTTTACTGAGATTTCTATTTCTGTCATCCATTTCAGTTTAGTTGTTGATGCTTAGTTTAGTTTTTGATTCATGTTTAGCACTTATGTTAATTCCTTTTGAACATTTTGTTTTTAGTACTATTTCCTTTCTAGTTATAGGGTAAGGATGACTACAGTTGAGTCCTAGTGCACAAATAGTGTTGACTCATTTCAAGTTCACATCCCTGGGTTGACAATGAAATAAACCTTCATGATGAGCAAGATAACTACTCAGTGTAGATATCTAATCTCTAAGTTACAACCTTAAGGGCTTAGTTATTGAACCATTAGAGGAGGCCAACACCCAACATAAGGACAATACATGTTGCAACAAACATCATATTATGACCCTTAAAATAACACGGAATATCGATAAGGGAAATCATAACAAATTCCAGAAAAACAAGGTGTACCCCAAATGAACTACCAAGGTACTCCTCAAATTCCATAACAAGGTGTACCCCAAACGAACTATCGAGGTACTCCTCAAATTCCACAACAACAAGGTGTACCCCAAAATAACTACCAAGCTACTCCTCAAATTACACAACAAGGTGTACCACAAACGAAATACTAAGGTACTCCTAAAAATCCACAACAACAAGGTGTACCCCAAATGAACTACGAAGGTACTCCTCAAAACCCACAACAACAAGGTGAATCACAAATGAACTACCAAGGTACTCCTCAAAATCCACAACAATTTAAGGTGTACCCCAAACGCACTACCAAGGTACTCCTCAAAATCAACATCAAGGTATACCCCAAACACATCATCAAGGTATTCCTCAACAACACCAAGGTGTACCACAAATGAACTACCAAGGTACTCCTCAAAATCCACAACAACAAGGTGTACCCAAAACAAACTACCAATGTATTCCTTAAATTCCACAACATCAAGGTATTCCTCAATGACAACACCAAGGTGTAGCCCAAATGCACTACCAAGGCACTCCTCATAATCCACAACACCAAGGTATACCCCAAACACAATACCAAGGTATACCCCAAATAGAACATCATGGTATTCCACCAACCCAAAATCAAACTCCTATTCCAAAACAACAAGGTGTAAATCAAATACAATACCACGGTATCCCTTAAAATCAATATCAAGGAGTTCCACACAATCAATACCAAGGGGTACCTCAAAATCAATATCAAGGTATACCATAAACTCAACATACCTACAACACACAACATGAAATCAATCTTCCTTACACACAACAGGTCATCAAGGTCCCATACCTACACAATATCCCATTTATGACCAAACAAATGTCATAGGACAACAAGTCTATGATGCAAAAAATCCTCAAGCAAGCGCACCAACTAACATAAGCATGCAACTACAAACCCTCAACCAAGAATATTGGACATCCAAATTGGAAAGCCAAAGAAGAGCTATGCTCTACAAGATATATGTTCATATCCATTAGATCAAAACTTATCTATGATACCTTTTCCCAAGAGCTTTGAAATACCAAAATTTGACAAATATAGGGAGAGGGGATCTAATAGACCACATGCAAGAATTTTTAGTAGCTTGCATTTATCTACAACATAATGATACCTATTTAATGAGGTTTTTCCCAAAAAATCTCAATAGGGCTTCTATCGAGTGGTTCTCTCATCTACCGCTTGGTATCAAAACATTCGATGAGTTGTTAGACAAATTTGTAAATCATTTCTCATACAACATAGAGTAGGATATAACAATCCTTGATCTCTACAAAATTAAACAAAGTCAAGGGGGAGTCATTTTCTTTGTATCTACAGAGATGGAGACACAAATCCAGCAAATGTAAATAGCTCATTCCCAAGAAACAACTCGTAGACATCTTTATCTTAAACATACACGTGAACATTAACTACCAACTCACTATATTATGCCTAGTAACTTTGAGGAGACCATTGAAAATTGTTTTCTCATCGAAAGAGCTCTTATTGCAAGGGGATTAATTAAACTCTACAACCCTAAGGACCAAGCTTCTAGTTCAAATGACAAACCAAAGATATGGGAAAAGAACAAAAATGCAACCAACGACGAAGTGGTTGATGCTAAAGTTGTATGAAACATACAACCTTCAAATGGCCCACAAAATAATGTTCAAACAACACAACAAAGCTATACTCCAAACAACGTAGCAAACAACCAACTCAATTATCCTAAAAAAAACCAACCAAATAACCAACAACCAAATCAAGGATTATAGGATGATCAAAGGAGGCCACTAAGGCAATATGACCAACCTACAATAAAATTCAGTCCATTGGGAGAACCCCTTGAGGTAATTATGCATAAACTGGTTCAAACAAACCTTTGCAAGGTTAATGATAGAATAAGTTACGAGCCAAATTTCAAACCCCCTTGGTATAATGAGAATGACAAATGCAAATTTCACATGATCAAGGGTCATACCACCAACAATTACATGAGGTTCAAAAACATCGTGCAAGACTTAATAGAAA
Organism: Sequoia sempervirens; assembly: GCA_007258455.2. NCBI lineage: Eukaryota > Viridiplantae > Streptophyta > Pinopsida > Cupressales > Cupressaceae > Sequoia > Sequoia sempervirens. Next base: position 1,871,209 of record VDFB02000006.1, read on the forward strand.
AGGAGAGGTCGACATAGAACATTGTCCTAGAAATAAAGACTTAAAAATCTACAAGGATCCAATTCTTGACCATTCTAGGGGAAACAACAAGGGTAAAGGGAAAGATTACCATAAAACCAACTTCTCCTATGATGAACTCATAAGAAACATCTCTCAAGATGATCATACCATCAATGTTGTAACCATACTAGGTAGGATCATAAGTGTAATGTAACTACACGAAGAGGGAGAGTCACAAACCAAGGAGCTCCACCCAAAGCAAAAGCCACAATTAAGCCATCAAATGACTACAACATTGTGGAATATTAAAATAAAACTTCTTCCTTAATTTCCATCCTTGAGCTTTTGAAGTTGTCACCAACACATAAGGAAATCTTGGAGAAATCTCTTATCGAAACATCAATCCCTAACGACCTTAACGCTGATAAGTTTCAAGCCATGGTTGGTAACTTCACCTCCACTCATCACTTGGTCTTTTCTGAGAAATACCTTCCATAAAAAACCTTTCCATAATCAAGCTCTCTATCTAGAAGTTTGTGTCCATAAGCATAAAGTGAAGAGAGTACTAATAGATAACGTTTCAGGCTTAAACATTTGTACTCTAAAATTAGTAAAACAACTGGGATATTCTAATGGCGTAATAGACAAAAATAAAAGTATCACCATAAGGGATTATGATGATATGGAGAGAAACTCAAAAATAACAATCAGACTTCTAGTTCAAATAGGACCAACGATAGCAGAGACAACATGTCAAGTACTAGATCTTAAGTTGTCCTACAACCTTCTCTTGGGACAACCATGGATCCATGCCTTAAAAGCAGTCCCTTCAACATTCCATCAATGCTTGAAATTTCCTCATAATGATAAGGAAGTTACGATATATGTTGACCCTAAAGCTTTTCATTATTATGAAAAATTGGAGAAGTACAAAAATATTCTTGAAATACCTAGTCACCAGAATTTGATCTCAAGATCCAAGTGCTTGACAAGGCTACAGAGAATACCATTTCAACCAATCCTTTTGCATTGAATGCTTCCACCAACACCAAAGGCTTATGGATGACCGAGAGAGATCAAGCATGTTCAAGCTATTACAATGGAAGTCAAACCCACCATTTTCACCAAGTGGGGAGGCATGCAAGACGAAGAAGTGTTTGAATAAGACCTATATTCATGGATTTACAAAGAAGAAGGACGGGATAAACAACTACCTCATCTCCCTATTGATCAAAATAATAAAGGATATCAGATAGAAAAAAGCATGGGGTTCATTGGAAAAGGTGGCCTTGGTCTACATGAACAAGGTATAAGAGAACCAATTATCATATAAAAGCGCAAGAAGAATCTTGGATTAGATTATCGTTCATTAGACATGATTACCCCAAGCACTAAAAGCACCTCTTATAAGGAAAGAGCTCCTTCTACCGCTATTGAGACATCAGATGATTACAACCTTATAGATGACGACTTGCATATCCAAAATCTATTTGTAAACCTTAGCATAAATACCATCACTACTAAACCTACATCTGAAGATTACCATACTGAAATAGATTCCAATGAGTATGAATGGGATTCTTTTGCCTTTAGTGATTATAACCTGGATACCTTATGGAATATTTGTAACAATGATACCTCTACCCTATCTACATCATCCATAGGCTTTGCTAATACCAATGATAAAATACCCTTGCTTTACCCACAGTTAATAGATTGGGATCAACAACATCACACACCTATTTTGGACTCATTCTAGAATGATGAAGTTATTGCGGAGTTCATGGGACTTCGAATTGATATACCATGAGGAGATCATAAGGCCAATTTTGTAATGGAGCTTGATAAAGAGCATATTTTGGAGGGGAGATTGCATCCTCCAGTCACAAAAATAAATTGAAAATTTTAAAAATAAAAAAGAGGTCCCCTAAGGAAAACCAGAATGTGGCTTTATTGGATCAAGAAAAGAGAAAAATAAAGGACGTATCTGAGGATAAAAACCTCTCTAAGGCACCCAAAGATGGAGGATTCAATCTTCCCATTACAAAATATCAAGAAAAATTAGCAATCTTGGTTGAAGGTTCCGAACCTATCAATGTCGACACAACAAAGGCACCAAAAATAACATATCATGCAACTTCCCTTGATCCTGAGGAAAAGGTAAACTTCTCGACATTCATTAGTGAATGCAAAATCAACTTTACATTGACATATGCAAACATGTCAGGGTTGGATCCAGCTTTGGTAGTACATCACCTAATAGTGTTCCCTGGAGCTAAACTTGGCAAACAAAAGCTATGCAAGATTCACCCACAGATAACACTCTTGGTAAAAGTAGAGCTTTAGAAACTTCTAGAAGTGGGATTCATCTGACCCATCTGACTATCTTGAGTGGGTATCTAACCTTGTACCAATGTCAAAACCCATTGAGGGCATACAAATCTGTACAAAATGTAGGGATCTCAACAAGGCATGCCCAAAGGATGACTTCCCCCTACCTAGCATTGACATGATTGTGGACCTAACTACAAGGCATGAAATTCTTTCACTGATGGATGGTTTCTTTGGGTACAATCAAATAAAGATATCCCTTGAAGACCAACACAAAATAGCTTTCACTTGTGCATGGGGACCTTTTGTTGGAATGTCATGCCATTTGGTTTGAAGAATGCAAGGGAAACCTATCAAAGAGCAATGACTACCATTTTCCATGATATGTTGCACATCACCATGGAGGATTATCTGGATGACATATTAGCAAAATCAATCAAAAGAAAAGATCATTTGTCTAACCTAGCCAAGGTATTTGATAGACTAGAGGAATACAACCCACGTCTCAATCCAAAGAAGTGTGTATTCAACATGACATCTAGAAAATTGTTGGGTTACATTGTATCAAGAAGGGGCATCAAGGTGGATGTCATCAAGGTAAAAAACCATCCTAGAAATACCTCCAAAAATATTAAAACAACTGTGAAGTCTACAAGGTAAGCTTCAATTCATCAAAAGGTTCATCACACAATTAGCAAACAAGTGTCATCCATTCACCCATTTGCTACATTTAAGGACATAACATTCAAATGGGATGGCAGGTATGATCAAGCTTTCCGTTAGGTCAAGGATTATTTTCTCATTTCCCCAGTGTTGATGCCACCAATTCAGGATAAGACAATGATTCTATATGTATCTATAACAATGACAACTTTAGGAGCTTTGTTAGCGCAACTTGATGATCAAAACAAGGAAAGAGCAATATACTATATCAACCAAACCCTGGTGGGCTATTAATTAAACTATATACCCATAGAAAGAGCATGTCTATCTATTATCTTCACATCACAGAAGCTTAGGCACAACATATTAAATAGGAAAGTAAAGCTGATATCAAAAGTGGATCCCTTAAAGTATCTATTGGAAAAGACAACCCTTACGAGAAGAATCGCTAAGTGGGTAATGATAGTTAGTGAATTTGATATAGAATAGATTGATAGAAAAGTTATAAAGGGACAAGTAATAGTAGATTAGTTAGTAGATGCACCTATGGAAGATCATCACCCTCTAGTATTAGAATTTCTAGATGAAAGCATATGTTCAACTGATCGATCAAGCTATTGGACCTTGTACTTTGATGGATCCCACACTCAACACAGCTTAGGGGTCGGTATCTTATTTCTTACACCTCAGGGAGATAATATACCCAAAGCTTACATAATTTCCTTTTTGTGCACTAACAACATATCTGAATATGAAGCACTCATCACTAGACTAAAGATGGCCATAGAACGGAAGATAAAGGAACTACAAATCTATGGTGACTCCTAGCTAGTCATAAGGTAGGTAAATGATGAATACCAGATGAAGGATGACAAGCTCATGCTATATAAAAGAATGGTGGATAGTTTCAAGCAGTACTTTGTGGTCATCACCTTTGAAAAGGTTCCTAGAATCAACAACAAAGCAGTTGATACTATGGAAACAATAGGTTCACTCCTAGGCATACCCCAAAACATTCCCAAATATGAATTCATCATGGAGAAACTACTTATACCGACATTTGATATCTTGGAATCATAACTTTTATGTGATGTTGTTGGTCCTAACTCACCTTGGTACCAAGACACATTTGCCTATATCTAGCATGGGATCATACCCCCTAACATAATGAAAAATCAAAAGAAAACCTTTATCTGCAGAACTTCTCGATTCACCATCCTCTAGGAGATACCCTATACCATCGAAGTCTAGATGGTACATTACTCTGATTTCTCAATGTGGACAAAGTGCAAACTTTCTTACAAGAAGTGCATGAAGATGTTTGTGGGTCTCACTCTAGTGGACCTAATCTAGTATAGAAGTTGTTGAGAATAGGGTATTATTGGCCCTCAATGGAGGAAGAATCCATTCATTACTCAAGGAAGTGTCACCAATGTCAACAACATAGTGATCTTGTTCATACACTAGCACAGGAGCTATGACCTATAACTACACCATGACCTTCTCGCAGTGGGGACTTGACTTGATAGGAAATATATCTCCTGCTTCATCCAATGGGCACAAATTTATCATAACTGCAATAGAATACTTTACAAAGTGGATAAAAGCCATTCTGTTAACTTACATCATATGGAAAAAATATCCAAGTTTATCTTGAATTATTTAATTTTTCAATATAGAATTCCCAAACTATCATAACAGATAACGAAACTCCATTCAAGAACCAAATGTTTGCGAGCTCTACTCAAGGTTCTCTATCCAACATCAATTCTCAACCCCATACTATCCCCAAGGAAATGGTCAGGACGAAGCATCCAATAAAACCATTATGAAAATATTGAAAAAGACTTTAATGACATCGGTAGTGATTGGAATTTGTAGCTAAACCTAGCCTTATGGGCTTACTGAACCAATATTTGCACACCCACGGGTGCGACACCTTTTTCCTTGGTCTACGAATCTGAGTAATGCTACCTATTGAAGTCAAGATCCCATCACTGCGAGTATCCCTGAAAGACATGATCAACAATGAGAAATATCGGGTGTCCAAACTTAATGAGCTAGAACTCCTGGATGAAAGACATTTGAGCATGTTAAACCATCTCGAGGTTTATCAAAATTAGGTCAAGAGAAGCTATAACAAGAAGATAAAAAAAAAAGCTCTCAAGTTGGTGACTAGTATTGGAAGCAAATCAAAAGATCTAGCTAAATTAGGAAGGAAAGGGTAAGTTTGAACCAAACTGGTTAGTTCCTTTTATCATAACAACAAGCTATGGCTTTAGAGCATATCAATTGGCTACTCCAAAAGGAGAACCTTTAGCCAAACCTCTAAATAGTAGCCATCTTAAAAAAAATTATAGTTGAGCACATTAGAATATCCTAAGCGATAAAAGCTAAAAAGAAAAAAAATCAAAAATCAAGAAAAAAGAATAAAGAGAAATAAAATGTCTTTTAAGTGAAAACCACCTTGTGGTGCTTCTAGGATTGGTACTGTAGTGAAAACCTGGTAAACAAGTGCTACATTTGAATAAGTCATGGATCTCTATCTATCGACACTGTCTGTCACATCCACTCCATTTATCCCATAATAAAATGTGTATCCAACTATGGATCGATAACTAATCAAGTGTTGAACCTTGCTACACCATCAAAATCCATCTACCCTAATAAATGTAATCTTGTTCTAAACTGGGGGCAACTTCTTGAAACTGGTAGTGGATTGGATCCTTGTTCATCCCATCACTGTTGAAAACTATCATTTAATCAAAAACATTTAGAAAACAAACAAAATCCAAAACAAAGTTCAAAACATCAAAATCTCCAAAACATTGTAGGCCATACTCGGACGAGCTACATTGAGTCAAGATAAGCGAACTATGAGCATTTGCATGTATACCATAGGAAAGGCCATCATTGATGAGCCCCCAAGGCCCTAGGTTAGTCCCCCAAAACAAAAAACATTAAAATATCTTATCAAAAAACCTAAAACATCAGTAAAAAGATAAAAAAAACTCCAAAAATAGTGTCACTCAATACAGTCAAACTACGATGTCTCTGTGTTCATCACGTAGGAAACACCAAATCATTGTTGAGCCCACGAGGCACTAGGTCAGTCCCTTTAGGTCCCCCTATTTGTCTCTAAATCTCTCGAAAACAATAAAAATAAAATCAGATAATTTAGAAAATCTCAAAAGTCCTATTCCCATTATCACCTATTCGCAATAAACTTTCCATGCATAATAAACAATCATCACCATCAACCTTTGACAAAGCAATCAACAAGAAAAACAAACATAAAATTAAAACTTCCAAAGTAAAGATTGAAACAAATGGATTACTATTAGACAGAAACAATGTTTAGGTATAAACTACCTTGCCTACTTGAAAATCATTATCAACAATCCTAACATGAGTTTTAATGGATAAAACGTTCCTATAATAGACATTATCAATGGGTTGCATCATGAAACATAAAAAAATTTATGGCAAGTGATACTATGACATTGTTTATCTTTTTTATTATGATCTTATCTCTTTTTTTTATATTAATGTCACATTCCCAAGATCTCTTGAGGATATCCGTAAGGATTTAGAGTGGAAGGAATGGGGGAATTGATCGTTGATTTCTATTTGTTTTGTTTGTTAGATATTTTTGTGATATTAACACAACGGATATTTTCATTTTTCAATGTATGGAAGCCATTTTGGGGGCCATTCGTGTAACAGTTGTATGATAGGTACTCCATACTTCTTTGTGTAACTAGTCTGAAATGTTTTGAAACAACTCACCCACACACTTTAACAGGGTTTCTGTATGTCTAGTATGAGCAAGTATACTCTTTGTTTGTAGATTCAAAGTCCACAAAATGGATATAACACCACCTCAGTCATCAATACCCTGGTGCATCATGTTTGTTTGCTACATCAATAAGGATTGCTAAAATTATGAAGTCTCTATGAAAGCAAAAGCAAACTCATCAATGACTAACAACATTGATTTTCTTCTAGAAATCCAACTAACACTTATTCTAACTAATGGCTCCATCTTGCATCATAATATCATTAGTACCACATGCATCCTACATCCATAAATTTGTCAGTATATATCATGACCATAATAAAATGAAAAACATCATACATCATATATCATCATTCATCGTATACATATATAAATCATACATCCATCCATATCATATAAATGCATTAGAAAAGTACAAAAGCATGAGCATACATAAATCATTAACACATATAAGCATCCATAACCATCTCATAACACATAATAAGTTGCATAAAAATGGTAATCTCATATATATATCATCAAAGTGGAACATTATCAAATATTAGGAAATCAAGTATAAGATATGATATCAAAATATACAAAAATATATACGAGGTCTCCATTGGGCCGATGAATGTATATACAAAATAACATGTATACACAAAGTCTCTGATATAATATATAAAGATCATAACAAAATCAACCTTGTTGGTCGTCCCGAGGTTGGAATCTATGCTACTACTAGCTTTGAACGGGAGATGGCTATGAAAGAACGAGAGACTATTGAGGCTATCTAACAGACTACCCGCCAAACTCTACACTTGTGTTCACAACACTCGGCTCTCTAAAATGAGGGTGTCTCTAAGCTCTCGATAAAAAGGCCTCGTATAGGGTCCGGTAATATGTGCTCTCTCTCATCGGTTGATCTCGCTCAACCTAATATTGAGCCAGTGGAATGGAGGAGGCTAATGAAATCTCTACAGCTAGACTCTATTACCTCTCGGTGGCCAGCTCTTGCCTCAAAGAATCTCTCTCTTGACGGAGACCATCCTACTCTGCAGTAATGATAACAACCCTTTGCAGCTTATTGCCGAGCAATATCGACATCTCTCTGTGTGGCCCTAGCATCCCTGTCAGGGGTCAATTGTGCTATTTGAGCTACTGCATCTCCCTATGGGGAAGGACCCTATGGTGCCTGTTGGTCTTGATGTTGTTGGTCTTGATGTTGTTGATCTTGATGATGTTGATCATCCTGCCTGTCATCCTACTCACCCCGGGCCTTGTCAAGCTGCTCCATAGTAATCCATAATCTTTATCTATCACTTCTACCTATAACACTGATCACCTTCTAGACCTACCCCATCATTGGCCCAATGCCAGCAGGATCTATAAATCGTAACAACCATCAATAGGCCCACCACTAATCAAAATCTCGTGTAGTACTTGGATCTGTTGGACCAACTACCCATCCCCATCTAAATGGGGCAAGTGGTCAAAACTCGACCACTACTATAGTAGAGGAGGCTATTAGCCCCCAAACCTTGACCTCTCAGGCTATCCACCCAAAGCATGCATGGTAATCATCACCAAATCGGGTCTTTCTCTCTCTAAACTACCGCAAAACCCTATTAGGCAAATATCTCTTAAGAATGGTGTCAACGCAGTCTATGATCCATTGTGTCTATCTAGAAAAAGGTAACTGCTCCATATCATTGATCCAGGCCTCATAGGCTAGCCAAGGCCTCCAAATAAACTTTGTCATATCATCAAAAATGCCTCTCCAATAGTGTAATCTACCTAACCAAGTGTAATGAAAAGTATTAGAATACCTATAAGAAAATGGATCATCAACATCTCGATCAAGTATACGATCTGACTTGGTCACTAGGATCCTCTCCCAGGCCCACATATGCAAAAGAGTCATCCCTACGGAGATGGCACTGCCACCTTTATATACGACCTCATGCATATCTTGATACAAATACGCCAAAACACATGAGCCCCACACAAATATGGTCCCATGCTCCATCATATGCTCTATGCAGATACCCCAACCAATAGGAAGTAACATGCCTCTGTGATCGGGCATCAGAGGCCTGATAATCAAACTAGCTAGTACCATCAACAAAGGATCAACACCGTCAATGAAAGGAGACAAGTCAATCTTGGAATCCACTACTTGTAAATGCAACACACCAAGTACTCACTGCATGGCAAGGGTACCCTACCTAACATCATATGTAACCCAGTCATCATGGATAGGAATCTATAGAATCCTCCACACATCCTCGAGGGTAACCATCACCTCGCTAGTAGGAAGATGGAAGGACAAAGTCTTAGAGTGCCACCTTTTGATAAGTGTAATTGTCGTTGCCCTATGACATCTAATCTTGGGCATATAGTGGATGTGTTGTAGTCCAACTGCATCAAGGAAGTCTCTCTCAACCTCCTGGAACCTAACAATAAAATAAAACAACTGTCATGGCGATTGCTCCTTAGAATATAGCGGTTTGAGAACTACATGCAAACATTAAACCCACAACATCAATTTTTTTCTAGAAAAACAAATCACGAACTTAAAATTGCAAACAAACTAACTAAATCATTCAAGTTTGACAATAGCAAGCCCTTTTTAGATGATAGAGACATGTTTTTGCAAAAGTGGCCCTGTTTACTACGATATCAATTATTTTCTACAATAGTGGCTAAATTCTATGATAGGAACTACTTTTTACACTAGTGGCTAGTTTATACGATAATGGTCACCTAAAACGATAACATGTAGTTTTTACAATAGTGTGTACTTTTTACAAAAGTGATCAACAATAGCGAACATTTTTTACATTAGTAGACAAATTAAATTATAGCATGGACTTTCTATGATAGCAATAAACTAACCTAGTACACTAGCGGTCAAATCAAAACAATAGCATGAAAATCAAGAAATTACTGCTATCAACCTAAAAAAAATTGAGCATTAATTACGCAAACGAGAAATGACAAAAACAAGAAAGGAAGGGGTATGTACCGCGATGCCTGCACTAGCTGGCCTCCCGAATGAACGAATTGCATTTGCTTGGTGTGGGGCACCCGAAATCCTCACCATCTGAAATTGACAATCACAATAGCAAGATCTCCAGAGGCAAGAATTTCCTAAGACTCAGAGTGCAAATGAGGAAAAATGAAACCCTAATATCCTATTTTTACCACCCAAACCCTAATTTTTACCTTGGAAACCCTCCTAGGTTTAAATTTTGAGCACCCTGGAACATCTGAAACCATCGTGGGCCCTATAGCCTAAATTTTCACCCTCTATGCATCCAAACTACAAAGGAACCTTGTTGCGAACCTAGCTAGAAAAGTAATTATTTTGGCCAACCTCTCGAGGGGGCAACCCAGTGTCGTATTATCTTTTCGCTAATCGTCGAGCATAGTGGGGCATATAAATTTTTTCAAATCTTGATCTGAACATTGAATTCTTTGAAATAATGTAGACATGTAAAATTGACCTAACACATATCACATATCCTAAAATGCATTCTTCCATTATCAGCATCACTTTCATTATCACTATTGCATTTCATCTCATTAACACCATTAATCCCATTTCTAACATCATTTACATCATTAACCTTATTTTCCTCTATTAATTGAATAATCTTTAATTATTTAAATAATTCATTATATCATCATTAATCTAACTTTATTCCTCCTGATTAATTAAAAAAATGTAAATCATTTAATTATGGAACTAATATACCTTATTCATCTAAATCAATTAAATTATTATCATTAATAATTTAATTAAACCACTTTCCCTTCTCTAAATTTGAATAATTAAATCAATTATTCAAAATCATTCAACATGGTCAACAAACAAATACATCTTTATTTGTCAAAGTCAAAAGCAATTTGCACGTTCATCTCCAATATTAATTAATTATCCTCATCCCTTTTTGATTGAGTAAATCATGATCACTAATTTCTCACTCTAATTGGTTAACTAACCCATCTATTTCCCAATCCCATCGATTTCTCCAATCCCACTAACCACTCAATCTAACTTCTTCAATCCCACTAACCACTCTATCTGATTTCTTCAATCCCACCAATCATTCCCATCTAATCCCACTCATTATCCAATTAAAATCCTTGATTGGATCAATTAGAAGAGTTAACTAACCAATCTATTTCCTCTCAATGGTTCTCAATCGTTGATCGTGATCTTTCCCTATCGAATCGCGATCATTCATGTAAAACCTGAAAAATCTATAAAACAACCTTCTTTCTTCTAAAAAACGATCAAAGAATTTGGAGAATTTGTGGAGATGTTATGTCAAAATATCCATTAAAGCACATTTACATCTTTTATCACCATTAACATACCTTTTGAAGCTTTTGCAATAACAATGGAGGCTTCATATTGATCCAACGCAATCCAACATCAATACAAACACATTTCACCATGGGATGGTAACATTGTAATGCTTGAATTTTTTTTATGTTCTCGTTTATGATAGAATCATTCATTGAATTCTTAGTTTTATATTTTCATTTCATGAGTATGGTTGGGATTTGATCTTGTTTTGAATTAATTTGGTTTAATTCATTGTTGTTTTCTTATGCTTATTTTCCCCCTTACAGGTTCTCAATATTCCCTCTACCAAACCCAAGAATATAGGACTCCTAGATGTACATGTCCCTTATCTCTCTCATGGTTGCAACCACTTTCCAAATATAATAAGTACAAGCCCTTCACATTCCGACAACATCCATATCAATCCTCTATTCTCTCCTTGATCCTAAGGAAATCCTCTAAAAAATCCTCAACTATTGATCTCACCATTAGATCTTAATTATCCATTGCCTCTCCCAAAAATCTATAAATGAAAGCATTCTTTCATCCATTTCATAATTCATCAACTTTGACTTGAGTATATGTTGTCAAAATAAGTGTTCTTCTGGAAAAGGAGCATCCACATACCAACCATCTTTGAAGCAAATAATTCAACAATGGAGTCCTTTGATAACATTTGAATTGGGTTTTTCATGTTATTGTGTTACTTGTACTCTTTTGTTGAGCTCTATCTAAGATTTTATCTTTGTTTGATATGAACATGCATGTTAGCTTGTTTACGTTTGCATTACATTTTGGCAACTTTGTTGGGGATATCATTCCTTATCTAACTAGATATTTATGTGTTTATTTATTTTACTTTATTTTGAGTAATTTTTTTTCAAAGATTTGGAGTGGGTTTGAGATATCGATTTTTTATAGGTGTGTATAGGAGCGAAACACAACTCACAATTGTGTACGAAGCAACTTAGAAACTAAATTTGACATAAAACACTTATTGTTTTGTTGATATTTTTTTTTAGTGTTTGCAAAACCATTTAAGGTTGTACTTGTATGACATTCTATATTATTGTAAAATCCATACTATACAAAGTATCGTACTACTTATAAAAAATGTTGAAGAAGAATACACAATTTTCACTTTTAATATATACACACAACAATGTTGACATACATATATATTATTTTTGTTGGGTACAAATACAAGTGTTTGCAACATATACACAATAATCAACATGATACAAAAAAATAATATATCCATTATGTATATATAATCCAAGGGTTTGAAAAATTATGTCATATACTCATGATTTCCTATGTATTCCTCATCTAGTCACAACAATAGGGAATATATACACAACCCACAGGTGGGGAAATTCATTTTTATAAAGCACACATTTTGAAAAACTTTTAAAATTTGTTTAAAAATTATCAATATTTTATTTTAAAACTGCTTAAAGTCCATAGTTAATACTACTAGCATTTTCCATACCCTCTTAGTAAGAGTCTACGCCAGTGACACATGGACACCAAACTCAACAGGCCAATAAATATTGTTCTTAAGATTCTTTTGAAATATGTGATGGTTTAAATCTGCAATCAAATCATATTGAATGAATGGTAAAATTTGTGTTTAACTGTAAGAGATTGGGTGTGGTTATTCTATTTTTGCAACTACGGAGCCCATGATTAAATTAAGGACTAGGAGCTTTGCTAAGCCTTGACCCTCAATCATAGGAATTCCCAATCCCATGGTTTGATGTAGCCTATAAGGGCTTAACTCTTAGCCTTGACTTTAGCCCCCCACACCTCAGCCATCGATCTCCTCGCCAACTAAGGGTTGGTTGAAGGGGCTTAAGACCTCCCCTTTTGCTTCTTGAACTTTTAAAAACAACACCCTCCAATCAAACAATTATAGCTTGCTCATTTTTTGTCAGATTATCAAAATTTTATAAGCATTGGAGAGTTGATTGAGTTCTCTACATGGTGGTGAAGGTAAAATTTTCAATTTTTTCTCAAAATACTCATTCAAATTTGTCCTTTTGTTTTGAAACTTAAAACATCCATAACTTTAGCTTACATTTCCCTTTTCTAGTACTTAAAAACAAAATTAGAACAACCTAATTTTTTTTTTTCTATTTAATTTTGTCTAGGATTAATTGGTTTTTTGTTCTTGACCTACTTTTCTGTGCAAGTCTTTTTTGTTTGTCCAATAATTCTATCCTAAAACTTACTAACTTAAGTGGTTTTGCACAACATTTTCTAAAGATTTGATTAAAGACCTTTTATTTTTTTTGTGTGCTTTGTCTTCTTTCTTTGTTTTCAAAGTGATTCAAACTCCACAAAACTCAATCTCCCATCAATGAACCAATCATATATAAGTTCATATGTATTACATCATGGAACTTATTCATGGACATGTCATTGATCTCTATTATTGCTTGACTACTAAGTAGATCATTGTCGTCTTCACCAAACCCTTCATAAAAAATAAGGTTCTTCATATATGAGATTTTTGGGGGGTGGGGGAGGTTTCTTCTTTGGTGGCTATCTAGTCCATCTCTCTCTCTCTCTCTCTCTCTTGGGGTTCTTCTCTATTATGATATAATATATACATGGCTACTTCATGTATATATTTCATGTAGATGTTATGTACCTTTTTTTCACTTATTTTTAGCTTACCTAGGTTATAAGGAGTGGGTCACTTTATAGAAGATACTCCTTCCTATTTTGGGATATTTAAAAGTTACATTCTCTATTGGTAATATTTACCCACTCATTTTATATGTAGTGACTCATCCTGCATGGTGTTGCATCTCATCGTGAGATTTTGATTTATGCATCTTCCTTATTGTTATTATTCACTTGGGAGCATTTTGCATGCATTCTCTCATTTATTGAAGTGCTTTGTTATGTTATCTTGGTTTTAGGATCTATATTGAATAATCTTCTTATGATTATCCTTGCACTTGGTCTATTGTTTTAAATAATATCTAATAGGCTTATGAGATCCTCATAGGATGGTTATGAGATCGAGATTCATTATAGTGCACTAATTTCAATATTTTTTCTCCTTAGGATGAGAGATGATCAAATCTGAGGATATTTTAGGTTTTGAATGGATGTAAATGAATGCATTTAAATACACACACATATAATTAATTGTGCTAAAAGTGGAATTGATGGGAGTAAACTAAATTTAAATTTATTTTTTTGAAAATTTAACGGTTAACTCCATAAATGCAAGTTGATTTATATTTGTGAAAATGATCTAAGACATGAAAATAATCAAATTTAGATGGATAAAAATAGATTAAGATAAGTATATAAACATTGGTCATTAATGCATGGTATAAATAAAAGTATAAAAATATATGCATATATATAATATGGATGAATATTTATATAAAATAAGTAAAAGATTAAAAATGAATGCAATTTTATACAAGATTATATTATTTGTCTATATATAAATATTATGTTAAAATATACACAAAATTAATATAAATATACAAATTTCACTACAAACATAAAAAATTAAATTATCAAATATTTTTTAAATAAAAATAAAATAAAATTTTAAAGTAAAATAAATTAATTATAAAATAACATTTCAATGAATAAAATAAAATAACTTAAATAAATAAAACTAATTTAAAAACAATGTAAATAAAATAAAATAATTCTTAAATAATTATAAAGTAAAATAGAACAAGAGCTATAGAGCAACAAAGTTCCTACCATAAAGTTTTAGAATAATTTTGTTTGTATTTGTTGTGTTTTAGGAACAATTGGCCAGGATAAAGTAGTTGTCACCTAAATTTAGGAATTTGATCATTGATAGAGTCAACTTTGTCTTCCATTAGAAAATGACCCTTATAACAAAATAATTTTTCTCACTTCAAAATTTTGAGATGCTTTGGTTGTGCTTCTAGGCCATGAAGAAATCACAATTTACATGTTGCCAGCATTATGTAAATATTAATGAGTTCAAAGATTTCCTTAACCATTCAACATATATGATAAAAAATCCTCTTTAAAAAAGAAAAGATCTTTAGAACTTTCATTGTACGTATCTAGTCATGTATAACCAACCTACTTAAATGTTATAGTTTTCTGCACAAATGAAAATGAAAGCATATAGTCCTAAGTCCTTTTATAGGTGCCTAATGTCTCCAAAAAATGCCTTATGATAGAAAATGATCTTTTTATTCCATTCAGTATTAGATAACTCATTTATAAGCCTCATAAAACTTATAATATGAAGTGTATTGCAAAAGGCCTAGATCAAACATAAAAAATCTCAATTGAACCCATATGCCTGTTTTGTTGATTGTAGAGTAGTGGATAGAAGCATTGCAATAGTCATTGGACCAAGACCACAAGGTAGAGGATTAATTGTTGAAGCTATTCTTGAAGCCTCTTCATAGGAAACGTGATTGACTAATTGGTATTCTCTTTTAGCACTAGGATCCTACAAAAGTGGAAGTAATAGTTTTAATTTGCTATATATTAACCATCTTTTACTTATAATTTTGTTTTGAAAAAGGCAGTTAGAAGGTGCCATACCTCTACTGCATTTAATCCAAGATCAATTAGTACTACACTAGGTTTTAGCCAATCACCACGAACCAAATTTGGCACACCTGCTGTAGCAACAAGAATATCAACTTCATGAGTAAAATCTGTAGGAAATTCTTTTTGTTTTGAGTAGCTATGGTCTACATATTTTTTTTGTGGAAACATGGTTTAAAACTTTAAATTAATACTTAAGTAAATATTGTCTACTATGTTTCAAATTTCAGAGCTATTCAATAGAATATGGCCCATACTCTGACATGTCAAACACTTTTTTAAGAAGAGAAAATATAGTCCACCCTTAATCAATGTGTATTTATTTACAGCCTAAACATCTGTACTTATAAATTTATAGATATGTATTTTTCCAGATCCTTTTTTAGTTGAAAATAAAGATTACGATATTTCTTGTAGAGTATGTAAAAAGTGATCTATGAAAATTCAGATCTACCCATTTTGTCTGAAAATTTTGTTTTTAAGACATTTAACTATTATTGTTGTTGTCCCTTACCTTCAAAATAAAGTGTAAGATGAAATTCTAGCACAACTAATTCTCAAGAAAAAGTTTTTTAGTATTTTAAATAACCATATAAAATTTAAAATTATCCTTTGTAGCTCAAATTTTGATGCTACTCTTTGAATTGCAAATATTTTACCCTTAAAGAACCTGCTCTTCATGTGACAATTTTTACTCAATATTATGGTGGACACATCAGATACTTCAACCATAATGATTCAAGAAATTGATGATTCAAATTATTTTATTCCTTTCAAGGTGACCACACAATGCTCATGCATTTCTAGGATAGTATAGTTATAAGCCTACCATCTAGAATCACAATTATGTATTGTAGACTCATCACTGTGTGAACTGATATTTGTCTAGGGTATTAATTGTTTAACTTAGACATTGATGTGTATATCCTTAGCTTTCAGACCTGCTTGTCTCATTTGAATTTTTGTCGGCATCACTATCTCTAGATAAGTCATAACCAAATTCTAAGGCCATCTCTAGATGGGCATCCTCTTTGCCAGATATGATGAACTAGGGAATGAGTGCACTAAATGTATTACATATCCATCAAAGTTTTATTTGGATGATCAGACAAAATTTAGGAAATTGTAGACAGAAAGAGAAAGATTAAATAAAAGCTAAATGAGATACACTCTTGACAATCTTTGTTTGGTATTTTCACTGCTATTTGGTTCTATGTTATATTCTTTTCAAAATTGGATTTTTTTTTGTTATGATCAATTGGAATAGACTCTGCAAGAAATGCATAAACATATTATCTTGTGTAAGAATCCCACAAACATAAATAATAATTTGCTGATAAATCACAAGAGATAACTCTTTTTAGTCAAACACAAATCTCCAGATTTTACACACAGATCCAATAATTATCGCTAATGAATCAAAATAGTAGTATCAATCTTAGTTCAATGATATATGTCAATATCAAATTTAGAATTAACAATAAATTCTGGATACTCCACATTGGGCACTAAAACAAATTGAAAAGTTGTCTTTATTTGCATCTCCTTTAGAAATTCATCTATCTTGTAAGTCAGGTAACATCTACAAACTGTATGTACTGGCTAGTATAAGTTTTGTACTAAGGGCCTCTGCCATTTTGATGGAAAAAATACATGATAATGGGTCTCTTTAACTTAATCCCCTACTTGGTGAAGAAGACCCTATGGGGATGATTAATCAAATTGAAAAAGAAGACAATTCATTATGCAATTAGTACTCCCTTGGCTGCAGTTGACAAGAGGTATATGCAGTATATAAGTTGCTAAGCTAACTTATTAAGCTTTGGACATATCCAATTTGATAATCATTCCAGAATAAAAGTCAAATTTTGAGAGATTGAATGGTTCTCCAGGGGTAGGTGGATTTGCAAGGTGTACTTTACTTTGAAGCATTCTCATGAGGTTAAACACAATGATAAAAAATATGAACAATATATAAGGTATATATAAATAAATGCCTTGTGGGCTTCGACAAGGGGTCTTTTAAACCAAATTGGCATCTAGCATGGTCATGAATTAAAAAGTAACCAATATTATTATACCCTTTATTGAACCCTAATTTAAGCCTAACCCTACCAATTACCATAGCCCTAACCTTAGCTCCAAGTTTTATTCTAGATTAATAATTTTAATCCTAACTTAACATTAACCCTAACCCTAATTAAATAGTAATCATAACCCTAATTGAATCCTAATTGAACTCGAACCCTGACTCTAATTGAACCTTGTTGATGGGGTTAAATTAGGGTTCAATTAGCATTCTAGTTAAACTCCAATTGTAAGATTAACCAAAATAAGCTAACTAAACCCTAATTGTAACTTGGACTTGACCCTAATCATAGCACTAATTGAATGTTATCCCTAACCAGGTAATTAAACCCTAATTCCAACCATAAACCACTTGAACCCTAACCCTAACTCTTATTGAACCTTATTGTTATAGTTCAATTAAGGTTTAATTAGCATTCTAGGATGGAGATTAAGGTTAGGTTAGGGTTAGAGTTGTGAATATATTAATATTAGCTTATAAATTTGACCCTAACTATAATCATAAGTGAATTCTAACCCTAACCCTAACCCTAATTAAACCCTAAAACTAACCATAATTAAATTCTCGCTCTAACCCTAACCATAATTAAATCCTATTGTTAGGGTTGAATTAGGGTTAGATTTAGGGTTCAATTAGAGTTCTAGTATAAATCTTGGGGCTAAGGTAATTTATTTCTTGATATTAGTTTATAAATTTGACATTAATGATAAATATATTAAACAAAGAAATGTTAGTATATATTTTTATTTGTATGTAAAATTAAGTACTATTAGGGTTAGAATTATTAATGTCTTGACCTTAGTTTATAAATTTGGCATTAATAAAAAATATTACAAACAAAAATAAGTATTTTAACCTAGAATTCTATTTGTATGTGAAATGAGTATTATTAGAGTTAGAATTATTAATCATAAAAAATAATTAATCAAATCACAACAATATTTGTAAAGCTTAAAATTAATTATAAAATATTTATTATCTAGTTTTGAAAATAATCATTTAAATTATAGTAATTATCTACTAAAAATAAATTAAATTAAATCTAAATTATATTTTTAAATAATTCAACAATTATTAATTATAATTTTAGAATAAATTAAGTATATATATATATATATTTTTTTTTTCTATTATTTTTTCTTTGCATCTAAATTATTTTATTTTCTAAAATTACATTAAATTCTAACTTCAAAAAAACTAGAAATTATTTTACATGCCTATTTTTGTATTTTTGAGTTCAATTAGGTATATTCTTTAAATTTGAATAATCAATCATAGAGTAAATTAATAATCAAGTCACCACAATGTGCCTGTGTGCATATATATTACAAAAATAAGTATTTAATATAATTAAAAAAAAACTAAATATTATTTTCAAAATAATTCAACAATAACTAATTATAATTTGAGAATAAATTAAGAAATGAAAAATTATATAAAAGCAAGCTTTTTTTATTTCTTTGCATCCAAATAATTTCATTTTCTAAAATCATATTAAATTCTAACTTCAAAAAATCATAAAATATTTTACATGCTTATTTTTATATTTTTGAGTTGAGTTGCGTGGTTCTTTAAATTTGAATAACCAATCATAAAGCAAATAAATAATCAAATCAACACAATATTTGCAAAACTTAAATTTCATTTTAAAATTAAACCTATGTGGAAAACTTAAATTTCATTTTATTAATGTGTATCCAGGTTTGTCAGCGTTCATTGCATTTTTGTTTAATTTTTTGCGGATGATTGAGCACAATTCACATTTCTTATGCGTAATTAAAAATTAACAATTTCTAGTTTTAACTTTGTCATAGTTTTTGCAGATGTGCAAACATTTAATAACAAGTGGTGAAAAAAATGTCTTAAAAAATCCAAAAAATTACAAAATAAAAATATTATGTTCAATTCCATAAAATCTGTCCTTATCGTCTAAATTTTTTAACCAATGATATTCATGAAAAATAATTTTGAAAATTAGAAAAGTTAAAAAACATGCATTTAACTTTACAAATAACTTTAAATATAATGTATAAAGGAAAATAATCAATTTTAATTGGTTGAAGTTCAAAACATTAATAACTAGTTAAGAAAATGGTGTGCCTAGCAGGGACTAATAATACATATGAAATAAATAGATTTGCGATATGTTAATTTAATATAAATTCCAAACTTTTATGTTAAATCAAATTTATTTATCATTAATTCCTAAGTAAAAATTATTTACGATTAAAATTTAATAATTAATTTTGGTAGGATAACGGATGCTTTGATCTGTTGACACGCGGAAAGCATTTGGGGCTTTCTTGAAGTTTGGAAACACGTTGCTTTGTTCCTACGCTCCGTGTTATGCCATCTCTCGTCACTGCGTTACCGTCTTTTCATCTCTCTGAGACGTGACTTACTATTTCAGGCTATTTTCACTGCATCCTCCCCATTCCGGAATAAATAGGTGAGAGGGGAGCACGTAAGAGAATCACAATATGCAGTTGCAGGACAATTGGATAGGGAAGGCAATTCTAATAGCGATAGCGATAGCGATATTGGGAGTAGGGAGCATCACGGCAGGGGCAATGGGGACTTTGGGCGGCAAGCATGTTGTACAAGGGTCTGAGAACAGCATGGAGATAGAGGAGCTTGGACGCTTTGCCGTTCAACACCATAATATCCAACAGGTATGTATGTTACTTGTTACCTTACAACTTCTGCGATACCATGGATACTCTCAATGTCTTGACTTTTTTAGGTTTTGATCTTCAGAATGAGAAAGGGATTCTGTCATTTAATCGAGTGGTGAAGGTAGAGCAGCAAGTGGTAGCAGGGACTATGTACCATCTCACACTCGAGGCCAAAGAGGATGGAGACTCTTCTCCCAAACTGTATGAGGCTAAGGTTTGGGTAAAGCCATGGGAAAATTTCAAGAAGTTGCAGGATTTCAAGCCTTCTTCTTCTTCTTCCTCGTCAATCACCTCTGCTGACCTCGGCGTCAAGCATGGTAAGTTAACTTGTTTATTCGAATTTAATAACTGTTGGGTTTTTATTTTCCAAAACGATTTGTTAGGTTCTGAGTTTTTTTTTTTCTAGATCCAAATTTCGTAACTGTAGGGTTTTTATATTTTGTAAATTGATGTATTAGGTTTTGAGTTAGACTTCAGTTTCGTAATTGCAGGGTTTTTATTTCTTCAAACGGTGTTTTAGGGTTTCAATTTTTTTTTTTGACCTTTTTTTTCTTTTCACACCCAACTAGCTCATGGTTTATATTATACAGCTTAAATCCAATGAAAAATCCGATAATTTGATAAAATGGCGAAGACACTTCTCATATAAAGGATTACATAGTTAAATCCTAATAATTCATCAAATGATTTGATAAAATGGCTAAAACACCATTTATATAGAGATTACCCTATTTTTCATTCCATTACCTTTACCACCTGAGATGCGTCCTACTTTTCATATTATAAATTTGTTGGTTTCGTGGAGAGCTCTTAGGCTTAGGTTTTTGTTTTTTTGGGTTGAGATGACCATATGCAATCGATTTCAACTTCTTTAACCTAATTAACGAACGAAATGGGGCGTCTGAGTATTTCTCAGCCATTACTGCATAGGGCTATTTTGTTGGGAAGCCAGTTGTATGGAATTCGTTGGCAACTGCTACGAAAAGAACTACAAACAAGAAAAACATCATTTCATACTCTTAACCTGTGGGTTCCGTTGAGGGGTCTTGGGCTTAGGTTTTGGTCTTTTTGTTATATGGGCACGTCCTTTGCTCTTTTTCCTAATACAGTCATAGAAGACTGTTGTCAACCTCGTCGACCTCGTG
Source organism: Sequoia sempervirens (assembly GCA_007258455.2). Classification (NCBI taxonomy): domain Eukaryota; kingdom Viridiplantae; phylum Streptophyta; class Pinopsida; order Cupressales; family Cupressaceae; genus Sequoia; species Sequoia sempervirens. Next base: position 1,892,822 of record VDFB02000006.1, read on the forward strand.
ACCCCCCAAAATGGGGGATTTCTGGGTATTTCTTAGCCACTATTGTTCAGGGCTATTTTGTTTTGAAACTAATTCTATGGAATTCTAGATGTCTTTTTGGCAACTGTTACGAAAAAAACCAGTTCATTTTATGAACTGGGTAGTTCCGTGCAGGCATCTTGGGCGCAGGATTTGTTCTTTTTGCCAATATGGTATGGGCTTATGTTTGAGATCGATATCATTGCTGAAATGTTTTTCTGCGATGAAAAACATCTTACACAATCAAATTCAGAAAATGGAAATTTGATATCATTCGATCAATGGTTTCGATTGCAAATTGAGAAAATGTTTACAGAATATGGAAATTTGATATCATTTAGATCAATGGATTCGATTGGAAATCCAGAAAATGATGTTTCCATAATATGGAAATTGGATATCATTAGATCAATGGATTTGATTGTGTAAGATGTTTCCACAAACTTGATACCATTAGATTGATGGATTAGATCAATAGATTCGATTGTGTAAGATGTTTCCACAAACTTGATATCATCAGATTGATGGATGCAATTGCGTAAGATGTTTTCATCCATGTTTCGCATTGTAAAAATATCTTACACAATTGAATCCAGAAAATGTTTCCACAAACTTGATATCATCAGATTGATGGATGCAATTGCGTAAGATGTTTTCATCCATGTTTCGCATTGTAAAAATATCTTACGCAATTGAATCCAGAAAATGTTTCCACAATATGGAAACTTGATATCATTAGATCAATGGATTCGATTGCCTAAGATGTTTCCACAAACTTGATACATTGATGAAAAATATCTTACGTAATTGAGTCTGGAAAATGTTTCCACAATAAACTATATGGATTGTGGAAACTTGTGTTTATTGTGGAAATGTGGCATTTGTGCTTTTACTAACAAGTATTGCTCGGGGCTATAGTATGTTGTGAAACTTATTCTGCAGAATTTCCTTTTTTTTTTAAATTTTGGCAACCATTAGGAAAAAACTACAAACAAGAAAATGATGCTTCTATTTTGGCAACCATTAGGAAAGAACTACAAACAAGGAAATGATGCTTTTATTTTGGCAACCATTAGGAAAGAACTACAAACAAGGAAATGATGTTTTTATATTGGCAATAGGGAAAAGCTACAAACATGAAAATGACCCTTCTACGAGAAAGCAAGGTTATGTCCTTTCTTTACTGGTAAAATGGGGTCATAGGTCTCCTAATCGGGGGTGGCAAAAAATAATTAAAAAACACTAAAAAATTGCAAAAAGTGCTTTTGAAGATAAAATTGTGAAAATGTGACAATAAAATTGTGAAAATGGCTACCCGCGGACCCTGCTGGGGTGCTGCCTCCTTGAGGGGTGCTAACCTTCGATCTCATCAGGGCCTCTACTCTCAATCCCCACTAGTTATTGGGATCAATTGTTACATAATTACAATGAGGGGGTCTAGGAATGAAGACCAAAACTAACAACTTAGACAATTATCTTTATTACTATCATAATATCATTGATCAATGACGAAGTATCATACTATCGAAGATCAAATGTCATTATTATCTTAAAATATATTATCAAATGTATTTGCAATTTTATATATTTTTTAATTTTTTTTTGCATATATATATAAACAGCGGTATCCAAGAAAAATAGGTTTACCGTTCCGACTTACCAGAATCCCGTACCCGTACCTTGTACCAGAATTGACAACTTAGGTTTTAATGTGAAAGGTTTTCTACCTCTAATGTAGATCAATTAGTAGGATATGATGGGACAATCTGGAGAGAGAAGATTGTGGCAGTAGCTATCCCCACATTGGCATTCAAACCCTTCCCGAACCGTTTATTTTTTAACTAATTCAATAACGCACTGGCTCCAGGGAGAGTGAACATAACATTTAGCGGCAGCCCCCTTCATGGGCATTCGGCTCCATCCTAATGGTTATGTTTAACTCATCCATTAATGTCTTCAGCACCTCAGCTTATGAAAAATTGTCTCTTGGCTTCTCCTCTCCTTATCATTCAATAGAAGATGAATTTGGGTATATAAATTATCAGGATTTCTACTTTTCTATTTTTTACCAGGAGATGATTATGCATGAGAACTTTTCATATTGCCAATTTCCATGGATAGAGTAGGGAATTCTACATCATAAATATGTGTTGGTTTGTGTATCCAAGATCAGTTGCCCCAATGATACCTGCCACTACTTGATTTTAGCCACATGCCATATTAAAAAAATTAATTGACGTTATTTAACAGAAGTTATGAATATTATTGAAGTTTAATTTAATTAAAATAACTATAGCTATTCAAAGATTTTGTTAACACTACTAGTATAGATTGACGTTGGCATGTTCATTATAAGTCTTTTGAAGGTTCTTCAAAATATTTGTATCCTCAACATCAATTAAATAGAATTGTAGCCAAGTTGAGAATGTGTGCTGATGGAGATAAATATCATTCTCGTCCTATGGTGGGATGATCTGATGGGTTAAGTTTATTGAATTTGTTGTGCGATATGAGTGTTGCTTAGCAATTCAATCCAGCCTTTTCCGAGCAACATAGCCCAATGAGATATTCTGGTTTGTGTACGGCAGAGGGGCTGGGTTCAGGGTGGCGTGAGGTTCCAGTGCATGACCCTGTCATTCAAGAAGCAGCTGAACATGCTGTGAGCAATATTCAGCAGAGGTCTAACTCCTTAGCAGCTTATATGCTGCAGGAGATTCTTTTGGCAAAGGCTGAGGTTGGTTGGTGGTTAGTCTGTTTCTGCATTTGCACCCAGTTATGGAACTGAACTTGTTACTAACAATCTGACCATGGTTTCTTTTTCAGGTAATTGATGGTTTTGCAAAGTTTGATCTACTTTTGAAAACTAAAAGGGGAGTTAAAGAGGAGCAACATCAGGTGGAGATGCATCGCAATCTTGAGGGTGATTGGATGTTGAAATCACATTCCACATTACACTGATATGGGGTATTGATTATATAGTTTATCTAGATCTCTTTCAGCGGGGGTGCCTTAAGCGCTAACTGCATGCAATAAAAATGATATTCGAGTGGATTTTTTCTGTTAATGGCTTGTGTAGATACTCGCAACAACATATGTTAGCGAAGATTCGACATCTTACCACTGGCTGCTATATAATGTGACCTTAGACCTCTTCCGCTTATCTGAATGTTTTATTTGGATTTTGAGTTACTTTTGCTGTTACATTCATGTAAATAATTAATAACAGTCTTGCAATATCGCACAACGTTTATATTTTTCCACTATGTTTCGAGTCTTGATAAATATAAAATAGTAGTCAGTATGTCTACTTTTTATGCCTGTCACTTCTTTAGCTTAAGCATGGTGACATCGACAGAAAGAGAGCAAGGTGGAAAGAACGAGTATAATGTGAGAATTGATGGTTGAAATTCAAAAAGCAAATTTATTTATTTTATCCTATCTTTAGATGTCTTGAAGTTGGGTTTCCATTGCATAGGAGAAAATATGTAGTCCTTCAAAGAAAATGTTTTTTGCAGGTATAATTTTGACCATAGTCAATTGTAATTTGCTTATATCATCCTTTGTGATGTGAAAGCGAGCTTTTGAAAGGTCATAATGTGGAAAAGTTATGATCTAGATTGCATCCATATAATTGTAGTAGGAGAGGTGCTGAACTTTTTTTGAATTGTGAATAGATATTTGGTGGATGGCTTTCCCTTTCCTGCGATATATGCATCCCACCCATTGCATCCATATAGCATTGCAAAAATGACCTAAAAAACCAACCTTGAGTGCAAAACCAACTTTAAATGCAAATATGACTCATTCAACTGTCGGTTTTAAGGTTGCATCCATTTTGATTTACATTATTATATTATTATTTTCCGAAGTTATTTTGATTTGAGCCGAGTCCTTTTAAGGGAGGAAACGATATGAATACGATGCCAGGGTAGCAGAGCAACGACCTACTTATAAGATTGTAGGGTAGGAATAATTTTGAATTGAGTTGAGTACTTATAAGATGGTAGGGTAGAAATAATTTTGAATTGAGCTGAGTCCATTTTAGGGAGGAAACGGTTGTGGGGTTGACAATTTGAATATGATAAAGGTAATGTTTGGTTGAGCAATTACTTACAGGAGAGTAGTTGAATATAAATATGTTTCAATAGTGATTGTGTTAATTCTAAAATCCATTTTATAGATTTAAAAAATAAAATATAATATACATTCATTACCTTCTTGGGAGAATGAGAACCATATTGCTTCCACGCTTCTAAAAAAATCTCCCCCTTAAATTGGATGGGGATAGGTTGGGCTCTATTGTCAAGGATTCCTTCAATTGGCTGGCGTTTATTGTCAAGGATTCTTTCGAGTGGTTCGCGTCTATGTCCAAGACTCTTAGAAAATTAGGGAAGTTGTTCTTTGAGGAGGACGTATATTTGAAACTTCGAACTTCAAATCTTAAAATAAGTTTGTGTAAAATTTGTTAGTGGTGGAAGAAGATTAGCTAGGTTTGTTAAGGATGTGTATGATAAAGGTGCTAGAGGTTGTCAAAGAAGGGTTGTTGGTAAGGTTAGTAAGAATATCATGCAAGATATTACCTTAACTCTCATAATTACGAGTGTGAGAAACAATGAGGTTGTACCATAACACAGTGATGAAAGTAGAGAAAGCCATGAACAATTGTATCATCACTAAGGTTAGTAAGAATATCATGCAAGATATTACCTTAACTCTCATAATTACAAGTGTGAGAAACAATGAGGTTGTACCATAACACAGTGATGAAAGTAGAGAAGGCCATGAACAATTGTACCATAACATAGTGATGAAAGTAGATAAAGCCATGAACAACTTAGTGAAGAAGGTGACTATGAACAACTTAGTGAAGGTGACTAATGATATGATGAAAAACTTAGTGAAGGTGTTTAATGATATGATAAAAATAATTATCTCTAGTATCACCACCTTGCAAGTACAACACAGTGATGAAAGTAGAGAAAGCCATGAACAATTGTACCATAACATAGTGATGAAAGTAGAGAAAGCCATGAACAACTTAGTGAAGAAGGTGACTATGAACAACTTAGTGAAGGTGACTAATGATATGATGAAAAACTTAGTGAGTCATAATTACGAGTGTGAGAAACAATGAGGTTGTACCATAACACAGTGATGAAAGTAGAGAAAGCCATGAACAATTGTACCATAACATAGTGATGAAAGTAGAGAAAGCCATGAACAACTTAGTGAAGAAGGTGACTATGAACAACTTAGTGAAGGTGACTAATGATATGATGAAAAACTTAGTGAAGGTGTTTAATGATATGATAAAAATAATTATCTCTAGTATCACCACCTTGCAAGTACAACACAGTGATGAAAGTAGAGAAAGCCATGAACAATTGTACCATAACATAGTGATGAAAGTAGAGAAAGCCATGAACAACTTAGTGAAGAAGGTGACTATGAACAACTTAGTGAAGGTGACTAATGATATGATCAAAAACTTAGTGAAGGTGTTTAATGATATGATAAAAATAATTATCTCTAGTATCACCACCTTGCAAGAAAATATCACAAAACAAAAGTACAAGGAAGAAAAAAAAGCAAAAGAAAAAGAAAAAGATGAAATAAAGGAATTTGAGCATTGCGGATTAGAAAAAGATGAAATCAAGGAATTTGAGCATTGCGGATTGGGATGATAGTTTGTTCTCTTTGATCACTAATTGGGTGAATCTAATTTCAATTCATAAGATTTGATCTTTGTTCCTTGTATTATTTTGTGTTGTGTTAATGTTATTTTTTTGTTGTTATTTTTTGTGTGTTTTGTTATGCTTTAGGTGGATGTTTATGTGCTATATCTTTGATGTTTTAATGTACTCTTACGCTTCATAATGGATTGATGACAAATCTTGTTTTGCTGCATCTATATTCTATTATGTGCTTGATAAATTAATAGGGGTTTTCTTTTCTAACTTTTCATTTTTATTTTTAGTGTGTTCAAAATTATATGAAGTGTAAGGTATGTATGCGCTTTCGTTTTTTACATTTTGTTTCATGTGTGCATGAATAAGTGTATTTGTTTAATTATGTTTGCATACATAATGTAACAAATAATCGTTTAGTTTAAGATTAGTATATTCATAGTATAAATAAGCTTCAATTAGTTAAAGTTGGCGTGCGATTATATAAATATAAAATTAAATGACATAATTGGATATTTGTGGAAGTTTGAAATAATTTGAATTGTTGTGTTAACCAAAATAAATAAAAAATAAAAAAAAGATAGTTGGGGTGTTGAAATTTTCATTGAAATTTGTAAGAGAGACTAGTTTTTACAATAATGCTAAATATTAATAGATAGCAGGTAAGTGTGCAAATGGCTAAAATGATAGTTTTGATACAAATGCTATTTCGCTTAAGGGGTAGATTGAGTTGCTCTAAGAAATATTTCTCGCATTGTAATGATTATTTGTATGTAATTGACCTTTTTCTTAGAAATATTTCTTGCATTGTAATGATTATATGGAGGGAACATGATGCCCTTAAATATAAATATGTAATGTGGCAATGAAAGCTTAATGTGTGATGCCCCTAATCTATAGGTAACTGTAAGAGTGATATGATGACACCATGTAGTCAAATATAAGATTTAGGTAAAAACTTAGGTATGTGGTCTAGATATGGTAAATGCCATAAGTATAAGCATGCAAATAAGTGGAAAAAAATGAGCATCATAAGTATGGCTTAATAGTAAGCACAAGAGCATATAAAAAATGAACAAAATCAAAGTACTAATGTATGAACCATGAAACCATGAATAGATGATCTCACAAGTAAATTAAGCATAAGAATATGAATGTTGACATAGTGGCGCTCACATATATAATTTTCCAAACTTTGGAACTTAACTATTTCCTCTAAATTAACATGATTATCCTTCTCTTACAAATCATCCTCATTGCGAGAGAACTCCTTAAATGTGTTTTCATGGATTTATGTTGCTTCTTTACTTGCTTTTTAAAAGTTTTATTATAAAAAAATGTATTAGAAACAAACACATAACCACTATGAGGCATTTCTTTTTTACAAAATTGTTGTTTATTTAATTTTGCTTGTGGATGAATGGAAGACGTTTGATGCATAACTTCTTACTTTTGTTTGTATATATAATTTTGTCATATCATCTATTCAAGAATGTCTAGTAGTAAAAGCTAGTCCTTGATCCAATTGAAGAACCAATTAAGTTATAGTTTCTTAAGCATAACCAATAAAGACTATAAAATTATAGCCATATCTATCAAGGGTAATGATATGAGTACCATAGTAGAATACCTTATGGAAATGTATGAGCACAATTAGGACTAGTAATAAAGTCAATAAACCCACACATATAACTATCAATTTTCGTGGTAACATATGAAGCAATGGGTAGATTAGAAGCTAAGATATGTATGTATTAACCATAACTAGTAGCAATTGTGGCATATATTAAGTGTTTATAAACATATAAGCAAAGGTGGAGATAGTTGCAAAATCTAGGGTTGCAGAATAAGTTGTTGCTTATTCATATCCATTACCAATAGTGTATCTAGTACTAGATCATGTGGAAGTACCAACAACACCATTAATAATATTAACAACTTTTGTGGATAATATGTATGCCTAGTATAAGCTCCAATAGTTCCAACTTATTTACCAATGGCAAAGGTATCTATACCACCATTGATTATAGGGTGGGTGGGGGACAATTATTTAGAATGGGTGTATAGTGAAGCAATTTACCTAACATTATGGGAAGTGATCAACGAAGATGTAAAACACAAAATTAAGAATTAAGCTGTGAAATTCAAGCTCTAGCCCTCATCTAATTGACATTTATTTAAGTTAAGAAATAACATAAAACATAAAAAAAAAACTAAAATTATCACCCATCATTCCTTGTTGCACACACAAGATGTGTGTGGTTGTGTTTTTGTGGATTTGTTCTTGATATATGACTATATCTGGTTGCTCAAATTGACAATTGCTACTTGTAGATTTTTGGGATGATTGATTAATGACCAAGATTGGATGAAGATTAAAGGTTGAAATTAGATAAAAGCCACCAAGTGGTTCCTTGCAATTCATGCACAATGTGAGCTACATGGTTCAAAGAGATATGGTGGATGCAATTTTTTTGGGAGAAAGTGGAGGGATGGGATCAAAGGAATTCTTTTGGATGATCTGTGTGTGTGTGGGTGTGAAGGGTGAGGTTTTTTTTTGGAGAAATAGATGGATGAGATTGAATAAGAAGAGTTTTAGAGAAATGGAAAGTATGAGATAGATATACAATTAAAGTTCTTTTGAGGAGACACGTGCATTCTAGGAAGTTGGACAAGACTTACCTTGATTAATTAGCCTTTGACTCGTGTAAATGATTAGCTAGATTAACCAATTATTTTAGTGTACCAATGATGTGAGGAATAAAGTGAATTAATTAAAAAAATATTTATTTAATTTTTTGGGAGTGTGCATGATTTAACTTATATAAATAAAATTTGAATTTATTTATTTAAGGTTGGACTTTAAAAAAGGGATTCATCAATTGAATAAATAGTCTTGATTTATTGAATTAATGTTGGAATAATGATTACAAGAATTAATTAAATAAAACCATTTAATTATTATTAAAAGATAAATTGGGACATTTATTGAATCAAATTAATTTAATTGGGAATTAAATAAAACCATTTAATTAATTTAGGAGTGATGGCAATAGAATCGTCAAGAGAGAAATTTCACCTCTTTGAGATGGTGTTGCAAATTAGTTAAAGAAATGTGCTTTTAAAAAGAAAAATGAAAGATAGCTCTTTTAGGATAGGCATTTGAGGAAGTGAAATGCCTCTTATCAATCAAAAAAATGATAAAAATGATATGTTGCCCTCTGGAGAGGTTAATTGAGCAAAAAGCATGCAAATGAGCTCTCAATAGGAGAAAAGGAGAGAAAAAATATGATAAAGAATTTAAAATGAGGACCAACTAAACAAAAAATAATGAAAATGCATTAAAAAATGGACAAATAAGATGAAAAAAGTGAAAGAGTGAACATTTTGATTAGGGGGACAAAATCAAGTACATAGATAGGTTGACTGACATCGTGATCAAAATATGCATAGCTGAAATGATATATTCCTCAATGACACTTTGTCAACCAATGGCGACAATGCCATTCAACCTCTACCAAAAATCAACCACCCGAATCAAATCAACAACTTGAATTTACTTCTCAAGCTCATATGAAAATGGCGTCCGATTGGAGGGATGACTAATCAAGAGTTGAGATTGATCCAAGAGATCAATAGTTGAGGATGATTAAGAGGATTGAGAGGAGCTTCCAAGTGTCACCTTGTAATTGGTGAACTTGAATAAGATAAAGATGAAAGGGATTTGGATGGTCAAAATTGTCTTGGGAAAATATAAAGGGTGAGAATAAAAAAGGACCTTTTTGAAAATCTAATTTTTTTTTTTGGGGACATATGAAGAGTCAAGATTTTCCGTGAAAAATGGCTGAATAAGATTTGATGAGAGGATTTGAGAAGTGTGATGGAGGGGACAAATGCATGCAATTTTTTTGACATATGCAAATTGACCATCACTTAAACACTCTTAAGAATGTACAGATGAATTTATTAATTAACTAATTCATTTTAGTCAACTAATGATTTGAGTAGGAATTTTGCGATAGTTAAATAAAATTTCTATTCATTTAATTTTTGGAGAAAAATAAAATAAAGGGTGGAGTTAATTTTACAATAAATGCCAAATTTATTTAATTAAGGGTGGGATTGTAGAGGAAACATGGATAAGGGATACAGTAATTAAATAAATGATCTAAATTTATTTAATTAATGCTAGGAAGATGACCTAGAAATTAATGTTGAAAGGGTAAAATCAAGGGTGGGTAGGATGTGGATGATTTTACGTGTCTATTCTTTCTCTTCATGATAGTGTTGCAACTACACAAAACAATGTCATTTCAAAGAAGAATATAACATAGTGGCTTTGAAAGAAATGTGACTAGTGGTAGAATCCCTAGTCATTGGGAGGAAGGGAGTGGCGACAAGGAAGGAGGTAGGTATGTCCACTCAAGAGGATAGGGAGGTTTGAAGAACACGTGCTATTGAAATGGATAAAGGATTTAGATGATAAATGATAAAATAAGACAAATGGATTGATATATTATATTAAAAAGATCGACAAAAGGGAGGAAGATGAAAATGGATGAGGGATGGTAGTCATGTTGAATTGGGTTCAACAATCTTTTACTATAGCACTTGATGTCCAAGTATCCATTGACTTTGACCATGTATCAAATCTAGTGTAACTAGGTATTATAGATTTATTAATTAGTTGGAATCAATATTTTAACTCATTATATTGTACTTATTTCGTTGAGTGGAATTAATTTATTCATAAAATTCAATGTAGGTCATATTTATGCAATTGTTGTTGATGAGAATAATGAAGAAGGCATGTTTTTTGTTGTGTAGAGGGAAAACTAGATTGATTTCCAGAATCATTGATGGAGAGGATATTGAGTATCTTATAGGGTCTATTGTTATTGGAACATGGCTTAGAAGGTTCCCAATGAAGAAGTTTGATGTGTGGCTATTTTAGGACTTTGACACATAAAAGAAGATTATTCATTACCCTAACCTTGTTGCATCAAATGTTCAATTGATCAAATATTGTGATCGACCACACTATAAGAATTTATGGAAAGGTTGTAACTTTGACCATGAGGCAATACTTACAAATCAAGCAAGTATATTGTTAATTAAAGTTATCATCATTATTCAAAGAACTATTCTTACATTCAGTGATACTCCTATCTATTTAATTTAAATCTCATTTTGGTTATATTGTAGATGTACACTCTTTATAATCTATTTGTACGTTTCATAGTAAATATCTTTGTGGTTATCACCTTTCCTTTTATTTAATATCATACATACATGACTATTATTCATCATATACTAGGGATTTATTACATATAGATTAAATTATTTGTCACTATTTTTAGTCCTAAACACATAGGATAAGAGAACACACTATTTTTCACATGTTTTCCTATCCTTGGCTTATCTATGTAGGTTGAAAGACAAAAATAGGTGCTTGACCCATTCTTGGAAAGTTCCAAAGTAGCTCTAAATATTCTCTTTTCTCTTCATCTATAAGTATTTGAGAAAATATCCAACCACATAGAGGTTTGCATATATTTCCCATCTTTAATCATTTTATTTCCTTCTCAAACTATAGATATTTGGGTATATTTATTTATATACCATTTTGTATCCCTTACATTCTTGTGGTATTTTCCTTGTTCTCTATTGTATAGTTGGGCATGGTATTTTTGGGAGAAAATAAATACATTTTTTGTAGATTTATGTATTATAGTACATGTCATTTGGATGACAACAAATCATGTAGACATCAAAGAATTATGCTAGCATCTTGAACATTGGTTTCTAGATTTTGGACCTAGGTTACTTTTTCCACATTCTTTGCTATTCAAAATTCAATTTATTAAATTTTTATTTTAGATTACAAAAAATAACATTTTTGTTTTAGATTAGTAAAATATCTTTTTGTAAGTCTAAAAAATTCTAAGATATTTTTATAGTATTTTTCTCAATGTGAAACAATAACTTAGTAGAGACATACAAGAAAAAATATCCAATAGATTCCTCACAACTTTCAACCACTTATTCTTGTTAACTTCATCATTAGTAATGAGTTGTTCTCTTATATGCAATATTTGAGGAGGAACTTTGACACACTCGAAGGATTTGGAGACTCTCGAAGAAGACTTATTCTCCATTGTGCATGGAGGAGGGGATTGCATTCTCTCATGTGACACAAAAGATGTGTAGGTTTGACATTCAAGATATCTATTTATGGATTCAATTTGGTTTTTCCTAACTGAGTGAGGAGATTGGCGAATTCACTTTGTCAAAGTTTCTAGAATGATTAATATGGTCGACCCTATTACCAAACCAAAATAAGGAAAAGATTGAAAAATTTAGTGAAATATTTTTGGGTGATATAGGATTGCTAGTGAACCTAGATGCTCTTACGTCAACAATGTTTTAATTGTTCTCTTGTGACTTGAATTTGGTGATGAAATATTGTATGTAATGTCAAAAATTATGTATACTTGTAATTTCATGCCACATTTAAATGCACTATGGCATTCATTCCCCTAGTATATTTTATGGATCACTTAAACTTGTCCTTAGGGGTAAAAGCACAAAGCTATGTCACACTTTCAACCAACTTATCAACATAACTGAATTTAAGTATTTCTAACTAAAAATCAATTTTGGTCAAACATATGATCTAGTAAGATTCATTCTAGCTAAGTTAGATACTTCCACAAATTTTCAACTAAAATTGTTGGCAAAAAATATATGGAGCACCAATTTGATTCCAATATACCAACAAAATAAAATTATTTGAAAAACTTGAAGTTTCAATAAATCCTACTAATGTAAATAATATTTTTTTTAAAATATAAAAATACCCTTTTGTAGATCAATAAGTTTAGTTTTCAAAAATATATTTATTTTAATAGTTTAATTATTATTTATATTTTATTTTTTATTTTTACTAAAGGTAGGTTATTAGCACAAAATATTAGGTTGATTACCATGCTAAGGAAAAATACTAAAACTTATTAATTTAAAAATAAATAAATATGATGCACTAGATAAAAGAATCTATTTCAAGATGGTATAATTTTTTTTCCATTTTAGATAAATATTTAATATGAACGTTGATGTCTGATGGAAACAATAGTTTTTTGATTCACACACATTTTAACATTTATTTAAAAATTTATATTTATCAAAATTGGAAGAAAATATATCCATGCACTAAAGTTTCAAGTTATAAATACACACAAAAAATTTAAATGAAAAAAAAAAAAAAATTACTACAAAAAGTTTGACGTCCTGTGCATCTTCATTTTTCAACATTTTATCAACAACTAAATTATAGTGTTAATTTATTAAAAACTAGTTTAAAATATATATTTTTTTTAATAAAAAAATACAAACATAAAATATACTAAAAAATACATATTTTACTAGTTTACATCATTTCAAAATTCAAAACATATATGCCACTTTTTAGTGATTCAAGATTAAAAGTTGGATCAGCGTTGGTTGTTTCCTTTATAAAGTGTGACACAACTTTATGCTTTTACCCTTAGGCTATTTTCCCTTACCAAATTTCTATTTTTCTAAATCATGATCATATTCTATCCACTTATTAAACACCATGTGTTAAGTTTGATAAATATTCCTCATGACATAAGATTCCATAATCCATGAAATAAAAAAATTAATGAATCTAAATATGATTTGTTGGTTTGAATTAGGTGTTTCACCTAAGTAATACACTAGTAGGTCCTATTCACATGTTGAGTTAACTTAGGTCCTATGAATCTTTCTAGAATTCTTGTGTTGAATGCGATCTTATCTTATCTTAACATGACATTTAATCTTGTGTCATAGGTCATTTAATAATTGTTGAGGTAGTTGTCTCATTATGTAGGATAAAGACACATGTCATGATCTTGTCTAATCCTATATCATAAGCTTGCCTTTATAAACAAGGTGCCTCATTCACATGCTAAGTTTACTTAGGTCCTAGGAATCTTTCTAGAATTCTTGTGTCATGTGATCTTATCTTATCTTAACATGACATTTAATCTTGTGTCATAGTTCATTTAATAATTGTTGAGGTAGTTGTCTCATTATGTAGGATCAAGACACATGTCATGATCTTGTCTAATCCTATATCATAAGCTTGCCTTTATAAACAAGGTGTCTCATGTACATTTTATATTCAATCAATCAATCTTGCATCCTTAATCATAGCAAGTTGTTCTTTCCACTTCTCTCTTGTAAAATATATTTTGGTTTGGTAGTTGATCTTGGGGTGTTGGGAGTTCAAATTCAACTCCTACATGGTACCAGAGCTCAAGTGCTACAAACTCTTTCATAGATTTGAGGGACATATTTTGGTTTGAAGATTTTTTGGGTGTAATTTGGGGTTTCAAGGACCCCATGACTGAATCCATGGCGTTAGAGAAAGTCCAAATTTACTTTTGTTTCGTCAAAATCTAACATATAGGGCCAAATCTACAAGCCTTTCAAGTTGGGTGAAAGTTTCCAAATCCAGGAGGTAGTTGAATTTTTAGAGCACTTTGGGCCAAAGCTGACCTTGCCATCATGTCTAGAAGGCTCAAAAACTTAAAGATTGTTTGTCAAATCATCGAATTTGGATACCTTGTTCCAAGGGAATCAAAGTTTTTTTTTTGTATAGTCAACATATTTCATATAGTTGTATGGATTTGTACCTGGATGTACTATATAACACCATTGCTATCAAGATCTACAGTCGCAATGAGTGATATTCCAACATATTCTATTGTAGATTTGTCATACTCCATCTGTGTCATCATGTCACATTGCATGCACTCTTGCCTATGCGTAATCATTTTGTTGCCAATACATGTCTTTTTTATCAATACAAATTTTGATTTAAATTTTAGTCTACCGCAATCGGTTATTTCATAAGCTCTTGATTGTGAGTTAATATCCCAAATGGTTTCCACCCAGTGAGGAGGGGGCTAAACCTCGGGTTGCATGGCCTAAGGATCATCATCCCCCAACCACTCTACCCTAATGGAGCCATCGCCATTGGTGACAAATTATTTTTTTGGAACTACAAAACCACTTATCATATCGGCACTTAGGGGCCAATGGCCCAAGGGCCCAAACTTGGCCCCTTGAAAGAAAGGAAAGGATAGAAATTCCTATGGGCAATCACAATAATATTTCAGTGCATAGATAAACAAATGCCTTAAATTATCACAATCAAATTCAAATTTGAAACAAACTTGGACCAACCATACAAAATAACTTATAATCAACAACCTACAAATGGTGTAAAGCAAAGATCTATCATATTTCTAAACACTTAATCACTAATGCAATTGACCTTTATCTAATATTGAATAAAGGAACCATCCAAATCAATTCAAATAACAAAATATTCCCTAGGATTACTCCCCATCACGGGTGAGCCCACAATAATGGGTTACAGTTTTTGGCCAAACTTGACATTAAAATCAGGATTTTTCACCAGAATTCACTTTCTTACACCTATAGCAGCTAAACCATTAAGGTTTTGAAGATGAATCAAACTAGTTATTTGTTAGATATTTTGTCTAGATTCTAATTATATTTTTAAAAAAAAATTAAAAAAAAAATTGTGAATCATTTTATTATGTAATTTTTAATAACTTATTTTTTCTACTAATCAACATTTTTAAAAAGTGATGTTTACTTCGGCCCACGCAACTTTTTTTTATAGATAGGACTCAATTCTAATTTTTAAAATACAATTTTTTCACACCAATATCTAGGGAATGGATATTTTTTCATAATTTTTTGTTACATAGTTTTTTTTAATTAATTTTCCAAGTCAACGTAATTATAATTTGGACAGAGGTGTACTTCGGCCTACATAACTTTTTTTGCATTCATTTGAATTAACTTATTCTTTTTTTGTTGGAATAAGGACATCAATACCTAGTGCACATGTATTTTTTAGAAATTTTTTTCTCTATTTTTCTCGTATGTGTGAAATAAAGAACTTGGTGTTCATTGAAAATCCTACATTCACAAGAAATACAAAATAAATATAATAATCAAATTAAACATATTTAAAATTATACTTTTTGGGAAGCTTATAATAAGGGCTGCAGGCTTACAAAACATAAATTTTAAATGAATTCATTTGATCACCCGAAAGGTAAATCAAAAGTGGTTTTTTATCAGCATTTTGATAGGTGTAGAGGAGACTCGATTATAGGTATGGTTTAAATCTAACAAGGTTCTATCCAAGGGGGTTTGATCAATCCCTCTTTAATTAAAATAATTTAAATGGAACCTTTAAAGTCATAAATGATTATATTTTCTAAAAATATGTGATTTCAGGCAAAAATCAGGATGTCCCAAAAAGTGTAACCCATTATTGTGGCAACACCCTCACCTAGTCTACTCCCCTTCACCTTAGGCCTTACATTTAAATCAATAAATAATTCTCATTTATACCTATTATCCATCTCACATGTGGCTAAAATACCTTAACAGATGGAGTTAGGTAGTTTGCCACAATATGGGGGTGCCACTTGTAACTATTTCACTTTCCCACCACTCGACAAAAAAAAAAATGTTTTCTTGAAAGAATGAAACATAATAGATTTTAATTTTTCCTTATTAGGCTAATAATGTCTCAGTTCTTAAAGATCTTCCATTTGAATAAGGGATACAAGTTATGCAAATATGATAATTTCTATTTTAACCCAACATAAAGTTTTGTAAGTTTATATGGAAAATATTTGAAGGTTGGAAATCTCAAAAGCGTACGAAGCAAAAATGTTCATGACATTTATTTTATCTTATGTTTCCATTTGTTGCATATTGCTCTTAAATATATATATATTTATAATCCCAATGCATTTTCCTTCCAAAACTAATGTTAAGCTTTGATTATTACTTATTTCTATCAACATTCAAGCACAAATATGATATCTATATCAATATGTTACTAAAAACTTTGTGAAGAAAACATTCCATATAAAAAAATATTTGGAATGAGCAATTATATAGGTAGCCATTTTCAATTAAGGTGACTTACTATAGAAAAGGGCCAAATCACTATATGCATTTTATGCAAATCATTCTTATTACTATTGAACTCAATGTTTAATCTTAAATTCCAAATGATTCAATTATTCACAAGAAGTATAAAAAAATGTTTCTTCAAGCTATGTGAAATTGAATTGCTATAGTTCCTCATAAAGATGACAATTACATTTGCTAGAGGATGTTAAATTACTTAATAATGTAAAGTGTAGAAAACATATGCTTTGTTAAACTAGTTTAATGAAATATACTTCCTTAAATGTTGTAACCTAATTTTAGGACTATTTTGAAGCTACTCAATCACATAGCCTACAAAAATAATTAGTATAGCCTAGTTAGCTCTGATTCCAAAAATGTAATCCTACTTTTCTCCTAGAGTTAATTAAATATTAACAATGAATCTAATAGATTAAATATAGAGTTAAGATAAAACAAATGTAAAAAAACCAATGTAAACTATACATATGATAATTTATAAGAATTCCAAAATAAATAATTAACATACTAAATTGAATAACACAACCACATCAAAGGTTTCCAACACTCATCTAAATTAGAGCACTTGGAATGGTCATTTTCACCCTAGGAAGATTTTAGTGGTATTGGTCCTCATAGCTATGACACACTCTAGAGAACCTATGTAAATCATAGAATGTGCCTACTTGCACCACACTTATGCATCAAAGTCTTGGCAAGGACAATCTCAAGTGTACTTTGTTCCCCAAGTTGGACAAATTATGTGTGCCCCCTTCTCCAATGCCCATAGCCCTCCAAACCATCGTCTTCCTTGAATTTTCTCTATGATCCTTTCCAGACCTCAATAAATTCTTTATATAAGACCTTAAGGGTGGTTTTCAAACAATCAAATCCTTTCCCAAATGTTCTCTTTTATTACTATTTAATAAATACAAAGTGAAGACATAATTTTAGAAAACATCATACTAATTTCAAACATAATAAAAGGCCAAAGTACAAACCACAATAAGATGTACAATGTTCAAGAAAACACAAGTAAAGTCTAATGTATAGAAAATATCATTCTACATTCAAACACACACTAAAGGTTGAAGTACAAACAACAATAAAGAGTCTAAAATTCAAAGAAACAAAAAAATACAGGAAAAAATGTTAGACAATATCATTTTAACTTCAAACAAATGAAATAAAGGCCTAACCTAAACCACATACAATATTAAAGGTCAAATTTCCATACAAAAATAACAAGTCCAAAATTCAAACAAGCACAAAGTGAACATGAAAGTTTAGATAATATCATTCTAATTTCAAAAAAATCACAATAAGAAGACCAATTTGAAACACATGCAATGAAGACCAATCTTCAATTGCACACACATATAAACTATGGTGAATGGCCCATGTGATACACTGTAATAATGTTTGGGAATACACTGAATAGTGTTTTGTATGTATCATATAGATTTGTAGTTTTGGGAATTCCGAGGCCCTGATTTAGTTATATATAATTTTGCACTATGTTTCTTAACTTTTGGGAATTACCTTATAACCTTCCTTCCCATCAATAACAAATGGAAGGATCCAAATTTTTAAATAGCATTGTTAAATGATAAAGTGTTGTGTGATATTATGCCAATGGATGTATGTCATATACTATTGGGAAGACTTTGGAAAATGACAAAAAAGTGATTCATGATGGGAGAAAGAATACTTATACTTTGAACTCGAATGGAAAAAGGCATATCCTTATACATGTAGAATAATAGAGAAAAAATGAACTATGTGGTTATGATAAAATTTGTTTGCTTGATGGGAGAAATTTTTTGGGTGACTTGAGACATGAGAACTTATATTTTTCCTTGATTCTGAAAAAGTAGGACACTCCTTTTTCCACTGCAAATGAAGAATAACTACCATAAAAGTAAGACTTAATCGAGTATCAAGATATTTTGTTACCAAAATATTTTCATGGATTGGAAAACTCTATAGGAAGTTCATCATGGTACAACATAATTCAAATGAAATATGTTTGAATGGAATTGTATGTGGGGACCAAAAAATTCTCTACTAACAATTCACAATACATATAGTCTTGTGACATTCCTATGAGTGAATGATTGTCCCCATGACATCTATTCCATTGTTTTTAATTCGAAAAACTTGTTCAAATTAGATGGACATGAAGTATTCATAGAAGCTATCTACCATGCTTTGATATAGACTAACTTGTCATCCTTTGTTTAATATTCATTGTTGAATTGTATTGTGATAAATATAATCTCTATAGACTATAAGATATTGGATGAGCTGCACTATTATGATTATGAATGACAGAGTGAAAAAAAATCCTACACTCTATGCTTATGGGCAAGGAACCACTAAAATATATAATTCCCAATATTTGGAATCATCTAGATTAAAGATAGACTCATCATGGAAGTCCACAATAATAGGATGATTAATTGTGAAAGTCCACAATCATACAAATTGATTCTGGTCTAGATTGCCTAAGGTCTAAACCATTAAAACGTACTACTTTATCAAAAACCATGATGCATTGAAAAGCAAGTAGAGCAAAAAAAACACATAATTTTTTGGTGGAAAAGAATAATTATTTCTCAATAAATGAGTGGCTTCATGCTTTCCAGAATGATGGACACTCAATCCAATCAAGCAATATCCTCTCGCCTTCATTACTCTTCTTAACTATCATCCCCAATATTTTCAACAAGAAACATCATAAATGTTCATTTCCACCTTTGCCAAGGATAAAATTAAATTATTCTTCTCAAAGCCATAACAAATTCCATCTACCCTTCTTTCAAAAATTTTGGACTAACTCTAGACAAAGTAATCCTTTAATGCATTATCATAACATGTGAAATTATTCATTCATTTTATAACTCTAAAATTGAATAAAAATTATTAAAATCAATACTAGCAATACTTATTATAAAGTCTACTAGACATTTCTCATTAGTTTAGGTTCTACCTATGCTAATGGGAATGAATATTTGAGTATGTTTTGGTTCGAATTCAAGGATTCATGCTTCAATTTCAAGGTTTATTACTCATTATTTATTATTTAGGCTTCAAAGTTTATATTAGTACACAATCTAGGTTTCATGTGAGGTTTTTTATATAACAATCAAGACATTGATCTTAGGGCTTCAGGCATAGAGTCAAGATATTGTACCTAGATTAACTATTTGATTAATTTAGCACCATCATGAATTTGTCAAGGAAAATAACACAAAACCTTAAAAATATAGAGTACTATATTTGGATATGAACCTAGAAAGTGTAGTCCAATGCATGGCATCCTCAAAACATCACAAGTCTAAGCTAGATTGTGAACAACCAATGTAAAGTTAAACAAGTAGAGGTGCTAAAAATTCTAGTTGATACACAAAGCCAAACTCAATAATAGTAGAAAATTGTGCATCATCTCTATCTCAATCTCCTCTCGAACTCCACTAGGGTCCCACCCAAAGTCAATAGAAATAGAAAATTCTTTGTCATCCACTCAAGGAAAACTAGAAATCTTCCAATTATCCAATAATGAATCTGACAAGATATAGTTTTCATATTTCATTCAATACTCTAATAAAAGGACCATCTATATTTGTTAGTCCAAAAGTGCCAACCATTCATATTATCTTCCTACTTTTGATGAAGTCTTCCACTCATGTCCTTCTCCAAGGAACAATGAAATATCATTAAGTGAATCACATAAAAGCTCTATTAAATGTAGACCACAAAAGAGCTGATTTATTCTTTACATCATGCTACTCATATCTTGTTCTCATTCTTTCTAGATATTATGATTTGATTTGACACCTTTGTAAAATATTCTCATATCTCCTTTTTCAATCTTGATAGAATTAACATGTGCGGAGATGGATATTAGATCCTCCCAAACCTTCATATACTTGTAAATAACTCCCAAGTTTACTCAAGAGTCAGCCAACCTCTTTCTATCATGAAACACATGTTGAGAAATAATTTCCTCAAATCTGTCAATAATTTTGAGTGAATCATTTATGAGGTTGTCAATTGTACAACTTGGGAATTGGTGTCATTGCATAAATTGCATAATTTTTAATGAATATCTAGCCACTTTAATTTTGTAATACCCTTTGGATTGAGAACTATTGATAGCATTAAAAGCTATCATACCTTCACCATAATTACTAGTATGCACTCAAAGAGGAAGAGAAACCAAGATCAAACATGCAAACCAGAAAAGCCTTCCACAAAAGAGAAAAACAAAAAAAGCAAAGCTATTGCAAAAAGATGTGCAAAATAATATTATTCAAGAATTCATAATTACATGAGATGATTTGCTTTCTAAAAGAAAAGTATGCATAACCCTAATATTATCTTGAGCAACAAGATGCTCAACAAGATAAGAATGAGAATAATTAACCTAGGAATTAAAATATTACCTAAGTAAAGTTATGCAAGTGCAATTAAATATTAATTACACCACCACCCCCCCCATAAGTGCAACTTAGGGAGACTAAAAGAGCATGCACCTAAAACTAAGATGAATGCAAGAAAGCATGAATGGGTCTTGACAACAAAGTCTTGATCAGGTACCCATGTACAAATGCAATAATGTGGTAGAGAAGGAAAACCCAGTGGGACAAAACCCCCCTACAATGAGATGATTGTTGCAAAGAAGCACTGGAAGAACACTACGAAGTAACACTAGAACCACAATATGACAAGCAAGGAAAGATACTTCTGTCTACAAGAAACTAAAGCAGAATCATAATAATGCGACAATAGACCTGATGCCAGGAACACTGGAAAACTCATAAACTGGAACAACCCTGGAATTTGTGAAGCAACAATAGATGAAATGATGACAGAACCTAGAAACTGTGTATCTCAATGCGATGCCAAACTTGAGACTAAAACTCTTCCATGGGAACAAGTACCATAAAGACTCTGGAACATTAACCATAAAAACATGGCCCTCAAATTGAGATGGATCCAATGTGGATCATTAACCATAGGCTCTCAATCTAAAGTGTGAACCGATGTGAATCTGATATGTGTCAAGCTAAGACAAGATGTGGCCAAAAGAAACTAAGAAACTAGATATAACCCATGCGAGTTGTAAACAAATCAAGATGAGATCAAAGTGCATGCACACTCTAATCAGATTATTATGCAAGAAACTCCCTTGATGGAACTTTATCTCAGTTCATTTATTAAAATAACCCAACGATTGTAAAAGGAGAGAATGAAAACATTCATAAATAGAAAATAGACCTTAGATCTGTGTAGAGGCCTGAACCAAATTTCCAACTCCACAAGAATGATGAAAAAAGGATCACTGAGTCAAAAGATATGCCCTCCGAAGCAAAAAAAACTTCATCTGAGTTCAAAGGCCTGAAAAATAAATTTGGAGAAAAATCAGAAGAATCTACTTCCACCACTGGATCGGCTTCAGAATCAGCTTTCCAACGGTATCTTGTTTGTGAAAAGTGGACACCGTACGCAAAAAATACGCCCGATTTAGTGAAAAGTGCTCCAAAAGGCCTATAGGGCCCCCAAGGGGCTAAAAAAATTTCGGCCCCTGGTCTTGTGCGCGACCAGGGGCTGGCAGTTTGGGGGCTGGGGTGGAGCCCCTGGTCCTTCATAGGATTGGCGAAGTGTAGAAGGGGCTGACCGGGGGCTGGCACATATTTTCCTGGTCCCCCATACGACCTCGGCCCTATATAGCTAGCCCGCGGGGGCTGAAAGCTTGTCAGCGGAGCTTGGGCGATGCCGCTTGTCTGAGCGGCCGATGGGTGGCCGCCCGGTGGCCACCCGATGATGACTACCTTTTGAACTGGAGGCATGGTTTCCAACCGCTGTTTTTGATTTTTTTTAATTTTTTTCGATTCGTGTGCCTCGAGAAGTGAGCTGGGGAGGCTATACGACCTCCTTGGCAATTTTTTTTTGACTTAGAAACAACTTTCTCCAAAATTGACAAAATGAAAGGCGATCTTAGGGTTTTTGGCCGCTATGAACACAATGGTGACCTCCGTTTGTGCCCAAAATGCTCCAAAAAATTGGCTACCCCCAGAGCTTGCAAAAAATCTCCGAGCTTGAAACCCTCATGGATCTGGCAAACGATGGCCAAAATCTGCAAAATAAAAGCCAATCTTGACTTTTTCCAGTGCTCTGAATCCAATGGTGAAGCTTGATTTGATCCAAAATGCTACATAGATGAAATCAAGACATGAAACTCTTGACAAATCCTAACGAACTTTGCAGTTATTTTCTCAAAAAATCAGAGAAGGGGCTCCAAATCAAGGCTCTGATACCATGTTAGAAACCAAGATCAGACATGTAAACTAGAAAAGCCTTCCACAGAAGAGAAAAATAGAAAAATCAAAGCTATTGCAAAAAGATGAGCAAAATAATATTATTCAGGAATTCATAATTACATGAAATGATTTGCTTCATAAAAGCAAAGTATGCATAACCCTAATCTTATCTTGAGCAACAAGATAGCTCAACAAGATAAGGATGAGAATAATTAACCTAGGAATTAAAATATTACCTAAGTAAAGTTATGCAAGTGCAATTAAATATTAATTACACTAACATGAATCATTTATGAGGTTGTCAAGTGTACAACTTGGGAGTTGGTTTCATTGCATAAATTGCATAATTTTTAATGAATATCTAGCCACTATAATTTTGTAATACCCTTTGGATTGAGAATTGTTGATAGCATTAAAAGCTGTCATACCTTCACCATAATTACTAGTCTGCACTCAAAGAGGAAGAGAAAACATAGCGATAAATTTTCCCTTACCATATATCCAAACAATACCACCTTAAGCACCAAATAAGTTGCCCTTGGAGGCCCCTTCAAGTGCTTTAGAGAAGTAGAAATATCAAATTTTATGTTCAATTTATTTGCAATTTGGGTATGTTAAAAAGAAACTCCTATTCCTAGAAAATGTCAAACTCCTCTCCAAAATACCCACCATGAATTTCTCTTTTGTCACGTAGGAATTTTTTCCAGCAACTTTATGATGTAAATAATTCTTATCCCTAAAGATATTATTGTTTATCCACTTCCGTTAGCCCCAAGTAGCACAATAAAACAATAAAGAACATAGAAACCTTACAGATGGATTGGAGAAGGGAGAGACCAATTGATCCAATAAACCTTCAAAGGAATTAGGAGAGACCATGCAAATGTTATACAATGTATGCACAAAACACCATGTGAGAAAAGGTCTACGTGTAAGACAAAAGAAGAGACACAATGCAACCCCACTTAATGCAAAAATCTCCTACACTGGTGGTAGTTGCTTTATAATGAATATTGAAGATAATATAAAACCATCCAACAACATTCCTCGCATTAGAAATAAACAAAAACAAGAATATATTTAAAAATTCTTCCCATTCTCGAAAGGAAAATGGGGGAAGAAAGATCAAGATGTTGTATTCTATACGTGTCTCAGTCAAGTCAATTTTTAAAAGCCATGCTAGTGAAGGTGACACTCCAGAACATTTTGGAAATGGATATAACATAATTCAAAGAAAATATGCTTCTTCCAAACTTTGCTCAAGGATCTCCACACTAATGTCAAGCAATGAAAAATGATGATGTAGAGAAAGAACAAAATGGTATGAAGGTTCCCTTGTTATATTTGAACAATATGATGTAACCACATGAGAGATTATTGAATACATTCGTTAGAGTCCTCCAAGTTTGTAAGATAAAGAATATTTTTTAATATTTAAGCATTAAAAGCCATGGATATAGCTATACTAATCTTATTAGACACAACAGTCTTCTTGCTCACCCTTCCCCTTCCCTTGCCAAAAAAAATGAACTATCCATCTCAACTTCCCATCAGACCAAATCCTCATCCCAAATATCCATCTCCTACCTTAATTGAAAAGATGTGTGACACTTATTTTCTTTCTTTGATTGGAAATTGTTTAAAATTCCTTATAAAAATCCCAATTGGATGCCACTATACTCTACCAAAGAAAATACACTTCTTCCAATTCTTGCTCAAGGATCTCTACACCAACACTAAACGATGGAAAATGATGGTGTAGAGAAAAAATAAGATGGTATCAAGGTTCCATAATTGTATTTGAACAATATGATGTAACCACATGACACAATGCATCCTCCAAGTTTGTAAGAAAATGAATGATTTACAACATTTAATCATTAGAAGCCATCGATATAACTAAACTGATATTATTAGAAACAACATTTGTATTGCTCATATTTCCCCTTTGCAAGTCCAAGGAAACAAACCATCCATCCCAACTTACCCTCAAGCCCCATCCAAATCCCAATCCATCTCCAACTCCTTTCCAAGATCATTATCCTCACACTCGAGAAATAATTTAAAATAGTATATAGATATGAGTCTCATGTCAAATTATTCTTGGAATTTCAATAGCATACTTGAGATATTGAATATACCCATGTCAACATTTCATTTTGAACAACTTACTATCAATTGACCTTTTTATTGAAAAACTAATATTATGTTATTGTATAACTATTTTGCTGCACTCCTTGAATTTGAAAGAGATATTTTTAAATTGTTGAATCTAAAAGCTGCAGATGAAAATTGGTTATTCGATCATTTTATTTCCTGGTTTCTAAGGTCTTCATCAAATGCATGAACTTGGATACTCCAAGCTTCATTTTATTAAAAAGGGTTACTATTCAAACTACATTTATTTGATAAAATATATAAATATTCTTTTAGAGATTTTTCCTTCCACGCGATTCAAGAAGATAAAATCTACTTTGTGTTGTACATTTCTTGTATTTCCAATCATAGCTTGAAAATTTTGTCCAAACCATTCACTTGTGCCTTTAGAAATTTCCTTCCTCACACTTGTTTTCTTTCTATATGGTATTTGTAGAGTTGCATGAACCTAATGAAAATTGTCAAGCCATATGGGCATGTTTATGTGAGCATCACCACCTTCTGCTTGGGTAACCAGATAGGTGTTTGCATTATCTTGGAATAGCTTACAAAACATCGTATCAAGGGGTTCTCCTAAAGGAGTGTAGGAGCATTTAGTATTTCCTTGGTTGGAAGGTCGAGGTGTTCCTTGGGGAAAAAATATTGCTTTCATAGTAGATGAGGTGGGCACATTTTGATTGGATTGAGATGTCTAGTCACTTGGATATGGTTACTTTTAGTTACACCATAGTTGATAGCATTCTTGTTTTTTTTACAAAAATGGGATTTATCATTAGAGGGTTTATCATAATTTTCTTTGTAAATTTTGAGTAAACCTTTAGCTATACGTGCCTTCTCAACGGTGACACCTTTCTCAATGATCTCATCAAATGTGGAAGAACAATGAATGGGCAAATGAAAAGCCATTTCTGTGTGTAAATTTTCAACAAAGATATCCGATCAAATTTCATGACTACGATTGTGGATTACACTGTAGTTGTGCATTCTATATGCGTATTTTCTATCGCCTTTCATGAACCTTCATTTTTTGTTAAGTTATAGCCACATTTAGGTAACCGCTCGTGTTTGAGTTTTCGTGGGCCATCGATCAACTTTGGTGACTACAATATTGGATTGTATTGTAGTTGTAGATTATGTACGTGTATTTTTAATCACCTTTCATGAACCTTCATTTTTTGTTCAGTTATAGCCAAATTTTAGAAACCGCTCGTGTTTGAGTTTTCATGGGCCATCCATCAACTTTGGTGACTACGATTGTGGATTATCCTATAGTTGTGCATTCTATACATGTATTTTCTATCCCCTTCCATGAACCTTCATTTTTCATTGAGTTATAGCCACATTCAGGAAACCGCTTGTGTTTGAGTTTTCGTGGGCCATCGATCAACTTTGGTGACTACGATTGTGGATTGCACTGTAGTTGAGCGTTCTATACGTGCATTTTCTATCCCGTTTTGTGAACCTTCATTTTTCATTGAGTTATAGCTGCATTTAGGAAACTGCTTGTATTTGAGTTTTCAAAGGCCATCGATCAACTTTGTTGATTACGATTCTAGATTAAACTGTAGTTGTCTATTTTGTACGCATATTTTCTATAGCCTTTCACGAACCTTCATTTTTAGTTGAGTTATAGCCACATTTAGGAAACCGGTCATGTTTGAGTTTTCATGGTCCATCGATCAACTTTGGTGAAAACGATTGTGGATTGCACTATAGTTGTCTATTTTGTACACGCATTTTTTATCACCTTTCGTAAACCTTCATTTTTTGTTGAGTTATAGCCACATTTAGGAAAACGCTTGTGCTTGATTTTTCGTGGGCCATCGATCAACTTTGGTGACTACGATTGTGGATTGTATTGTAGTTGTGTATTATGAACGCTAATTTTCTATCGGCTTTCGTGAAACTTCATTTTTTGTTGAGTTATAGCCGCATTTAAGAAACTGCTTGTGTTTGAGTTTTTGTGTGCCATCGATCAACTTTGGTGACTACGATTGTGGATTACACTCTAGCTGTGCATTATATATGCATATTTTCTATCGCCTTTTGTGAACCTTCATTTTTTCGTTGAGTTATAGCCACACTTAGGAAACCACTCGTGTTTGAGTTTTCGAGGGCCATTGATCAACTTTGGTGACTACGATTATGGATTGCATTGTAGTTGTCCATTCTATACACATATTTTCTATCCCCTTTCGCGAACCTTCATTTCTCGTTGAGTTATAGCCGTATTTAGGAAATCGCTCGAGTTTGAGTTTTCGTGGGCCATCGATCAACTTTGGTGACTATGATTGTGAATGACACTATAGTTGTCCATTCTATACGCGTATTTTCTATCGCCTTTCGCGAAATTTCATTTTTCGTTGAGTTTTAGCCGTATTTAGGAAACCACTCGTTTTTGAGTTTTCTTGGGCCATCAATCAACTTTGGTAACTATGATTGTGGATTGCACTGTAGTTGTCCATAATGTATGCATATTTTCTACCATGTTTTGTGAAACTTCATTTTTCGTTGAGTTATAGCCGCATTTAGGAAACTGCTTGTGGTTGAGTTTTCGTGGGCCATTGATCAACTTTGGTGACTACAATTATGGATTGAAATGTAGTTGTCCATTCTATATGCATATTTTATATCACCTTTCATGAACCTTTGTTTTTTGTTGAGTTATAGCCGCATTTTGGAAACTGCTCATTTTTGAGTTTTCGTGTGCCATCAATCAAATTTGGTGACTACGTTTGTGGATTACATTGTAGGTGTGCATTCTATAGGTGTATTTTCTATCACCTTTCGCGAACCTTCATTTTTTGTTGTATTATAGCCACATTTAAGAAACCACTCATGTTTGAGTTTTTGTGGGCATCGATCAACTTTGGTGACTACGATTGTGGATTACACTGTAGTGGTGCATTCTATACGCTTATTTTCTATCGCCTTTCATGAACCTTCATTTTTCATCGGGTTATAGTTGCACTTAAGAAACCGCTCGTGTTTGAGTTTTCGTTGGCCAACGATCAAGTTTGTTGACTACAATTGTGGATTGCACTGTAGTTGTCCATTTTTTATGTGTATTTTCTACCACCTTTCGTGAACCTTCATTTTTTGTTGAGTTATAGCCGCATTTAGGAAACAGCTCGTGTTTGAGTTTTTGTGGGCCATTGATAAACTTTGGTGACTATGATTGTGGATTGTATTGCAGTTGTAATTTGTATGCGTATTTTTAACCACCTTTCACGAAAGTTTATTTTTTGTTGAGTTATATCCGCATTCAGGATACCACTCGTGTTTGAGTTTTCATGGGCCATCGATTAACTTTGGTGACTAAGATTATGGATTACACTATAGTTGTGCATTCCATATGCTAGTTTCTATCACCTTTCGCGAACCTTCATTTTTTGTTGAGTTATAACCACACTTAGGAAACCACTCATGTTTGAGTTTTCATGGTCCATTGATCAACATTGGTGACTACGATTGTGGATTGTACTGTAGTTGTCCATTTTGTACGCATATTTTCTATCGCCTTTCGTGAACCTTCATTTTCTATTGAGTTATAGCCGCATTTAGGAAAACACTCGTGTTTGAGTTTTTGTGGGCCATCGATCAACTTTGGTGACTTCGATTGTGGATTGTACTGTAGTTGTGCATTTTGTATGCATATTTTTAATCACCTTTTATGAACCTTAAGTTTTTGTTGAGTTATAGCCGCATTTAGGAAACCACTCGTGTTTGAGTTTTTGTAGGCCATCAATCAACTTTGGTGACTATGATTGTGGATTACACTGTAGTTGTTCATTCTATACGCGTATTTTCTATTGCTTTTCATGAACCTTTCGATCAACTTTGGTGACTACAATTGTGAATTGCATTGTAGTTGTCCATACTGTACGCGTATTTTCTATCGTCTTTTGAGAACCTTCCTTTATTGGTCAGTTATCATCGCATTTAGGAAATCGCTCGTGTTTGAGTTTTTGTGGGCCATCAATCAACTTTGGTGACTACGCTTGTGGATTACACTATAGTTGTGCATTCTATACGTGTAGTTTCTATCGCCTTTCGTAAAACATCATTTTTTGTTGAGTTATAGCTGCATTTAGGAAAATGCTTGTGCTTGAGTTTTAGTGGGCCATCGATCAACTTTGGTGACTACAATTGTGTATTGCAATTTAGTTGTCCATTCTATACACGTATTTCTATCGTCTTTCGTGAACCTTGATTTTTTGTTGAATTATAGCCACATTTAGGAAACCGCTCATTTTTGAGTTTTCGTGGGCCATCGATCAACTTTGGTGACTACGCTTGTGGATTACACTGTAGTTGTGCATCCTATACATGTATTTTCTAACGCCTTTCTCGAACTTTTAATTTTTGTTGAGTTATAGCTGCACTTAGGAAACTGCTCGTGTTTGATTTTTCATGGGCCATCGATAAACTTTGGCGACTACGATTGTGGATTGCACTATAATTATCCATTATGTACACCTGTTTTCCATCGCCTTTCGCAAATGTTCATTTTTCGTTGAGTTATAGCTGCATTTAGGAAACCGCTCAAGTTTGAGTTTTCATGGGCCATCGATCAACTTTGGTGACTACGCTTGTGGATTACACTGTAGTTGTGCATTATATACGCCTATTTTCTATCGCCTTCTGCGAACCTGCATTTTTTGTTGAGTTATAGCCGCATTTAGGAAACCGCTCATGTTTGAGTTTTTGTGGGCCATCGATCAACTTTCGTGACTACGCTTGTGGATTACACTGTAGTTGTGCATTCTATACATGTATTTTCTATTGCCTTTCGCGAACCTTCATTTTTTGTTGAGTTATAGCCCTATTTAGGAAACTGCTCATGTTTGAGTTTTTGTGGGCTATCAATCAACTTTGGTGACTACGATTGTGGATTTTACTATAATTGTGCATTCTATACTCATATTTTTAATTGCATTTATGAAAAAGCTCATGTTTTTGTTTTTGTGGGCCATCAATCAACTTTCGTGATTACAATTGTCGATTATACTATAGTTTAGCATTCTATACGCGTATTTTCATTTGCATTTCGTGAAGCTTGATTTTTCGTTGAGTTATAGCCGCACCTAGGATACCACTCGTGTTTGAGTTTTCTTGGGCCATCGATCAACTTTGGTGACTACGATTGTGGATTGCATTGTAGTTGTCCATTATGTACGCGTATTTTCTATCGCCCTTCGCAAGCTTTGATTTTGTTGAGTTATAGTTGCATTTAGGAAACCGCTTGTGTTTGAGTTTTCGTGGGCTGTGGATGAACTTTGTAGACTATGATTGTGGATTGCACTTTAGTTGTCCATTCTATACACGAATTTTTTATCATCTTTGACGAACCTTCATTTTATGTTGAGTTATAGCCGCATTTAGGAAACCGCTTGTGTTTGAGTTTTCGTGGGCCATCGATCAAATTTGGTGACTACAATTGTGAATTGCACTGTAATAGTGTATTCTACATGCATATTTTCTATCGCCTTTCATGAACTTTCAATTTTTGTTGAGTTATAGCTGTACTTAGGAAACTGCTCGTGTTTGAGTTTTCATGGGCCATTGATCAACTTTGGTGACTACGATTGTGGATTGCACTGTAGTTTTCCATTCTGTACGCGTATTTTCTATTGCCTTTTGCGAAACTTCATTTTTTGTTTACTTATAGTTGCATTTAGGAAACCACTCGAGTTTGAGTTTTCATGGGCCATTGATAAACTTTAGTGAGTATGCTTTGGATTACACTGTAGTTGTTCATTCTATATGCATTTTTTTTATTGCCTTTCGCAATTCATTTTTTCTTGAGTTATAGCCACATTTAGGAAACTGCTCATGTTTGAGTTTTGTTGGGCCATCTATTAACTTTGGTGACTACAATTGTGGATTGTACTATAGTTGTGCATTATGTACGCATATTTTTAATTGCCTTTCATGAACCTTCATTTTTTGTTGAGTTATAGCCACATTTAGGAAAACGCTCGTGTTTGAGTTTTCGTGGGCCATCGATCAACTTTGTTGGCTACGATTGTAATTTGCACTGTAGTTGTCCATTTTGTACGCATATTTTCTATCACCTATCGTGAACCTTCACTTTTTGTTGATTTATAGCCGCATTTAGGAAACTGCTCATGTTTGAGTTTTCGTGGGGCATCGATCAACTTTGGTGACTACGATTGTGGATTACACTGTAGTTGTGCATTTTATACGCATATTTTCTATCGCCTTTCGCGAAC
The DNA here is from genome assembly GCA_007258455.2 of Sequoia sempervirens. Classification (NCBI taxonomy): domain Eukaryota; kingdom Viridiplantae; phylum Streptophyta; class Pinopsida; order Cupressales; family Cupressaceae; genus Sequoia; species Sequoia sempervirens. The sequence goes on from VDFB02000006.1 coordinate 1,924,280, forward strand.
CTTCAGTTTTTGTTGAGTTATACTTGCACTTGGGAAACCTCTCCTGTTTGAGTTTTCGTGGGCCATCGATCAACTTTGGTGACTACGATTGTGGATTGCACTATAGTTGTCCATTATGTATGCATATTTTCTATCACTATCTGCAAGCCTTCTTTTTTTCTTGAGTTAGGGCCACACTTAGGAAACCGCTCGAGTTTGAATTTTCGTGGGTCATTGATCAACTTTGGTGTCTACGCATATGGATTACACTATAGTTGTGCATTCTAGATGCATATTTTCTATTGCCTTTTGCGAACCTTCACTTTTTGTTAAGTTATAGCTGCATTTAGGAAACCGCTCAAGTTTGAGTTTTTGTGGGCCATCGATCAACTTTGTTGATTGCGCTTGTGGATTACACTATAGTTGTGCATTCTATATGTGTGTTTTCTATCGCCTTTCATGAAACTTTATTTTATATTGAGTTATAGCCGCATTTAGGAAACCGTTCATGTTTGAGTTTTTGTGGGCCATCAATCAACTTTGGTCAGTATGATTGTGGATTGTACTGTAGTTGTGAAATTTGGATGCATATTTTTAATTGCCTTTCATGAACCTTCATTTTTTTTGGGGTTATAGCCGTATTTAGGAAAACGCTCGTGTTTTAATTTTTGTGGGCCATTGATAAACTTTGGTAACAAAGATTATGGATTACACTGTAGTTGTGCATTATATATACGTATTTTGTATCGCCTTTTGTGAACCTTCATTTTTCATTGAGTTATCTAGCTGCACTTAGGAAACCACTCGTGTTTGATTTTTTGTGGGTCATCGATCAATTTTGGTGACTACATTTCTGGATTGGACTTTATTTGTCCATTCTGTACACGTATTTTCTATCGCCTTTTGCAAACCTTAATTTTTTGTTGATTTAGAGCCGCATTTAGGAAACTGCTCAAGTTTGAGTTTTTGTGGGCTATCGATCAACTTTGGTCACTACGCTTGTGGATTGTAGTGTAGTTTTGCATTCTATACGTGTATTTTCTATTGTTTTTCGTGAACATTCAATTTTTGTTGAGTTATATCCGCATTTAGGAAACGACTCATGTTTGAATTTTTTTGGGCCATTTATAAACTTTGGTGACTACGATTGTGGATTGTACTGTAGTTGTACATTTAGGAAGATGGTCGTGTTTGAGTTTTCATGGGCCATCAACCAACTTTTTTGATGATGATTGTCTATTACACTATTATGGTGCATTCTATATGCGTATTTTCTATCGCCTTTCACAAACCTTCATTTTTCATTGCGTTATACCCGCACTTAGGAAACCGCTCGTGTTTGAGTTTTTTGGGGCCATCGTTCAACTTTGGTGACTATAGTTGTGGATTGCTCTATAGTTGTGCATAATGGATGCTAATTTTCTATTGCCTTTCATGAATTTTCATTTTTTGTTGAGTTATAGCCGCATTCAGGAAACCACTCGTGTTTGAGTTTTTGTGGGCCATTGACCAACTTTGGTGAATATGCTTGTGAATTACACTGTACTTGTGCATTCTATTCGTGTATTTTCTATCGCCTTTTGCGAACCTTGATTTTTGTTGAGTTATAGCTACATTTAGGAAACTGCTCATGTTTGAGTTTTTGTGGGCGATCAATCAACTTTGGTGACTACGATTGTAGATTTTACTGTACTTGAGCATTCTGTACACATATTCTTAATCGCCTTTCACGAATGTTCATTTTTTGTTGAGTTATAGCCGCATTTAGGAAGACGCTCGTATTTGAGTTTTCATTGGCCATCAATCAACTTTGGTGACTACGATTGTGGATTACATTGTAGTTGTGCATTCTATACGTGTATTTTCTATCGCCTTTTGCGAACCTTCATTTTTTATTGAGTTATAGCCGCATTTAGGAAACCGCTCATGTTTGAGTTTTTGTGGGCCATCAATCAAATTTGGTGACTACTATTGTGGATTGTATTGTAGTTGTGCATTATGTATGCATATTTTTAATCGCTTTTCATGAGCCTTCATTTTTTGTTGAGTTATAGCTGCAATTATGAAAACGCTCGTGTTTGAGATTTCGTGGGCGATCGATCAACTTTGATGACTACGATTGTGGATTACACTGTAGTTGTGCATTCTATACGTATAATTTCTATTGCCTTTCGGGAACCTTCATTTTTTGTTGAGTTATAGCCGCACTTAGGAAACCACTTGTGCCTAAGTTTTTCGTGGGCCATCAATAAACTTTAGTGACTACGATTGTGTATTGTACTGTAGTTGTCCATTATGTATTTTTATTTTGTATCACCTTTCACGAACCTTCATTTTTTGTTGTGTTATAGCTACATTTAGGAAACTATTCGTGTTTGAGTTTTCATGGGCTAGCGATAAAATTTGGTGCATTCTATACGTGTATTTTTTATCACCTTTTGCGAACCTTCATTTTTTGTTGAGTTATAGTTGCATTTAGGAAACTGCTAATCTTTGAATTTTTTTGAGCCATCGATCAACTTTGGTGACTACGGTTGTGGATTGTAGTGTAGTTGTGCATTCTGTACGCATATTTTTAATCGCCTTTCACGAACCTTCATGTTTTGTTGAGTGATCGCCGCATTTAGGAAAATGCTCGTGTTTGAGTTTTCATGGGCCATCGATCAACTTTGGTGACTACGATTGTGGATTACACTATAGTTGTGCATTCTATACAGGTATTTTCTATCGCCTTTCGCGAACTTTCATTTTTTGTTGAGTTATAGCCGTACTCACGAAATCACTTGTGTTTATGTTTTCATGGGCCATCGATCAACTATGGTGATTGCGAGTGTGGATTGCATTGTAGTTTTCCATTCTGTACACGTATTTTCTATCATGTTTCGTGAACCTAATTTTTTATTGAGTTATAGCCGCATTTATGAAACTGCTCAAATTTTAGTTTTCGAGGACCATCGATCAAATTTTAGTTGTATTTAGGAAACTCCTCGTGCTTGAATTTTTGTGGGTCATCGATTAAATTTGGTGACTATGCTTTTGGATTACACTGTAGTTGCACATTCTATACACGTATTTTCTATCTCCTTTCACAAACCTTCATTTTTTGTTGAGTTATAGCAGCATTTAGGAAAGCGCTCATGTGTTTGAGTTTTTTTGGGTGATCAAATAACTTTGGTGACTACGATTGTGGATTGTACTGTAGTTGTGTATTCTGTACGCACATTTTTAATCACCTTTCAGGAACCTTCATTTTTTGTTTAGTTATAGCCACATTTAGGAAAACGGTCGTGTTTGAGTTTTCTTGGGCCAACGATCAAGTTTGGTGACTACGATTGTGCATTAAACTATAGTTGTGCATTCTATACACATATTTTCTATCGCCTTTCGTGAACCTTCATTTTTTGTTGAGTTATAGTTGCACTTAGGAAACCGCTCATGTTTGAGTATTTGTCAGCCATCGATCAACTTTGTTGACTACGCTTGTGGATTACACTATAGTTTTGCATTTTATACGCGTATTTTATATCGCCTTTCGTGAACCTTCATATTTTGTTGAGTTATAGCCACATTTAGGAAACCACTCATGTTTGAGTTTTTGTGGGCCGTCGATCGACATTGGTGACTACGATTGTGGATTGTACTGTAGTTGTGCATCATGTACGCATATTTTTAATTTCCTTTCACGAACCTTCAATTTTTGTTTAGATATAGCAGTATTTAGAAAAACTCTTGTGTTTGAGTATTCATGGGCCATCGATCAACTTTGGTGAGTAGGATAGCCACATTTAAGAAAACGCTCATGGTTGAGTTTTCATGGGCCATCAATCAACTTCAGTGACTATGATTGTGGATTACAATGTAGTTGTGCATTCATTATGTGTATTTTCTATTGCCTTTCGCGAACCTTCACTTTTCCTTGAGTTATAGCCGCACTTACGAATCCGCTCGTGTTTGAGCTTTCCTGGGCCATCGATCAACTTTTGTGACTACGATTGTTGATTGCACTGTGGTTGTCCATTCTGTATGTGTATCTTCTATGGCCTTTCGCGAATCTTCATTTTTTGTTGGGTTATAGTTGCATTTAGCAAACCGCTCGAGTTTGAGTTTTCGCATACCATCAATAAACTTTGGTGACTATAATTGTGGATTGTACTGTAGTTGAGCATTATGTACGCATATTTTTAATCGCCTTTCACAAACCATCATTTTTTGTTGAGTTATAGCCGCATTTACGAAAACGCTCATGTTTGAGTTTTCATGGGCCATCAATCAACTTTGGTGACTACGATTGTGGATTACACTGTAGTTGTGCATTGTATATGCATATTTTCTATGGCCTTTCACGAACCTTCATTTTTCGTTGAGTTATAGCAGTATTTAGGAAACCACTCTTATTTGAGGTTTCTTGGGCCATCAATCAACTTTGGTGACTACCATTGTGGATTGCATTCTAGTTGTCCATTTTGTACGCGTATTTTCTATCACCTTTCGCAAACCTTCATTTTTTTTTGAGTTATAGCCACATTTATGAAATCGCTCATGTTTGAGTTTTTGTGGACCATCAATCAACTTTGGTGACTACGATTGTGGATTACACTATAGTTGTGCATTCTATACGCGTATTTTATATCTCTTTTCACAAACCTTCATTTTTTCATTTAGTTATAGGCACATTTAGGAAACCGGTCATGTTTGAGTTTTTGTGGGTTGTCGATCAACTTTGGTGATTACATTGTGGATTGTATTGTAGTTGTGCATCCTGTACGCATATTTTTAATCTCCTTTCACGAACCTTCATATTTTGTTGAGTTATAGCCGCATTTAGAAAAACTCTTTGTTTGAGTTTTCATGGGCCATTGATCAACTTTGGTGACTACGATAGCCACATTTAGAAAAACACTTGTGGTTGAGTTTTCGTGGGCCATCAATCAACTTTGGTGACTATGATTGTGGATTACACTATAGTTGTGCATTTTATACACGTATTTTCTTTCGCCTTTCGCGAACCTTCATTTTTCATTGAGTTATAGCCACACTTAGGAAACTACTCGTGTTTGAGTTTTCGTGGGCCATCGATAAAATTTGGTGACTGCGATTGTAGATTGCACTGTAGTTGTCCATTATGTATGCGTATTTTCTATCATCGTTAGTGAGCCCTCTTTTTTTGTTGTGTTATGGTCGCACTTAGGAAACCGCTTGAGTTTGAGTTTTCGTAGGTCATCGATCAACTTTTGTCTCTTTTCTTATGGATTACAATATAGTTTTGCATTCTATATGCTTATTTTCTATCGCCTTTCGCGAACCTTCATTTTTTGTTAAGTTATAGCTGCATTTAGGAAACCGCTTGAGTTTGAGTTTTCGTAGGCCATCGATCAACTTTGTTGACTACGCTTCTGGATTACATTGTAGTTGTGCATTCTATACATGTATTTTCTATCGCGCTCTGTGAAACTTTATTTTTTGTTGAGTTATAGCCACATTTAGGAAACCGCTCATGTTTGAGTTTTTGTGGGCCATCAATCAACTTTGGTGACTACGATTGTGGATTGTACTATAGTTGTGCAATTTGTATGCATATTTTTAATTGCCTATCATGAACCTTCATTTTTTTGAGTTATAGCCGTATTTAGGAAAATGCTCGTGTTTGAGTTTTCGTGGGCCATCATTCAATTTTTGTGACTACGATTGTGTAATACACTGTAGTTGTGCATTGTGTATGAGTATTTTCTATCACCTTTCACGAACCTTCATTTCTCATTTAGTTATAGCCACACTTAGGAAACCACTCGTGTTTGAGTTTTCATGGGCCATCGATCAACTTTGGTGACTATGATTGTGGATTGCATTGTAGTTGTGCATTATAAATGGTAATTTTCTATTTCCTTTACAAACTTTCATTTTTGGTTGAGTTATAGCTGCATTTATGAAAACACTCGTGTTTCAGTTTCTGTGGGCCATCGATCAACTTTGGTGACTACACTTGTGAATTACACTGTACTTGCGCATTCTATACGCATATTTTCTATCACCTTTCGTGAACTTACATTTTTTCTTGAGTTATAGCGGCATTTAGGAAACTGCTAATGTTTGACTTTTTGTGGGCCATAAATCAAATTTGGTGACTACGATTGTGGATTGTACTATACTTGTGCATTATGTACATATATTTTTAATCGACTTTCACGAACCTTCATTTTTTGTTGAGTTATAGCCGCATTTAGGAAGACGCTCGTGTTTGAGTTTTCATGCGCCATCGATCAACTTTCATGACTACGATTGTGGATTACATTATATTTGTGCATTCTATACGCATAATTTCTATCTTCTTTTGCGAACGTTCATTTTTCATTGAGTTATAGCTGCACTTAGGAAACTGGTCGTGTTTGAGTTTTCTTAGGCAATCAATCAAATTTGGTGACTACGATCTTGGATTACAATGTAGTTGTTGATTCTATATACGTATTTTCAATCGCCTTTGACGAACCTTAATTTTTTGTTGAGTTATGGATGCATTTAGGAAACCGCTCATGTTTGAGTTTTTGTGGGCCATCGATCAACTTTGTTGACTACTATTTTGGATTGTATTGTAGTTGTGCATTATGTACACATATTTTTAATCGCTTTTCACGAGCCTTCATTTTTTGTTGAGTTATAGCCGCATTTATGAAAACTCTCGTGTTTGAGATTTCGTGGGCCATCGATCAACTTGGTGACTACGATTGTGGATTCCACTATAGTTGTGCATACTATACGCAAAATTTCTATCTTCTTTTGCGAACATTCATTTTTTGTTGAGTTATAGCTGCTCTTAGGAAATTGCTTGGGTTTGAATTTTCGTGGGCAATCGATCAAGTTTGGTGACTATGACTGTGGATTGCACTATAGTTGTTCATTTTGGACGCGTATTTTCTATCATCTTTCACGAACCTTCATTTTTTGTTGAGTTATAGCTGCATTTAGGAAATCGCTTGAGTTTGAGTTTTCGTGAGGCATCGATCAATTTTGGTGACTACACTTGTGGTTTACACTGTAGTTGTGCATTCTATATGCGTATTTTATATTGCCTTTCGAACCTTCATTTTTTGTTGAGGTATAGCCGCATTTAGGAAATCGCTCATGTTTGAGTTTTTTTTGGCCATTTATCAATTTTGGTGACTACGATTGTTAGTTATACCATAGTTGTGATTTTTGTACACATATTTTTAATCGCCTTTCACAAACCTTCATTTTTTATTGAGTTATAGCCGCATTTAGGAAAACATTCGTGTTTGAGTTTTCATGGGCCATCAATCAATTTTGGTGACTATGATTATGGATTGCATTGTAGTTGTCCATTATGTACGCGTATTCTCTATGGCCTTTCGTGAACCTTCATTTTTTGTTGAGTTATAGCCGCATTTAGAAAACTGCTCGTGTTTGAGTTTTCGTGGGTCATCGACCAACTTTGGTGACTATGATTGTGGATTGCATTGTTGTTGTGCATTATGAACGCTAATTTTCTATAGTCTTTCGTGAACCTTCATTTTTTGTTGAGTTATAGCTGCATTTAGGAAACAACTCGTGTTTGAGTTTTTTGGGGACATCGATCAACTTTGGTGACAACGCTTGTAGATTACACTGTAGTTGTGCATTCTATACGCATATTTACTATCGCCTTTTGCGAACCTTCATTTTTTGTTAAGGTAAAGCCACATTTAGGAAACTGCTCATGTATGAGTTTTAATTGGCCATCAATCAACTTTGGTGATTACAATTGTGGATTGTACTGTAATTGTGCATTTTGTACACATATTTTTAATGGTGTTTCACGAACCTTCATTTTTTGTTGAGTGATAGTGGCATTTAAGAAAATGCTCGAGTTTGAGTTTTCATGGGCCGTCGATTAACTTTGGTGACTACGATTGTGGATTACACTATAGTTGTGCATTCTATACACTTATTTTCTATCGCCTTTCACGAACCTTCATTTTTTCGTTGAGTTATAGCCACACTTAGGAAATTGCTCGTATTTAAGTTTTCATGTGCCATCAATCAACTTTAGTCACTACGATTGTTGATTGCACTGTAGTTGTCCATTTTGTTTGTGTATTTTGTATCGCTTTTCACGAGCCTTTATTTTTTGTTGAGTTATAGCTGCATTTACGAAACTGTTCATGTTTGAGTTTTCGTGGGCCAACGATAAACTTTGGTGACTATGCTTGTGGATTACACTGTAGTTGTGCATTCTATATGCGTATTTTCTATCGCCTTTCTTGAACCTTCATTTTTTGTTGAGTTATAGCCTTATTTAGGAAACTGCTCATGTTTGAGTTTTTTTCAGCCATCGATCAACTTTGGTGACTATGATTGTGGATTGTATTGTAGTTGTGCATTATGTACACATATTTTTAATCACCTTTCACAAACCTTCATTTTTTGTTGAGTGATCACGACATTTAGGAAAACGCTCTTGTTTGAGTTTTCTTGGGCAATCAATCAACTTTGGTGACTATGATTATGGATTACACTGTAGTGGTGCATTGTATACGTGTATTTTTTATCGCCTTTCACGAACCTTCATTTTTTGTTGAGTTATATCCACACTTAGGAAACTGCTCGTGTTTTATTTTTTTGTGGGCCATCGATCAAATTTAGTGACTGTGATTGTGTATTGTATTGTAGTTGTCCATTCTGTACGCGTATTTTCTATTGTGTTTCACGAACCTTAAGTTTTTGTTGAGTTATAGCTGCATTTAGGAAACTGCTCGAGTTTGAGTTTTCGTGGGCAATCGATCAACTTTGGTGACTATGCTTCTGGATTAAACTGTAGTTGTGCATTCTATATGTGTATTATCTATCGTCTTTTGCGAACCTTCACCTTTTTTTGAGTTATAGCCACGTTAGGAAACCACTCGTGTTTGAATATTTGTGGGCCATCGATCATCTTTGGTGACTATGCTTCTGAATTACATCATAGTTGTACATTCTATACGCGTATTTTCTATCGCCTTTCATGAACCTTCATTTTTTGTTGAGTTATAGTAATATTTAGGAAACTACTCATGTTTGAGTTTTTGTGGGCCATCGATCAACTTTGCTGACTACGATTGTGGATTTTACTGTAGTTGTGCATCTTGCACGCATATTTTTAATCACCTGTCACGAACCTTCAATTTATGTTGAGTTATAGCCACATTTAGAAAAATGCTTGTGTTTGAGTTTTCATGGGACATCGATCAACTTTGGTGACTACGATAGTCACATTTAGGAAAATGCTCGTTGTTGAGTTTTTATGGGCCATCAATCAACATTGGTGACTACGATTGTGGATTACACTATAGTTGTGCATTCTCTATGCATATTTTCTATTGCCTTTCGAGAACCTTCTTTTTTACTTTAGTTATAGCCGCACTTAGGAAACCACTCGTGTTTGAGTTTTTGTGGGCCATCGATCAACTTTGGTGACTACGATTGTGGATTGCACTGTAGTTGTCCATTATGTACATGTATTTTCTATCGCCTTTCGGCCACCTTCATTTTTTGTTGAGTTATAGCCGCATTTATGAAACTGCTCATGTTTGAGTTTTTGTGGGCCATCAATCAACTTTGGTGACTACGATTGTGGATTCTACTGTAGTTGTGTATTATGTACGCATATTTTTAATTGCCTTTAACGAACTTTAATTTTTTTGTTGAGTGATAGCCGCATCATTTAGGAAAATGCTCGTGTTTGAGTTTTTGTGGGCCGTTGATCAACTTTGGTGACTACAATTGTGGATTTCACTGTAGTTGTGCATTCTATATGCATATTTTCTATTGTATTTTTTGAACCTTCATTTTTCATTGAGTTATAGCCACACTTAGGAAACCGCTTGTGTTGGAGTTTTCCTGGGCCATTGATGAGCTTTGGTGACTACAATTGTGGATTACATTGTAGTTGTGCATTATGTACGCATATTTTCTATCACCTTTCGCAAGCCTTCATTTTTTGTTCAGTTATAGCCGCATTTAGGAAACCGCTCGAGTTTGAGTTTTCATGGGCCATCAATTGACTTTGGTGATTATGCTTCTGGATTACAATGTACTTGTGCATTCTATACACATATATTCTATCTCCTTTCTCGAATCTTCATATTTTTTTGAGTTATAGCCGTGTTTAGGAAACCGCCTGTGTTTGAGTTTTTGTGGGCCATTGATCAGCTTTGGTGTCTACGAATGTGGATTACAATGTAGTTGTGCAGTCTATATACATATTTTCTATCGCCTTTCACGAACCTTCATTTTTTATTGAGTTATAGCAGCATTTAGGAAACCACTGATGTTTGAGTTTTTGTGAGCTATCAATCAACTTTGGTGACTACGATTATGGATTGTACTGGTGTTTTGCATTCTATATGCATAATTTTAATTTCCTTTCATAAACGTTCATTTTTTGTTGAGTTATAGCCGCATTAAGGAAAACGCTCGTGTTTGACTTTTCGTGGGCCATCAATCAACTTTGGTGACTATGATTGTGGATTACACCGTAGTTGTGCATTTTGTACGCGTATTTTCTATCGCCTTTCACGAACCTTTACTTTTCATTAAGATATAGCCCCATTTAGGAAACCGCTCATGTTTGAGTTTTCGTGGGCCACCGATCAACTTTGGTGACTACAATTGTTGATTGCACTGTAGTTGTCCATTATGTACGCATATTTTCCATCACCTTTTGTGAACCTTCATTTTGTATTGAGTTGTAGCCGCATGTAGAAAACCACTCGTGTTTGAGTTTTTGTGAGCCATCGATCAACTTTGGTCACTACACTTGTGGATTGCATTATAGTTGTGTATTCTATACACATATTTTCTATTGCCTTTTATCAACCTTCATTTTTTCTTGAGTTATACCAGCATTTAGGAAATCGTTCATGTTTGAATTTTTGTGGATCATCGGTCAACTTTGGTGACTATGATTATGGATTGTACTGTAGTTGTGCATTATGTACGCATATTTTTAATCGCCTTTCATGAACCTTCATTTTTTGTTTAGTTATATCTGCATTTAGGAAAACGCTCGTGTTTGAGCTTTCATGGGCCATCAATCAACTTTGGTAACTATGATTATGGATTGCACTATAGTTGTGCATTATGTATGAGTATTTTCTATTGCCTTTCGTCAACCTTCATTTATTGTTGAGTTATAGTCACATTTAGGAAGCCGCTCGTGTTTGAGTTTTCTTGGGCCATCGATCAACTTTTGTGACTACAATTGTGGATTGAACTGTAGTTGTCCATTCTATACACATATTATCCATCGCCTTTCGTAAACCTTCATTTTTTGTTGGGTTATAGTTGTATTTAGGAAACCGCTTGTGTTTGAGTTTTTGTGGGCCATCAATCAACTTTTGTAACTACGCTTGTGGATTACACTGTAGTTGTGACTTCTATACGTGTATTTTCTATCGCGTTTCACGAAGCTTCATTTTTTTTGAGTTATGGACGCATTTAAGATACCACTTGTGTTTGAGTTTTCGTGTGCCATCGATCAACTTTGGTGACTACGAATGTGGATAGCACTTTAGTTTTCCATTTTGTGTGTTTATTTTCTATCGCTTTTCGTGAACCTTCATTTTTTGTTGAGTTATAACCGCATTTAGGAAACTACTTGTGTTTAAGTTTTCGTGGGCATTGATCAACTTTGGTGACTACGATTGTAGATTGCACTATAGTTGTGCATTATGAATGCTAATTTTCTATCACCTTTTGCGAACCTTCATTTTTTATTGAGTTATAGCCGCATTTAGGAAACCGCTCGTGTTTGAGTTTTTGTGGGCTATCGATCAACTTTGGTGACTATTCTTGTGGATTACAAAGTTTTTGTGCATTTTATATGCGTATTTTCTATTGCCTTTCGCAAACCTTCATTTTTCATTGAGTTATAGCCGCACATAGGAAACCGGTGTTTGAGTTTTTTTGTTGGCCATCTATCAATTTTGGTGACTACAATTGTGGATTGCCCTGTAGTTGTCCATTATGTATGCGTATTTTTTATCACCTTTTGCGAATCTTCATTTTTTGTTGAGTTATAGCCACATTTAGGAAACAGATCGAATTTGAGTTTTCATGGGCCATCAATGAAATTTGGTGACTACACTTGTGAATTACACTATAGTTGCGAATTCTATACGCGTATTTTTTATCGCCTTTCGCGAACCTTCATTTTTTGTTGAGTTATAGCCGCATTTAGCAAACCGCACAGTTTGAGTTTTTTTGCTCCATCAACTAACTTTGGTGACTATGATTGTGGATTGTACTGTAGTTGAGCATTCTGTACGCATATTTTTAATCGCCTTTCACAAACATTCATTTTTTGTTGAGTTATAGCCGCATTTACTAAAACACACGTGTTTGAGTTTTATTGGGCCATCGATCAACTTTGGTGACTACGATTGTGGATTACACTGTAGTTGTGCATTCTATACACATATTTTCTATCGCCTTTTGCGAACCTTCATTTTTCATTGAGGTATATACACACATAGGAAACCGCTCGTGTTTGAGTTTTTGTGGACAATCGATCAAATTTGGTGACTACACTTGTGGATTACACTATAGTTGTTCATTGTATACGCGTATTTTCTACCGCCTTTCGCGAACCTTCATTTTTTGTTGGGTTATAGCCACATTTAGGAAACCAATCATGTTTGAGTTTTTCTGGGCCATCCATCAGCTTTGGTGACTACGATTGTGGATTGTACTGTAGTTGTGCATCCTGTAAGCATATTTTTAATTTCCTTTCACAAAATTTTATTTTTTGTTGAGTTATAACCACATTTTGAAAACCACTCATGTTTGTGTTTTCATGGGCCATCGATCAAGTTTGGTAGGATAGCCGCCTTTAGGAAAACACTCATGGTTGAATTTTTGTGGGTCATCGATCAAATTTGGTGACTACGATTGTGGATTACATTGTAGTTGTGCATTCTATATGCATATTTTTTATCGCCTTTCGTGAACCTTAGTTTTTCGTTGAGTTATAGCCGCACTTAGGAAACTACTCGTGTTTGAGTTTTCGTTGGCCGTCGATCAACTTTGGTGACTAAGATTGTGGATTGCACTATGGTTGTCCGTTCTGTACGTGTATCTTCTTTCGCCTTTTGAGAACCTTCATTTTTTGTTGAGTTATAACCGCATTTAGGAAACTGCTCAAGTTTGAGTTTTCGTGGGCCATTGATCAACTTTGGTGACTACACTTGTGGATTACACTGTAGTTGTGCATTCTATATGCATATTTTCTATCGCCTTTCATCAACCTTCATTTTTTGTTGAGTTATAGCCGTATTTAGGAAACCGCTCTTATTGTAGTTTTCGAGCGCCATCAATCAACATTGGTGACTAAAATTGTGGATTGCATTGTAATTGTCCATTTTGTACGCATGTTTTCTATCACCTTTCGCAAACTTACATTTTTCGTTGAGATAGCCCCAGTTAGGAAACTGATTGTGTTTGAGTTTTCGTGGGCCATCGTTCAACTTTGGTAACTACAATTGTGGATTGGAATGTAGTTATCCATTATGTACGGATATTTTGCATTGCCTTTCGTGAACCTTTGGGTTTTGTTGAGTTATAGCCGCATTTAGGAAACCACTCATGTTTGAGTTTTCGTGGGCCATCGATCAACTTTGGTGACTACACTTGTGCATTGCAATATAGTTGTGCATTATATACGTGCGTATTTTCTATCGCCTTTCGTGAACCTTCATTTTTTGTTGAATTATAGCCGTATTTAGGAAACCGCTCATATTTGAGTTTTTGTGGGCCATCGATCAACTTTGGTGACTACGATTGTGGATTGTACTGTAGTTGTGGATTCTCTACGCATATTTTTAATTGGCTTTCATGAACCTTCATTTTTTGTTGAGTTATAGCCACATTTAGGAAAACTCTCATGTTTGAGTATTCCTAGGCCATCAATCAAATTTGGTGACTACGATTGTGGATTGCACTGTAGTTGTCCATTTTGTACGCGTATTTTCTATTGCCTTCCACAAACCTTCATTTATCATTGAGTTATAGCCACATTTAGGAAGCTGCTCGTGTTTGAGTTTTTCGTGGGCCATCGATCAACTTTGGTGACTACAATTGTGGATTGGACATTAGTTGTCCATTCTCTATGCATATTTTCCATTGCCTTTCGGAAACCTTCATTTTTTGTTGGGTTATAGCTGCATTTAGCAAACCGCTCGTGTTTGAATTTTCGTGGAACATCGATCAACTTTGGTTACTATGCTTGTGGATTACACTGTAGTTGTGCATTCTATACATGTATTTTCTATCACCTTTCACGAACCTTCATTTTTTTTTGAATTATAAACGCATTTAGGAATCCGCTTGTGTTTGAGTTTTCGTGGGCCATCGATCAACTTTGGTGACTACGATTGTGGATTTCACTGTAGTTTTCCATTCTGTACGCATATTTTTTGTCACCTTTCGTGAACCTTCATTTTTTGTTGAGTTATAGCAACATTTAGGAAAATACTCGTGTTTGAGTTTTCATGGGCCATCAATAAAATTTGGTGACTATGGTTGTGATTTGCACCGTATTTGTGCATTATGAATGCTAATTTTCTATCGGCTTTCACAAACCTTCATTTTTTGTTGAGTTATAGCCGCAATTAGGAAACCGCTCGAGTTTGAGTTTTTGTGGGTCACCGATCAACTTTGTTGGCTATGCTTGTGGATTACACTATAATTGTGCATTCTATATGCGTCTTTTCTATCACCTTTTACAAACCTTCATTTTTTGTTGAGTTGTAGCTGCATTTAGGAGAACGCTCGTGTTTGCATTTTTGTGGGCCATCGATCAACTTTGATGACTAAGCTTGTAGATTATGCTATAGTTGTGCATTCTATACATGTATTTTCTATCTCCTTTCTCGCAAACCTTCATTTGTTGTTTAGTTATAGTTGCATTTAGGAAACCTTTCATGTTTGAGTTTTTGTGGGCCATCTATCAACTTTGGTGACTACGATTGTGGATTGTACTGTAGTTTTGCATTCTCTACGCATATTTTTAATCGCCTTTGACAAACCTTCATTTTTTGTTGAGTTATAACCGCATGTAGGAAACCGCTCGTGTTTGAGTTTTCGTGGACCATCGTTCAACTTTGGTGACTACAATTGTGGATTGTACTATAGTTGTCCATTATGTACACATATTTTCCATCGCCTTTCATGAACCTTCATTTTTTTTGGAGTTATAGCTGCATTTAGGAAACCACTCATGTTTCTATTTTTGTGGGCCATCGATCAACTTTGGTGACTACGATTATGGATTGTACTGTAGTTGTGCATTTTGTACACATATTTTTAATCACTATTCACGAACCTTCATTTTTTGTTGAGTTATAGCTACATTTAGGAAAACTCTCATGTTTGAGTTTTCATGGGCCATCCATCAACTTTGGTGACTACTATTGTGGATTACACTGTAGTTGTCCATGCTCTATACGCGTATTTTTTATCGCCTTTCGTGAAACTTCATTTTTCGTTGAGTTGTATCCATATTTAGGAAACCGCTCTTATTTGAGTTTTCGTGGGCCATTGATCAACATTGGTGACTACGATTGTGTATTGAACTATAGTGGTCTATTATGTACACGTATATTCTATCGCCTTTCGTGAACCTTCATTTTTTGACATAAAGCCCCATTTAGGAAACCACTCGTGTTTAATTTTTCATGAGCCATCGTTCAACTTTGGTGACTACAATTGTGGATTGCACTGTAGTTTTCCATTATGTACGCATATTTTGCATCGCCTTTCATGGGCCATAGATCAAATTTGGTGACTATGCTTGTGGATTACATTGTAGTTGGGAATTCTATACACGTATTTTCTATCACCTTTGGTGAACCTTCATATTTTGTTGAGTTATAGCCGCATTTAGGAAACCGCTCATGTTTAAGTTTTTGTGAGCCATCAATCAACTTTGATTACTATGATTGTGGATTGTACTATAGTTGTGTATTCTCGATACACATTTTTAATCGCCTTTCATGAACCTTCATTTTTTGTTGAGTTATAGCCGCATTTAGGAAAACGCTCGTGTTTGAGTTTTCCTGGGCCATCGATCAACTTTGGTGACTATGATTGTGGATTGCACTCTGTTGATGATGTTTTCTGCATAGAAACAACTCAGATAGAATATAATATCCTATCTCTCTTGAAAGGTAAATCCCTATCAGCAATCCTCAAGAGATAACCCCAAGGTTTCTAATGTTAGGTCTTGACAATGCATAAACAACTCAGTGATAAATGTGAAAATGCTGGTAATCACAATGGGACCTTACTACAAGAAAAATACTATATCTTAAATTTATCAATATGATGTTAATCTAGGAGTAGTTAAATCTAGCAATATGATGATACTTCAATCCTAAATCTAACCCAAATGATAAAAGAAATAACAAAAGATATAAGGTTTCAAAGAGATTTCTAGATTTAACTACTCCTAGATTAACAATGCAAATGACAAACACTCAAAATGGACCAATCCCTCAAAACTGACTTCTACTTGACCCAGATGGATCTACAATCTTATATAAACAATGCAATCTTCTAAGGTGTTAATATTTTCAGATCATAAACATTCATTCAGACAACCATATTGTAATTGAAATGAATAAACCCTCACAATTGAACTAAGCACAATGAATATAAAAGTCCAAGCTAACTTTGCAAAGCAACTAACAATCAGTTGGTTGTAAAAAGTATGGACCAAGGATTGCTGCAACACTTTAAATATCACACCATAGACATCATTAAATCAAATCTAACTCTAAATATCTAAATATCAAATTTCCTCAAATCAATTCTAAAGATAGAATAACAAGAACCATGTAAGATAAGAACACAAGTATGGAACCAAATCACAATGTCATTAATTGCATCAAATTATCCACTGCAGCAACAATTCTAGCTTTCTGTTACAATATTTTCTTGAGAACAACTACTTGCTAACTCTTGCTCCACTTAATTCGCTTCAATACTAGTTATCTCTCTATTCTTCTATCTCTATATCTAGCCCTTACAAATGAGGCAAAATTCCATATTTATAGAGACCCCCCAAGATATATCGGCCTAGTTAGGGTTTTACAATAATAATTAGCCACAACAAGTCAGCCAAGAGAAATTCAAAATGAGATAAAATATGCATTAAATGCATGAACTTCATCCAGGTCGGATTGGGATCTCCAATGTAGCTCGGACCAATGCATGCAAAATAATAGGGAAACACAAATATCGATGTAGCCCAACATTAACTATCTTTCCCTTTGTCTTTATTTCGATCCAACATTTCATGCACCTTCAAAAGCACCTTATCCAAGTCGGCCACAGGTGGTAAAGGAAAAACCTTAAGTCGGCTCTCAATTGATGTAATATCTTCCCTTGATTGTTTCACCGACTTATCCCACTCAACCTTATATGTTAGATATTTATCAATAACAACAATGTAGGTGGCCGCATCATCTAATTGGTGTTCAGTAACAGGATCATCACTGACTGAGCATAAACATTATGCCACCACTATCTCAACTACTCTAAACTCAAATATTTAGGTGCAATCTTCCTTCTCCCTATCATTATCTCAAAGAAAGCAATGCATCCACTATAAACACCAGCTAGGTTATCTTCAATTTGCCTCCTCTACTTGTAGATCTTCTTCAGAACCTTTTGCCTAATTTGCAAAGCCTCAAACCACTCCCAAGGTTTGGCAGCTCTAGAGGAAGGGAGAATTCCATCATTTACAATCTTGTCCTTGGTATACTCCATGATGGTTTTAGTTTTCTACAGCAGGAGGTCTGTATCTTCCTTATCTTGAGATAATACCTCCTTCAACCAATCAATTTCCCGCATAGCATCTTTCCCAGTTGATAGAATGTCCCTGATAGCATCATTTCCTCTGGTCTGCACCCCTTGTAGCCAATTTACCGCAGCAAGAGTGGAAGCCTTCATTATTTCAAGCTCAGTGATTGTTTCTTGGGGTAGGAGATTTGCAGCAGAGGAAGAGGAGCTAATGGACTGCAAGGGTTTCATCAGATCTTCCAAACATTTCTTGAGTCCTTCAATCTCCTTCTTCATCTCCTGTTTAGTATATATTTCTTTCCTCAATCTACCCAAGATGACTGCACTAGAACCCTGATAATCTTCAATGTCTTGCTCAATGGAAGTGGGCCCTAAATTGATAGTCTGTAGGTTGTAATCCTTTGTAGTTACATCATCTCTATTCTTATCTGGAGGAGGAGTTGCAATGTGAACCACCCTATTGCTCGCCTCATCTCTTTCAATCTTTGAAATGACCTTGGATTTTTTCTTTCCTTTATCTTTTCCAATCTTAGCCAGTAACTCATCCCAATTGGGTGGGTGTCTTCCACAACAACTTGCTTTCTCTTTATTTCCCTGTCAAACCAATCTGGAACAGTGGACTCCAATTGTACTTTACTCTGTCCTACTTCCTCCTGCTGGTCTTTAGGTGCTTCTTTATTCAAACCCTACTTCTTAGGAGTCTCATCTGCCTTATTCTCCTTTTCTTCAGCATGTCCCCCCTTACACTTAGGTGACAAAACCTTTTCTGATACTTCCTCCCTATGAGGAGATTTAATTCCTTCAGTCCTAATAGGTGAATCCTCATATGTGACCAAGGGAGACTGCATTACTTTCTCTACTTCTGCCTCAACATTGTAAAGCTCACCCTCATGAAATTCTTCTCCTTTTGTTTCCTGATGATCCTTAGCTTCCTTGGATTCACCTAATTCATCATTTTGAGCCTCAGGGACACCATTAGGCTACTCCTCATGAGAAGTACCTGTAGGAGGATATGCTTTGGGCACACTATCTTTAGGAGGAGTCCTTGACTTCCTTGTATACACATGTGTCTTTTCTTCTGAACTCTCTACATTTACCACAGGTGGATTAACTTCCTCTCCTACCTTGGAACTTGCCATTTGTGACAATCTTATGATTCTTCTCCTTTTAGGCACAAGAGCACCAACCTCAGGACCCTACTTTTCAGCTTCCTCTACTCGAGGCTTCTTAGCCTTTGAAGTATTCCCTCTTTTCTTAGCAATGGGCTTTCTCTATTTTTCTGTTTCTTGGGCTTCCTCCCCTTGAACACCCTTTATCTTGATTTTAAAAGTAGAACCCACCTTACCTTTTCCTTTAGGATCTTTCTCAGTTGATTCCTCAGAAGTGGAGTGAGGGTCCAAATCTCCCATTAGATCATAAGTGCACTGTACACCCTCATTCTCCAACTCCCATATTTTATGCTTTAGCCACTTCTTGGTGTACTTGGTGACTGGATCCATCAACTATCCTAATTCTATCTTTTCTTCTTCTAGCTAATCCACATCACCAATTGGCCTATCCTTTACCACTTCATAAGCATGGCCTTGAATCAAGTCCCTATCATCTTCAAGTTGATCAAGAACTACCTTCACATTATATAATTAGACTGATTCAACTGGAAGTCGAGAAAACTTCTTCGTTCTGACCTCATATTCATCACTGCAATTGGCCTAGTAGTCTTCCAACTCAACTTTGTGGCTATATTCTCTACTGGCCTTCTTTTGTGCTTCAACTATTATGTCAAATCTGGACCTCTTGGAATGGAAAGATAAACCAAGAGTAGTCATCTCCTCTTTTGAAGCCTAAGCAGAAATAATGGAAGGGCATGCCTCTTCAGTGCCTATCCTCAAAGGGAAGTCTCCACCAAACCCAATCTTATGCTTGTCCCTTTTGACAATAGCATCAAAGTCACATATTTGTCTAGTGACCTCCAAAAGTAAGATATGATCAGTGGGATACCTTGGAAGCCTGTATGGAGCCCTTTGACAACCATCAACCCGAATGTTTGAGAAGGTTGGGAACTGAATGAACCAAGCACCATATTTCTTGATGAGCTCCTTGGATTGGTATGAAATTCTCATATGTTCTGCACCTTGAAGCAATCTGGTGATATGCATGGTGAATGCATCATTCACCCTCATGTAGCTCGAGCTTGGACCCAAGTGCAATTGAGGGTAAACCTCATAAATAACATCCTGCCCAAAGACGCCCTTGGTACTTAATCCCTTGTATGGATGAAATCTTTCAAGTGCATAGACTAAGTACGAGGTCATTGTGAAGGTCTTGGTTTGCAGCACATTGGACAATTGCTCATGAATCACTCTACTTATGACACCTGCCCAATGATAGTTGATCTTTTCCCGTTCCATCCTTGCAATAACATGGCACATCCAATTCTCAAACATACCTGTATTCTTTAATCCAACCACCCTGCTAAGAAGAGTGATGGCATCATAATACTCCTTCCTGAATTTTTCTCTGAATAGTTGTTTAGGCAGTTTGGAATAGTGAGACTTGGGCTTCTCTAGCTAGGAATTGATAAGCTGCTGTGATTTAATAGTCTCCTCTTCATAATACTTTTTAGCTGCTTCCATGTTGAATGCCACCACATGAGATTGTCTGGCATGTCAAAGGTCTGAGCTATGGAGACATGGTTCATATTTTCCACAATCCTCCCTTGGGGACCAATTATTCTCTGTGTATCACTGTCATAATGTCTGGCACACTCAAGTACTAATTCATAACACTGCACTGTAGAGGGAAAACTGGCTATGTGTGCCAATCCTGATTCCAACATTCTTGTAGCCACTAGAGGAAGATCCTGCACTGCCATTCTTCCTTTGAACTCCTCATAGTCCCATAGTCCAACGTTGGTATCTGTTACTTCTGAACAGACAAAAGTGATCTTGCTCTCTGATATTTTTCTCTTGATATCCAGCTTAATCCTTTCTGCTTCAGATACGGAAGATCCCTCCATGTCACCCTTAGCCTTTCTAGCTACTACCTTGCTAGATTCAACCTACACTTGTCAAAGAAACCATAGTAAAAACCACAGGAAACCAATGTTAATCAATCAAAATCATCATTAAAATGAATCCCATATAAGCAAGGTGTCATTAAACCTCAAATAAAATGATCATATTAAACTTTGGGTTTTAGGACCATCCGCATAATCCAGGCTAGGGAGGAATTTTAGAGAATTCTGGACCAGACGGATTCCAGCGGAATGAACATGAAAGCACCTATTAGCAACTCAATCCGATCATTATCAATCAATAAACAACATGTGAGATCTCAAAATAGCATAAATTAATCATAAAATGCACCATCATTCACTGACACGTCATGCTATTTCATATTCTTTCACTTTCCACTAGATTCTAGGAAAATCCACATGGGATGGATTTCCGTGAAGGAAGATACATTCTTCAAATTTCGGAAAAAACTGGGGAACACAGAATTTCGGAAAATCTAGAGTCGAAGGAAATCCGCGAAGAAGATGAATCTCCGAAAAATAGCGGATTCTGGGAAAATGAAGGAGACAAGCACAATCGGGAAAATCCGCCAGAGCCGGAAAATCCCGAACTAGATGAAAAACCCAAACTTCGGCACTTAATTGCGATTTCGCCCAGATTAATGGATCGATCATAAATTTCAAGAATTTAGGCTTGCAACAAGTTTGATATGGACCCTCTAAAAATTTTCTTAAAATTCTAGGCCAATTCGAAAGCAGACAAAAGTTAAATGGTGATGCCCTAAGTATCAAACCCTACAGATCTGCCATTGACGCACTAGCAAGCCTAAGATTCAAACATTTCAATTGCTAAGTCTTCACTAGGGGTTACTCATGGCTCTCAAGCAAGATACCTCATAATGAAAATGAATAAAGGACCTCAGAACTTACTTGAGAGATGATAAACAAAGCGATATCGGACAACCCTAGCATCAACGCTCAAAGACATATAAATTTGAACCTTGAACATGTCTAGAATATCAATGACCAATCACATTCATCAATTAAAAGAGATGCAACGTGTACATACCATTTGGCGAAGTAAAAATTGATTGTGACAACAAATATCAGCTTATCAGCGCTCAGCAGAGAAAAACAACGAAAATGCCAAAGAAATCTTCACCAAATTGAATAATTCACATATCAAATGCCTCAAATCAAGTCTAACACCAAAAGAATGCACTCCTCAGCTCGATTGAACATAGACAACAAAGCATAATGGCACAAAAGTCCTCAAAGATCAGTTAATTGTATCCCTTACAATAGTACAAGTGACATTAATGCCACCGACAAGACAACCAGGAAAATCTGGGAACTCGATGACAGGATGGATTTTGGAAAAATCTGGCACACATGAAATTCCGCAAAGACCGAAAATTCTCGAGCGACAGCGTTCAATCAGAGACTGAGCAGGATCCGGGAAAATCTGACTGGGGTGGCAAATCTCGAACCGGGGTAAAAACCCAAAATTCACCCAGAACTTAAGATTTTCAATGAATAACTTAGGGGAATCACTTAGGCAATCAAAATAAACATTTAAGCACATGCCATAGCAAGATAAATCCTCAAAATCAAAGGGCCAAGACACCAAAAACCAAAGCGAAAGAGGGTCCTTGCTTTCAGCAGGGCGTGTGTGCAAAAACTGCACAACACACTCTAGTTGTCGATTATTTACGCGTATATTCTATCACCTTTTAGGAAACCAAATTTCTTTTTGAGCTATAGCTGCATTGAGGAAACCGCTTGAGTTTTAGTTTTCGTGGACCATCGATCAATTTTGGTGACTATACTTGTGGATTACACTGTAGTTACACATTCTACATGCGTATTTTCTATCGCCTTTCGTGAACCTTCATTTTTTGGTGAATTATAGCCGCATTTAGGAAACTGCTCATGTTTGATTTTTTGTAGGCCATCAATCAACTTTGGTGACTACGATTGTGGATTGTACTATAGTTGTGCATTTTGTACGCATATTTTTAATTTCCTTTCATGAACCTTCATTTTTTGTTGAGTCATAGCCGCATTTCAGAAAATGCTCATGTTTGAGTTTTCGTGAGCCATCGATCAAATTTGGTGTCTACGATTGTGGATTACATTGTAATTGTGCATTCTATACGCATATTTTCTATTTCCTTTTGCGAACCTTCATTTTTTGTTAAGATATAGCCACATTTTTTGGTAACCACTCACGTTTGAGTTTTTGTGTGCCATCGATCAACTTTGGTGACTAAGATTGTGGATTACACTATAATTGTGCATTCTACACATATTTTATATCGCCTTTCGTGAACTTTCATTTTTTGTTGAGTTATAGCCGCATTTAGGAAACCACTCATGTTTCAGTTTTTGTGGGCCATTAATCAACTTTGGTGACTACAATTGTGGATTATACTGTAGTTGTGCACTCTGCATGCATATTTTTAATCGCCTTTCATGAACCTTCATTTTTTGTTGTGTTATAGCTACATTTAGAAAAATGCTCTTGTTTGAGTTTTCATGGGCCATCGATGAACTTTGGTGACTCCGATTGTGGACTACACTGTAATTATGCATTCGATACACGTATTTTCGATGGCCTTTTGCGAACCTTCATTTTTCATTGCGTTATAGTTGCACTTAGGAAACCGCTCATGTTTGAGTTTTCGTGGGCCATCAATCAACTTTGGTGACTAGAATTGTGGATTGCACTATAGTTCTGCATTTTGTATGTGTATTTTCTATTACGTATCGTTAAAGTTCATTTTTCGTTGAGTTATAGCCACATTTAGGAAACTGCTCGTATTTGAGTTTTCGTGGGCCCTCGATCAACTTTGGTGACTATGATTGTGGATTGCACTATAGTTGTGCATTATGAACGATAATTTTCTATCGCCTTTCACAAACCTTTATTTTTTGTTTACTTATAGCCACATTTAGGAAACCGCTCGTGTTTAAGTTTTTGTGGGTCATCCATCAAATTTGTTGACTACGCTTGTGGATTACACTGTAGTTGTGCATTCTATACGCATAATTTCTATTGCCTTTTGCGAACATTGATTTTTTGCTGAGTTATAGCCACATTTAGGAAACCGCTCATGTTTGAGTTTTTGTGGGCCATTAATCAACTTTGGTGACTACGATTGTGGATTGTACTGTAGTTGCGCATTTTGTACGCATATTTTTAATCGCCTTTCACAAACCTTCATTTTTTGTTGAGTTATAGCCACATTTAGGAAATCACTTGTGTTTGAGTTTTTGTGGGTCATTATCCATCAACTTTGGTTACTACGATTTTGGATTACAGTATAGTTGTGCATTCTATAGGTGTATTTTCTATCAACTTTTTTGAACCTTCAATTTTTGTTGAGTTATAGCCACCCTTAGGAAACCGCACGTATTTTAGTTTTCGTCGGCCATGGATCAACTTTGGTGACTACAATTGTGGATTGCTCTGTAAATGTCCATTATGTACGCGTATTTTCAATCGCCTTTCGTGAACCTTCATTTTTTGTTGAGTTATAGTCGCAATTAGGAAATCGCTCGAGTTTGAGCTTTCTTGGGCCATCAATCAACTTTTGTGACTACGCTTGTGGATTGCACTGTAGTTTTGCATTCTATACACGTATTTTCTATCGCCTTTTGTGAACCTAAATTTTTTGCTCACTTATAACCACATTTAGGAAACTGCTCATGTTTGAGTTTTTGTGGGCCATCAATCAACTTTGGTGACTATGATTGTGGATTGTACTGTAGTTGTGCATTCTATACGCATATTTTTAATCACCTTTCACGAACCTTCATTTTTAATTGAGTTATAGCCGCATTTAGGAAAATGCTCATGTTCGAGTTAACATTGATCAACTTTGGTGACTACGATTGTGGATTACATGTAGTTGTGCATTCTATACGATTATTTTCTATCGCCTTTTGCGAAGCATCAATTTTCGTTTAGTTATAGCTGCGCTTAAGAAACTGCTCGTGTTTGACTTTTCATGCGCCATTGATCAACTTTGGTGACTATGATTGTGGATTTCATTGTAGTTGTCCATTCTCAACATGTATATTCTATGGCCTTTCACGAACCTTTATTTTTTGTTTGACTTATAGCCGCATTTAGGAAACCGGTTGAGTTTGAGTTTTTACATGCCATCGAACAACTTTGGTGACTACGCTTGTGGATTACACTATAGTTGTGCTTTCTATACGCATATATTCTATCACCTTTCATGAACCTTCATTTTTTGTTGAGTTATAGCCATATTTAGGAAACCTCTCATGTTTGAGTTGTTGTCGGCCGTCAATCAACTTTGGTGGCTACGATTGTGGATTGTACTATAGCTGTGCATTCTGTACACATTTATCTAATCGTCTTTCACAAACCTTCATTTTTTATTGAGTTAATTCCTCATTGAGGAAAACGTTCATGTTTGAATTTTCGTGGGCCATTGATCAACTTTGGTGACTACGATTGTGGATTGCACTGTTGTTGTCCATTCTACACTCGTATTTTCTATCACCTTATGCGAACCTTTAGTTTTTGTTGAGTTATAGCCATATTTATGAAATCGCTTGAGCTTGAGTTTTCGCGGGCCATCGATCAAATTTTGTGACTACATTTGTTGATTACACTGTACTTGTGCATTCTATATGCATATTTTGTATCGCCTTTCACAAACCTTCATTTTCTATTGAGATATAGCTGAATTTAGGAAATTGCTCATTTTCAAGAGTTTTTTGTGGGCCATCGATCAACTTTGGTGACTACGATTGTGGATTGTACTGTAGTTGTGCATTTTGTACACATATTTTTAATCACCTTTCACGAACTTTCATTTTTGTTTTTGATAAAGGAAAAAATGGATTTTACAGGGACCCGAAACCACCAAGTTTACAACAAAAGAAAGAGGACAGTAACGTCCAACAGAAAAAACATGCTGCAAAAAAGGACAAAACCAGAAAAAGCAGCAGCCAACCACAAAAGACCAGGAAGGTCAATCAATAAACCAGCCGAAAGGCAAGCCAAAAAACCATCAGCACCTAACCCAGAGTCTTCAGAACAGACTTAGTCTCAACCTCCAGGTCCTGCATGTCCTGGACACCCTTCTTGAATGTTTGAATAATCTGCGGTGTTGGGGGTGCCTTCCTTTTCAAATTTGTCCTGGTTCTCTTAGATATCCCAATGTCCTCTTCCTAATTTTTATCTTTTACCTCTTCCAAATCAACCACCAAGGACCCCTGTTGAGCTTTGTCCAATTTTTTAGTCATCGCGTTGATAATAATGGCATTATGTCTTGCCATCCTATTGTTCTGTTATGCAATTATCTTCACAGTATTTTTCATTTTTTCCAAATCTATTCAATCCTTCTGTCCTTGCCCACATTGTCCTGGATCTCTTTATTAGCACTGTGATCTTTTTATTCTTCATCCCTCTTTCTTAACACCAAAACCTTATCTCTCATATCCTCCAATTTACTCTAGAGGGTCCAATTTTTTATTTTCAAATCATTGATTTCATGGAAGACCCATTTCGACATTCTGAAATGGTTCGTCGCATTATTCCTAGCTGAGCCCATGAAGTCAGCAGAGGGTTCCCTATCAGGATTGAAGCAATTTTTGGCAAGGTCGGAGGCTCCACCCACCCATGTTACGTATAGAATCTGGGTGGGGTGCTTAGCCCCGGCTGGGTCGAAGTGATGGCGTTGAGGGCCGATGCCGTTTCTGAAGAACTCGGGGATAGTTTGGATAGGGCGAGGATTCGAACTAGACTATAGGGTCGCAGCGGGGTAGAGTAATTGGTCAACTCGTTAGGCTCATGACCTGAAGACTGCAGGTTCGAATCCTGCCCCCGCCATAGAATTTGAGGGGGAGTTCTGCTGAACCGCCCTTCCGGGCCCCCTACTATTCGCCAGGGGCCGTGGTTCTCTGGCCCCTAAAATTCTATGGGGGCCCTTCATGCATGCAGGAACGACCTATTCGCCTTATTGTGGGAGGATAGCCGAGATGGGCCTTGGATGGTGGGGTCTTGGTTTCTCGAAGGGAGAGACAGACCCGGTTAATCCATCATCAATTCCTTTTTCTAAAGAGATAGATATTCGATCCGAGTCGGATACACCTCCGGAATCCGATACTCCAGCGAGGGAGATACGGGTTCCTTCGTCTCGTATTAATTCCAATAGAAAGGTTGGGGAATCGCTGATCAGTAGGCCCCGCCATTAGCAGGAAATAGAAAAGCAGTAGGCTACTCCACTCCCGCCATTAGCAGTCGATGGATAGAGGTAGTAGGCTATTCCCCTCCCGCCACTAGCAGTCGATAGAGAAAGGCAGTAGGAAGTTCTCCCCTCGCCACTAGGCCAGTAGATAGAAATTCCTTCCCTCCCGGGACAAAATTGAAATCCTGTCCCGATGAACCAGAGAAAAATATTTCGGATAATCCTAGCTCCCTGGAAGTGACTTCGGGAATGAATAAAGGCTTTCCCCTTGGGAATATCCGACAAATGCTATTCCCACCATTGATGAAATGAATCATATCCGAGATCCAAGCAGCAGCTACCGCTTCTCCTTCTCCCTTGATCGGATGTGGTTGCAAGAACATTCCGAGCCGGATGCAGGACGGGTTCAAATGCAGCTGGAGCTATTCTTGAACAGGAAACATCTCACG
Organism: Sequoia sempervirens; assembly: GCA_007258455.2. Taxonomy (NCBI): domain Eukaryota; kingdom Viridiplantae; phylum Streptophyta; class Pinopsida; order Cupressales; family Cupressaceae; genus Sequoia; species Sequoia sempervirens. The sequence goes on from VDFB02000006.1 coordinate 1,951,780, forward strand.
ATCGAAGTATTCCACTGATTGCTCGAATGCAGCTTCATATCATATGTCGAACGCTACCGCATCACCTATCCCTCTCGCTCGGGGTGGGCCACAAACGAATTGGGCAGTCAACGTGCCAGGGAATTCCACAACTTTAACCCCCCACCCAAAGAGATTTCTTGGGCTAGACCAATGAGTAGTTCAAGTAACTAGTTTAATAGCCCCGACGGGCAAGGGTTTTATTGTCTTAGCAGCTGATAGTAGTTCCCGCCGGCCAGGAGGATTGTAACGGCTTCTAGCTATTGTAACTAATCTAGCTTTCTCGAAGCCACCAGGGCTTCTTTCTCAGGCCCATCTCGGCTATCTAACATCTCTATCCGCTGACAGGACAACAGAGGACGAATTCTTGTTAGCGCCAGAATCCTCAAAATCAGGAGAGTCTTCATAATAAGAGACAAGGTTTTTGACAGTAGAGCTTCTAGGCTTAGAAACAGGGCATGCTTTAGCAGACTGCAGATTATGGTTTTGAGTTTTCTTGCCAGTCTGAATAGGGGGCGGACTCAGGACAATCCTCACCGGGCTCAAATTGGGAAAATTCCCCAAACAACTAGGTTTAGTATCATCCTCCTCGAACTCCGAGGAAACAACCAACTTAGTAGGGGCCGACATATTTTGAAAGTGTTCAACAATTAACATAATCAAACCAGTATGCAAAATAGGATATCTTCTTGGGTTTTTCTTATGGTCATCCAAACTTTTTCTTAAAGAACAGAGAAGATAGTGGGGAAGAGAAACCTTGACCTTGTAGCGAAAATGGTTGAGCAGAGCAAAGTGATAGCCATAAGCCCTAGTGAAATGACCATCTAGAGTTATATACTCCATGATGACGCGAAGAACTTTTCTCTAGAGAGCTTTAATGGTGTCGACCTCAAAGAAACAGTTAGAAATTTTCACCAGTTTCAATCTTTCCTTATCTTTCTTCGAAAATCTGACCACAACTTCATCAGAGAAAACCCTATCCTGAAAAAATTTGTGTCCTTCAGTGGACATGCCAGTCACTTCAGCTATAAGGTTTTCGTCGAGCTGAACTTTCCTACCAAAAAGGGTTAATTCCCCATTTTCCCAATTCTTCTCAAAATGCTCTGTAGCTTCCTGATTAGACCCATGAAGTTTTTCCAGAAAAGGAAGTAAACCCCCGCTTTTGACTTTACTCCACGCTTTAGTGTTTCTAGTATGCATCTCAAAGCTGTCTAACTCAACTCTTTTTCTATCTCCTCCCATATTGACAAGCACAGTAAAATAGATAGAGGCAAAATATTGACTCGAAATGGTCCCGCCAAACCAGTGAGACCACAAAGCATGCCAAGCAAACTTATCGGATAAGTAATTTGGCTCAGCCCCGTGCAATCTAATGATTGTGATGTATTTTCCCCGTTCTATCATCATTAATGAAATGACACACATCTTGTCCATGTGAAGCATCATAGTTCAATAAGGCACAAACATTAGCACCTAAATCACTAATATTCAGCCAAGTGCACTATCCTTTACTTTTAACCCCTTCATTCGCAAAAAATTACGCCAAAGCATTGGCTTCTCTATAAGCATGTGAAATCTTTATATTATCAAACTTAGCTAGAGTCGAAATAACATCATCAATCCAAGACTTTATAGTCCATGAGGGGGGGGACCTACCTAAAAGACATTCAATAATATTTTTAGGGTCCCCTTCAAGCCATAAGTTTTTAAAATTCAGACTATGAGCCAAATTTATAACATGAAAAGCTCCAGCAACCTCAGTAAGGTGATTGGTTTGAGAACCAAGGGGAGTGGCAGTCACACCAAGGAAATTGCCAAAAGAATCCCTTATGACTTTGCCGCATCTAGGAAAACACTCGTGTTTGAGTTTTCGTGGGTCATCGATCAACTTTGGTGACTACGATTGTGGATTAAACTATATTTGTGCATTCTATACTTGTATTTTCTATCGCCTTTCGCAAACCTTCCTTTTTTGTTGAGTTGTACCTGCATTTAGGAAACCGCTCATGTTAGACTTTTTGCGTGCCATCAATCAACTTTGGTGACTATGATTGTGGATTGTACTATAGTTGTGCATTTTGTATGCATATTTTTAATCGCCTTTCACGAACCTTCATTTTTTGTTGAGTTATAGCCCAATTTAGCAAAACACTGGTGTTTGAGTTTTTGTGGGCCATCGATCAACTTTGGTGACTATGATTGTGGATTAAACTGTAGTTGTGCATTCTTTATGTGTATTTTCTATCACCTTTCATGAACCTTCATTTTTTGTTGAGTTATAGCCGTATTTAGGAAACTACTCATGTTTGAGTTTGTGTCGGCCATCGATTAAATTTGGTGACTACGATTGTGGATTACACTGTAGTTGTGTATTCTTAACATGAATTTTCTATCGCCTTTTGTGAACCTTCATTTTTTTTTGAGTTATAGCCACATTTAGGAAACCGTTCATGTTTAAATTTTTGTGAACCATCAATCAACTTTGGTGTCAACGATTGTGGATTGTATTGTAGTTGTGCACTCTCTACACATATTTTTAATCACCTTTCACGAACCTTCATTTTTTGCTAACTTACAGCCGCATTTAGAAAACACTCGTCTTTGAGATTTCGTGGGCCATCGATCAACTTTGGTGACTACGATTGTGGATTACAATGTAGTTGTGCATTTTATACACATATTTTCTATCGCCTTTCATGACCCGTCATTTTTTGTTGAGTTATAGCCGCACTTAGGAAACCTCTTGTGTTTGAGTTTTCATGGGCCATCGATCAACTTTGGTGACTATGATAGTGAATTGCATTGTAGTTGTACATTCTGTATGCATATTTTCTATCGCGTTTCTTTAACCTTCATTTTGTGTTCAGTTATATCCGCATTTGGGAAACCGCTCGTGTTTGAGTTTTCATGGGCCATCGATCAACTTTGGTGACTGCAATTGTGGTTGTACTGTAGTTGTGCATTACGAATGATAATTTTCTATCATTTTTTGTTGATTTATAACCGCACTTAGCAAACTGCTCGTGTTTGAATTTTTGTGGGCCATCGATCAAATTTGGTGACTATGATTCTGGATTACACTGTAGTTGTGCATCCTATACGCATATTTTTAATTGCAAACCTTCATTTTTTGTTGAGTTATAACCACATTTTGAAAACCGCTCGTGTTTGAGTTTACGTGGGCCATCGATCAACTTTGCTGACTACGACTGTGGATTACACTGTAGTTGTGCATTGTATACACGTATTTTCTATCGCCTTTCACTAACCTTCATTTTTTGTTGAATTATAGCCATACTTAGGAAACTACTTGTGTTTGAGTTTTCGTGGGCCATCGATTAACTTTGATGACTATGATTGTGGATTCCACTGTAGTTGTGCATTCTATACACGTATTTACTATCGCCTTTCGCTAACCTTCATTTTTTGTTGAGTTATAGCCACACTTAGGAAACCGCTTGTATTTTCGTTTTTGTGGTCCATCGATCAAATTTGGTGACTATGATTGTGGATTACAATGCAGTTGTCCAATCTGTACGTGTATTTTCGATCGACTTTCGCGAACCTTCATTTTTCCTTGAGTTATAGTTGCATTTAGGTAACCAGTCATGTTTGAGTTTTCATGGGCCATTGATCAACTTTGTTAACTATGATTGTGGATTGCATTGTACTCGTACATAATGTACACATACTTTTTAGTGCCTTTTGCGAACCTTCATTTTTTGTTGAGTTATATCCGTACTTAGGAAACCGCTCGTGTTTGAGTTTTCATGGGCCATCAATCAACTTGGGTGACTACGATTGTGGATTGGACTGTAGTTGTGCATTCTATACGCGTTTTTTCTATCGCCTTTCACGAACCTTCATTTTTTGTTGTGTTATAGCCGTACTTAGGAAACCACTCGTACTTGATTTTTCGTGGGCCATCGATCAACTTTGGTGACTACGCTTGTGGATTACACTGTATTTGTGCATTCTATACACATATTTTCTATTGCCTTTCATGAACCTTCATTTTGTGTTGAGTTATAGTCACATTTAGGAAATCGCTCGTGTTTGAGTTTTCATGGGCCATCAATAAAATTTGGTGACTACGATTGGGGATTGCACTGTAGTTGTTCAATCTGTACTCGTATTTTCTATCACTTTTCTCAAACCTTCATTTTTCGTTGAGTTATAACTGTATTTAGGTAACTACTTGTATTTGAGTTTTTGTGGGGTATTGATCAACTTTAGTAACTATGATTGTGGATTGCACTGTACTTGTATATTTTTTACATGTATTTTCTATTGCCTTTCATGAACCTTCATTTTATTGTTGAGTTATAGCCGTACTTGGGAAACCGCTCGTGTTTTCATTTTCGAGGGTCATCGATCAACTTTGGTGACTACGATTGTGGATTGGATAGTAGTTGTGCATTCTATACGCATATTTTCTATCGCCTTTCACAAACCTTCATTTTTTGTTGTGCTATAGCCGCACTTAGGAAACCGCTCGTACTTGATTTTTCGTGGACCATCGATCAACTTCGGTGACTATGCTTGTGGATTACACTGTATTTGTTCATTCTATACATGTATTTTCTATTGCCTTTCGTGAACCTTCATTTTTTGTTGAGCTATAGCCACATTTAGGAAACTGCTCATGTTTGAGTTTTCTTGGGCTATCGATCAACTTTGGTGACTAGGATTGTTGATTGCACTATAGTTGTCAATTATGTACATGTGTTTTCTATCACCTTTCGTGAACCTTCATTATTTGTTGAATTATATCCACATTTAGGGAATTGCTTGTGTTTGAGTTTTTGTGGGCCATCAATCAACTTTGGTGACTACGATTGTGGATGGCACTATAGTTGTCCATTCTATACGAGTATTTTCTATTGACTTTCGTAAACCTTCATTTTTTTGTTGAGTTATAGCCGTATTTAGGAAACTGCTCATATTTGAGTTTTCGTGCGCCATCGATCAACTTTGGTGAAGTTACAATTGTTGATTGCACTGTAGTTGTCCATTATGTATGCATATTTTCTATCACCTTTCGTGAACCTTCATTTTTCATTGACTTATAGCCACATTTAGGAAAACGCTTGTTTTTCACTTTTCATGGGTCATCGATCAAATTTAGTGAGTACGATTATCAATTGCACTGTAGTTTCTCATTTTGTACACATATTTTCTATTAAGTTTCGCAAACCTTAGTTTTTTGTTGAGTTACAGCCACATTTAGGAAATCGCTCATGTTTGAGTTTTTTGGGGACATCGATCAATTTTGGTGACTATGCTTATGGATTACAATGTAGTTGTGCATTCGATATACATATTTTCTGTCACCTTTAGTGAACCTTCATTTTTTGTTGAGCTAGAGCCGCATTTAGGAAACCGCTCATGTCTGAGTTTTTGTGGGCCATCAATCAACTTTGGTGACTACGATTGTTGATTGTACTTTAGTTGTGCATTTTTATATGCGTATCTTCTATTGTCTTTTGCGAACCTTCATTTTTCATTGAGTTATAACAACACTTATTAAACCACTCTTGTTTGAGTTTTCTTGGGCCATCTGTCAACTTTGGTGACTACGATTGTGGATTGCATAGTCGTTGTGCATTATGAACGCTAATTTTCTATCACCTTTCACAAACCTTCATTTGTTGTATACTTATAGCTGCATTTAGGAAACTGATCATGTTAGAGTTTTTGTGGGCCATCGTCAACTTTGGTGAATACGCTTGTGGATTACATTGTAGTTGTGCATTCTTTATGCGTATTTTCTATTGCCTTTCACGAACGTTCAATTTTTATTGAGTTATAGTCGCATTTAGGAAACCTCTCATGTTTGAGTTTTTGTGCACCATCAATCAATTTTGGTGACTACAATTGTGGATTGTACTGTAGTTGTGTATTTTGTATGTTTATGTTTAATCGCCTTTCACAAACCTTCATTTTTTGTTGAGTTATGGCTGCACTTAGGAAACTGCTCGTATTTTTGTTTTTTTGGGCCATCAATTAATTTTGGTGACTACAATTGTGGATTGCACTTTAGGAAACTGCTTGGTTTGAGTTATTGCTGCATTTAGGAAACTACTCGTGTTTGAGTTTTCGTGTGACATCTATCAACTTTGGTGACTACGATTATGGATTAAACTGTAGTTGTGCATTTTATATGCGTATTTTGTGTCGCCTTTTGCGAACCTTCATTTTTCCTTGAGTTATAACCGCACTTAGGAAACTGCTCATGTTTGAGTTTTCGTGGGCCATCAATCAACATTGGTGACTATGATTGTGGATTGTACTGTAGTTGTCAATTTTGTACGTGTATTTTCTATCGCCTTTTGCGAACCTTCATTTTTTTTGAGTTATAGCCGCATTTAGGAAAACACTCGAGTTTGTGTTTTCGTGGGCCATCAATCAACTTTGGTGACTAAGCTTGTGGATTACATTGTAGTTGTGCATTTTATATGTGTATTTTCTATTTCCTTTTGCAAACCTTCATTTTTTGTTGAGTTATAGCCAAATTTAGGAAACCACTCGTGTTTGAGTTTTCATGGGCCATAGATCAACTTTGGTGACTACGATTGTGCATTGCATTGTAGTTGTCCATTCTGTACGTGTATTTTCTATCACCTTTTGCGAAATTTCATTTTTTGTTGAGTTATAGCCGCATATAGGAAACCGCTCTTGTTTAAGTTTTCATGGGCCATCGATCCACTTTGGTGACTACTCTTGTGGATTGTATTGTAGTTTTGCATTTTGTATGCATATTTTTAATGGCATTTCATGAACCTTCATTTTCATTGAGTTATTGCTTGAATTAGGAAACCAATCTTGTTTGAGTTTTCGTGGTCCATGGATCAACTTTGGTGACTACGCTTGTGGATTACACTGTACTTGTGCATTCTATATGCGTATGTTCTATTGCCTTTCGCCTTTCGTAAAACTTCATTTTTTTGCACCATCAATCAACTTTGGTGACTATGATTGTTCATTGTACTGTGGTTGTGCATTTTGTATGCATATTTTTAATCGCCTTTCACAAACCTTCATTTTTTGTTGAGTTATAGCTGCATAAAGGAAAACACTCATGTTTGAGTTTTCGTGGGCCATTAATTAACTTTGGTGACTACCATTGTGGATTGTACTGTAGTTGTGCATTTTGTACGCATATATTTTATCGCCTTTCATGAACCTTCCTCTTTTGTTGAGTTATAGTCGCATTTAGGAAAATGTTTGTGTTTGAGTTTTTGTGGGCCATCAATCAACTTTGGTGACTACGATTGTGGATTACAATGTAGTTGTGCATTCTATAAGCATATTTTCTATCTCCTTTCACGTACCTTCATTTTTCATTGAGTTATTACCGCACTTAGGAAACTGCTCGTGTTGGAGTTTTCGTGCGCCATTGATAAACTTTGGTGACTATGATTGTGGACAAAAATGTAGTTGTGAATTCTATACTCATATTTTCTATCCCTTTTCAAGAACCTTCATTTGTTGTTTAGTTATAGCCTCATTTAGGAAACCGCTCGTGTTTGAGTTTTCGTGGGCCATCGATTAACTTTAGTGACTATGATTGTGGATGAAATTATAGTTGTCCATTCTATATGCGTATTTTCTATTGCCTTTCACGAACCTCCATTATTTGTTGAATTATAGTCGTATTTAGGAAACTGCTCGCATTTGAGTTTCCGTGGGCCATCAATCAACTTTGGCAACTACGATTGAGGATTGCACTGTAGTTGTCCATTTGTTACGTGTATTTTCTATTTCCTTTCGTGAAGCTTCATTTTTTGTTGAGTTATAGCTGCATTTAGGAAGCCGCTCGATTTTGAGTTTTCGTGGGCCATCGATCAACTTTGGTGACTATGATTGTGGATTGCATAGTAGTTTTCCAATTTGTGCGCGCATTTTCTATCAGCTTTCGCGAACCTTCACTTTTCGTTGAGTTATAGCTACATTTAGGAAACCACTCATGTTTGACTTTTCATGGGCCATCGATCAAATTTGGTGACTATGATTGTGGATTGCACTGTAGTTGTACATTATGTACATGTATTTTCTATCACATTTCGTGAACCTTCAATTTTTGTTGAGTTATAGCCGCATTTAGCAAACCGCTCGTGTTTGAGTTTTCGTGGGCCATCGATCAACTTTGGTGACTACGATTGTGGACTGCACAGTAGTTGTCCAATCTGTACACGTATTTTCTATCACCTTTTGCGAACCTTCATTTTTCGTTGAGTTATAGCTAAATTTAGGAAAGCACTCGTGTTTGAGTTTTTGTGGGCCATCGATCAAATCTAGTCACTACGATTGTGGATTGCACTGTAGTTGTACATTTTGTACATGTATTTTCTATCGGCTTTCACAAACCTTCATTTTTTGTTGAGTTATTACTATACTTAGGAAATCGCTCGTGTTTGAGTTTTCATGGGCCATCGATCAACTTTGGTGACTACGATTGTGGATTGCACTATAGTTGTGCTTTCTATATGTGTATTTTGTATATACTTCCACGAACCTTCATTTTTTGTTGAGTATAGCCGAACTTAGGAAACCGCTCGTACTTAATTTTTTGTGGCCCATCGATCAAATTTGGTGACTACACTTGTTGATTACATTGTAGTTGTGCATTCTACACATGTGTTTTCTATTGCCTTTCGTGAAAATTCAATATTTGTTGAGTTATATGCACATTTAGGAAACCGCTCGTGTTTGAGTTTTCGTGGTCCATCGATCAAGTTTGGTGACTATGATTGTGGATTGCACTATAGTTTTCCATTCTATACGAGTATTTTCTATCAACTTTCGTGAACCTTCATTTTTCGTTGAGTTATAGCCGTATTTGGGAAACCACTCATAATTGAGTTTTCGTCGGCCATCGATCAAGTCTGGTGACTATGATTGTGGATTGCACTGTATTTGTCCATTCTGTACGCATATTTTCTATCACCTTTCACAAACCTTCATTTTTCGTTGACTGATAGCCACATTTAGGAAACTGCTTGTGTTTGAGTTTTCGTGGGCCATCGGTCAACTTTGGTGACTACGCTTGTGGATTACACTGTAGTTTTGCATTCTATATGTTTATTTTATATCGCCTTTCGCGAACCTTCATTTTTTCTTGAGTTATAGCCGCATTTAGGAAATGGCTCATGATTGAGTTTTTGTGGGCCATCGATCAACTTTGGTGACTACGATTGTGGATTGTATTGTAGTTGTGCATTTTGTACACATATTTTGATTCGCCTTTCACAAACCTTAATTTTTTGTGGAGTTATGGCCATACTTAGGAAAACGCTCGTGTTTGAGTTTTTGTGGGCCATTGATCAACTTTGGTGACTATGATTGTGGATTACAGTGTAGTTGTGCATTCTATACGTGTATTTTCTATTTCCTTTCACGAGCCTTCGTTTTTAGTTGAGTTATAGCCACACTTAGGAAACGACTCGTCTTTGTGTTTTCGTGGGCCATCGATCAACTTTGGTGACTACGATTGTGGATTGCACCATATTTGTGCATTTTGTAGGTGTATTTTCGATCACCTTTCACAAACCTTCATTTTTTGTTGAGTTATAGCTGCATTTAGGAAACATCTTGAGTTTGAGTTTTTGTGGGCCATCGATCAACTTTGGTGTCTACGATTGTAGATGATATTGGAGTTGTGCATTCTATACACGTATTTTCTATCACCTTTCACGAACCTTCACTTTTCTTTGAGTTGTAGCTACACTTAGGAAACCGCTTGTGTTTGAGTTTTCGTGGGCCATTCATCAACTTTGGTGACTACGATTGTGGATTGCACTATAGTTGTGCATTATGAATGCTAATTTTCTATTGCATTATGAGCGCATTGTATACACGTATTTTCCATCACCTTTCGCGAACCTTCATTTTTTGTTAAGTTATAGCTGCATTTAGGGAACCACTTGTGTTTGAGTTTTTCTGGGCCATCGATCAACTTTGGTGAATATGCTTGTGGATTACACTGTAGTTGTGCATTCTATACACATATTTTCTATCACCTTTCATGAACCTTCATTTTTTCTTGAGTTATAGCCGAATTTAGGAAACGTCTCATGTTTGAGTTTTTGTGGGCCATCAATGAATTTTGGTGACTACGATTGTGGACTGTACTGTAGTTGTGTATTTTGTACACATATTTTTTTTTGCCTTTCACAAACCTTGATTTTTTGTATAGTTATAGCCGCATTTAGGAAAACGCTTGTGTTTCAATTTTCGGGGGCCATCAATCAACTTTTGTGACTATGATTGTGGATTACACTGTAGTTGTGCATTCTATATGTCTATTTTGTATCGCCTTTAGTGAATGTTCATTTTTAGTTGAGTTATAGCTGCACTTAGGAAACTGCTCATGTTTGAGTTTTCATGGGCCATCGATCAACTTCAATGACTACGATTTTGGATTACACTATGGCTGTGCATTTTATACACGTATTTTCTATCGCCTTTCGCGAACCTTCATTTTTTGTTGAGTTATAGCCGCAGTTAGCAAGTCGCTCATGTTTGAGTTTTTCGTGGATCATCGAATAACTTTGTTGACTATGATTGTGGATTGCACTGTAGTTTTGCATTCTATATGCATATTTTCTATCACCTTTCGCGAACCTTCATTTTTTGTTCAGTTATAACTGCACTTACAAAACTACCGATATTTTAGTTTTTGTGGGCCATTGATCAACATTGGTGACTATGATTGTGGATTGTACTGTAGTTGTCCAATCTGTACGCGTATTTTCTATCGCCTTTCGAGAACCTTCATTTTTTGTTGAGTTATAGCTGCATTTAGGAAACCACTCGTATTTGAGTTTTCGTGGGCCATCGATCGACTTTGGTGACTACGATTGTGGAATGCACTATAGTTGTACATTTTGTACACGTATTTTCTATCACCTTTCGCGAACATTCATTTTTTGTTGAGTTATAGCCATACTTATGAAACCTCTCATATACAAGTATAGTGTAATCCAAAATCGTAGTCACTAAAGTTGATCGATGGCCCACGAAATCTCAAACACGAAGAATTTCCTAAGTTCGGCTATAACTAAATGAAAAATGAAGGTTCACAAAAGGTGATAAAAAATATGCGTATAAAATGCACAACTATAGTGTAATCCAATATCATAGTCAGCAAAGTTGATCGATGGCCCATGAAAACTCAAACATCATTTTCCTAAATGCCACTATAACTCAAAAGAAATGAATGTTCGTGAAAGGCATTAACAATATGAGTGCAGAATGCATGCCACAGTACAATCCACAATCGTAGTACCAAATGCTCAACTATGTGTAATCACAATCGGTCTACAAAGTTGATTGATGGCCCACGAAAATCAAAGCGCGGTTTCTAAATGCAACTATAACTCAACAAAAAATGGTTCGTGAAAGGCGAAAAATGCATGCATACAAAATGCACAACGTAGTCAAAAATCGTAGTTTGATTGAACAAAAAAAACAAATCAACAGTTTCCTAAATGCGGCTATAACACAATAAAAAATGAAGGTTCCCGAAAGGTGATAGAAAATATGCATATAGAATACACAACTACAGTGTAATTCACAAGCATAGTCACCAAAGTTGATCACTGGCCCATGAAAACTCAAAATTGAGTGGTTTCTTAAATGCACTGTAGTTGATCGCTGACCCACCAAAGTTGATTTCACTGTAGTTGTCCATTATGTACATGTATTTTCTATCGCCTTTTGCAAACCTTGATTTTTTGTTGAGTTATAGCCACATTTAGGAAAGTGCTCGAGTTTGAGTTTTCATGGGCCATTGATAAACTTTTGTGACTACGATTGTGGATTGCATTATAGTTGTGCATTCTGTATACGTATTTTCTATCACCTTTTGCAAACCTTCATTTTTTGTTGAGTTATAGCCGCATTCAGGAAACCGCTCGTGTTTGAGTTTTCGTGGGCCATCGATCAACTTTGGTGACTACGCTTGTGGATTACATTGTACTTGTGTATTCTATATGCGTATTTTCTAATGCCTTTCTCAAACAAATTCATTTTTTCTTGAGTTATAGTACACATTTAGGAAACTGCTCATGTTTGAGTTTTTTTGGGTCATTGATCAACTTTGGTGACTACGATTGTGGACTATACTGTAGTTGTGCATTTTTTATGTATATTTTTAATCGCCTTTCACAAACCTTCATTTTTTGTTGAGTTATAGCTGCATTTAGGAAAACTCTAGTGTTTGACTTTTCGTGGGCCATCAATAAACCTTGGTGACTATGATTGTGGGTTACACTGTAATTGTGCATTTTGTACACGTATTTTCTATCGGCTTTCGCAAACTTCATTTTTCATTCAATTATAGCCACACTTAGGAAACGGCTCATGTTTGAGTTTTTCGTGGGCCATTGATCAACTTTGGTGACTAGGATTGTGGATTGCACTGTAGTTGTCCATTATGTACGCGTACTTTCTATCGCCTTTGGCAAACCTTCATTTTTTGTTGCGTTATAGCCCCATTTAGGAAACTGCTCGTGTTGGAGTTTTCGTGGGGCATCGATCAACTTTGGTAACTCTGATTGTGGATTACACTGTAGTTGTGCATTCTATACACATATTTTGTATTGCCTTTCACGAATCTTCATTTCTTGTTAAGTTATAGCCGCATTTAGGAAACAACTAATGTTTGAGTTTTTTTGGGCTGTCGATCAAATTTGGTGACTACGATTGTGGATTGCACTTAGTAGTCCATTATGTACACGTATTGTTTATCGTCTTTTGTGAACCTTCAATTTTTGTTGAGTTATAGGAGCATTTAGGAAATCGCTCGTGTTTGAGTTTCATAGGGAATCAATCAACTTTGGTCACTACGATTGTGGATTGCACTGTAGTTGTGCATTATGAACGCTGATTTTCTATCGCCTTTCGGGAACCTTCATTTTTTTTTGAGTTATAGCCACATTCAAGAAATCGCTCGTATTTTTGTTTTTGTGGGCCATCGATCAACTTTGGTGACTATGCTTGTGAATTACACTGTAGTTGTTCATTCTATACGTGTATTTTCTATCATCTTTCCCGAACCTTCATTTTTTGTTGGGTTATAGGCGCATTTAGGAAAATGCTTGTGTTTGAGTTTTTGTGGGCTGTCGATCAACTTTGGTGACTAAGATGTGGAATGCACTGTAGTTGTCTATTTTGTACGTCTATTTTCAATCGCCTTAAGCAAACTTCAATTTTCGTTGAGTTATAGCTACATTTAGGAAACTGCTCGTGTTTGAATTTTTGTGGCCCATCGATCAACTTTGGTGACTACGATTATGGATTGCACTATAGTTTTCCATTGTGTACTTGTATTTTCTATCAAATTTCGCAAACCTTCATTTTTTGTTGAGTTATGGCTGCATTTAGGAAACAACTCATGTTTGAGTTTTTGGGGGCCATCAATCAACTTTGGTGACTACGATTGTGGATTGAACTATAGTTGTTCATTTTGTTAGCATATTTTTAATAACCTTTCATGAAATTTTCTATTGAGATATAGACGCATTTAGGAAATCACTCGTGTTTGAGTTTTCTTGGGCCATCATTCAACTTTGGTGACTACGATTGTCGATTGCACAATAGTTGTTTGTTCTGTATGCTTATTTTTAATCGCCACCCTTCATTTTTGGTTGAGTTATAGCCGCATTTTGGAAACTGCTCATGTTTGAGTTTTCGTGGGCGATCGATCAACTTTGGTGACTACGAGATTCGATTACACTGTAGTTGTGCATTGTATACATGTATTTTCGATCACCTTTCACGAACCTTCATTTTTTGTTGAGTATAGCCGCACTTAGGAAACCGCTCGTGTTTGAATTTTCTTGGGCCATCGATCAACTTTGGAGACTACGATTGTGGATTGCACTGTAGTTGTGAATTCTATATGCATTTTTTTTTCGCCTTTCGCGAATCTTCATTTTTTGTTGAGGTAGAGTGACACTTAGGAAATCCCTTGTATTTTAGTTTTCGTGGGCCATCGATCAACTTTGATGTCTACGATTGTGGATTACACTGTAGTTGTCCAATATGTACGTGTATTTTCTATCGCCTTTCACGAATCTTCATTTTTTGTTGAGTTATAGCCACACTTAGGAAACTGCTTATATTTTAGTTTCCGTGGGCCATCGATCAACTTTGGTGACTATGATTATGGATTTAACTATATTGTACATTCTGTACACATTTTTTTTGTCGCGTTTTGCAAAATTTCATTTTTTGTTGAGTTATAGCAGTACTTAGGAAACTGTTCATGTTTGAGTTTTTGTGGGCCATCAATCAACTTTGCGACTACAATTGTGGATTGGAGAATAGTTGTGTATGCTATACACATATTTTCTATTGCCTTTAACGAACCTTCATTTTTTGTTTAGTTATAGCCAAACTTAGAAAACTGCTCGTAGTTGATTTTTCCTAGGCCAGAGATCAACTTTGGTGACGACGATTGTGGATTGCACTATAGTTGTGCATTCTATACGCATATTTTCTATCGCCTTTCACGAACCTTCAATTTTCGTTGACTTACAGCCACATTTAGGAAACCACTTGTGTTTGAGTTTTCGTGGGTCATTGATCAACTTTGGTGACTACAATTGTGGATTGGACTATACTTGTGCATTCTATACTCGTATTTTCTATCGCCTTTCGCCAACCTTCCTTTTTTGTTGGGTTATAGCCACATTTAGGAAACCGCCCATGTTTGAGTTTTTTTGGGCCATCGATCAACTTTGGCGACTAGAATTGTTGATTGCACTGTCATTGTCCATTATGTATGCGTATTTTCTATCGCCCTTCATGAACCTTCATTATTTTTTGAATTATAGCCACATTTTTAGGAAACCGCTCATGGTTGAGTTTTTGTCGGCCATCAATCAACTTTGGTGACGACGATTGTGGATGGCACTGTTGTTGTCCATTCTATACGAGTATTTTCTATCGAATTTTGTGAACCTTCATTTTTCGTTGAGTTATAGTTGTATTAAGGAAACTTCTGATATTTGAGTTTTTGTGGGCCATCGATCAACTTTGGTGACTACGATTGTGGATTGCACTATAGTTGTCCATTTTGTACGCATATTTTCTATTTCCTTCCGCGAACCTTCATTTTTTGTTGACTTATATAGCCACATTTATGAAACCGCTTGTGTTTAAGTTTTCGTGGGTCATCGATGAACTTGGGTGACTGTGATTGTGGATTGCACTATAGTTATCCAATTTGTACGTATATTTTCTATTGCCTTTCGCGAACCATCATTTTTTGTTGATTTATAGCCGCATTTAGGAAACCACTCGTGTTTGAGTTTTCATGGGCCATCGATCAACTTTGGTGACTACGCTTGTGGATTACACTATAGTTGTGTATTCTATATGTGTATTTTCTATCACCTTTCGTGAACCTTAATTTTTTGTTGTGTTATAGCTGTATTTAGGAAACTGCTCATGTTTATGTTTTTGTGGGCCATCACTCAAGTTTGGTGACTATGATTTGGATTGTACTATAGTTGTGCGTTATGTACCCATATTTTTAATTGCCTTTCACAAACCTTCATTTTTTGTTGAGTTATAGTCGCATTTAGGAAAACTTTCGTGTTTGAGATTTTGTGGGCTATCGATTAATTTTGGTGACTACGATTGTGGATTACACTATTGTTGTCCATTATATACGTGTATTTTTTATCACCTTTCGTGAACCTTCATTTTTCGTTGATTTATAGCTGCACTTAGGAAACTGCTCATGTTTGAGTTTTCGTGGGCCATCAATCAACTTTGGTGACTACGATTTTGGATTGTACTGTAGTTGTGCATTATGAACAATAATTTTCTATCATCTTTCGCGAACCTTCATTTCTTGTTGAGTTATAGCCGCATTGAGGAAACCACTCGTGTTTGAGTTTTTGTGGCCCATCGATCAAATTTAGTGACTACAATTGTGGATTACACTATAGTTGTGCATTCTATATGCTTATTTTCTATCACCTTTCGCGAACCTTCATTTTTTGATTTAAAGCCACATTTATGAAACTACTCATGTTTGACTTTTTGTGGGCCATCAATCAGCTTCGGTGACTACAATTGTGTATTGCACTGTAGTTGTGCATTTTGTACTAATATTTTTAATTGCCTTTCATGAACCTTCATTTTTTGTTGAGTTATAGCCGCATTTAGGAAAATGCTCATGTTTGAGTTTTCGTGGGCCATCGATGAAGTTTGGTGACTACGATTCTGGATTACACTCTAGTTGTGCATTCTATACGTGTATTTTCTATCACCTTTCACCAAGCTTCATTTTCATTGGGTTATAGCCGCACCTAGGAATCATATCATGTTTGTGTTTTCGTGGGCCATCGATCAACTTCGGTGACTAGGATTGTGGATTGCACTGTAGTTGTCCATTTTGTATACGTATTTTCTATTACCTTTCACGAACCTTCATTTTTTGTTGAGTTATAGCCCTATTTATAAAACCGCTCCAATTTGAGTTTTCGTGGGCCATTGATTAATTTTGGTGACTATGATACTGGATTACACTGTAGTTGTGTATTCTATTAACGTATTTTCTATCGCCGTTCACGAACCTTGGTGGGCCATCCATCAACTTTAGTTACTATGATTGTGGATTGCATAGTAGTTGTGCATTTTATACGCATATTTTCTATTTCCTTTTGCGAACCTTCATTTTTTGTTGAGTTATAGCCACACTTAGGAAATTGCTCGTGTTTGAGCTTTCATGGGCCATCCATCAACTTTGGTGACTACGATTGTGGATTGCACTGTAGTTTTGCATTATGAACGCTAATTTTCTATCGCCTTTCGCAAACCTTCATTTTTTGTTGACTTATAGCTGCATTTAGGAAACTACTCATGTTTGAGTTTAGGTGGGCCATCGATCAACTTTGGTGAATACACTTTGGGATTACATTGTAGTTGTGCATTGTCTACGCGTATTTTCTATCGCCTTTTGTGAACCTTGATTTTTTATTGAGTTATAGCCACATTTAGGAAACCTCTCATGTTTTCCTTTTTGTTGGCCATCAATCAACTTTGGTGACTACAATTATGGATTGTATTGTAGTTGTGTATTCTGTACGCATATTTTTAATCGCATTTCAAAAACCTTCATTTTTTGTTGAGTTATAGCCACATTTAGGAAAATGCTCATGTTTAAGTTTTCATGGGCTATCGATCAACTTTGGTGACTAGTATTATGGATCATATTGTAGTTGTGCATTCTATATGTGTAGTTTCTATCGCCTTTCACGAACCTTCATTTCTCGTTGAGTTAGAGCCGCTTTTAGGAAATCGCTCATGTTTGAGATTTCGTGGACCATCAACTTTGGTGACTATGATTGTGGATTGCACTGTAGTTGTGCATTCTATATGCGTATTTTCTATCGCCTTTCACGAACTTTCATTTTTTGTTGAGTTATAGCCGCACTTAGGAAACCGCTAGTATTTTATTTTTCGTGGGCCATCAATCAACTTTGGTGAATACAATTATGGATTGCACTGTAGTTGTCTATTCTATACACATATTTTCTATCTTATTTTGCGAACCTTCATTTTTTTTTTGAGTTATAGCCATATTTAGGAAATTGCTTGTGTTTGAGTTTTCATGGGCCATCGATCAACTTTGGTTTCTATGATTGTGGATTCCACTGTAGTTGTGTATTATGTACATATATTTTTAATCACCTTTAACGAACCTTCATTTTTTCATGAGTTTTAGCTGCATTTAGGAAAATGCTCATGTTTGAGTTTTCGTGGGCCATCAATCAACATTGGTGACTATGATATTGGATTACACTATAGTTTTGCATTTTGTACGTGTATTTTCTATCGCCTTTCGCGAACCTTTATTTTTCATTTAGTTATAGCCAAACATAGGAAACTGTTTGTGTTTTATTTTTCATGGGCCATCAATCAACTTTAGTGACTATGATTATGAATGACACTGTAGTTGTGCACTCTATATGCGTATTTTCTATCACCTTTCGTGAACCTTCATTTATCATTGAGTTATAGCTGCACTTAGGAAACCGCTCGTGTTTGAGTTTTCATGGGCCATCGATCAACTTTGGTGACTACGATTGTGGACTGCACTGTAGTTGTCCATTCTGTACACGTATTTTTTATCGTCTTTCGTGAACCTTCATTTTTTGTTGAGTTATAGCCGCATTTAGGAAACCGCTTGAGTTTGATATTTCGTGGGCCATCAATGAACTTTGGTGACTATAATTGTTGATTGCACTCTAGTTGTCCATTCTGTACATGTTCTTTCTATTTGCTTTCTTGAACCTTCAATTTTTGCTGAGTTATAGCCGTATTTAGGAAACCGCTCAAATTTGAGTTTTTCGTGGACCATTGATCAACTTTGGTGACTATGCTTGTGGATTACACTATAATTGTGCATTCTATACTTGTATTTTCTATCGGATTTCATGAACCTTCATTTTTTGTTGAGTTATAGCCACATTTAGGAAACCACTCATGTTTGAGTTTTCATGGGACATCGATCAACTTTCGTGACTATGATTGTGGATTGCATTGAAGTTGTCCATTTTATACCAGTATTTTCTATCGCCTTTCATGAACCATGATATTTTGTTGATTTATAGCCGCATTTAGGAAACTGCTCGTGTATGAGTTTTTGTGTGCCATCGATCAACTTTAGTTTCTATGATTGTGGATTACACTGTATTTGTGTATTCTATAGGTGTATTATCTGTCGCCTTTCGTAAACCTTCATTTTTTGTTGAGTTATAGCTGCATTTAGGAAACATCTTATGTTTGAGTTTTTGTGGGCCATCGATCAAGTTTGGTGACTATCTTTCTGGATTGTATTGTAGTTGTGCATTTTGTATACATATTTTTAATTTCCTTTCATAAAACTTATTTTTTTGTTGAGTTATATCCACATTTAGGAAAACGGTCGTGTTTAAGTTTTCATGGGGCATCGATCAACCTTGCTAACTACGATTGTGGATTACACTTTATTTGTGCATTCCATATGCGTATTTTCTATTGCCTTTCGCAAACCTTCATTTTTTGTTGAGTTATAGTTGCACTTAGGAAACCGCTCGTGTTTGAGTTTTCGTGGGCCATCGATCGGCTTTGCTGACTATGATTATGGATTGCACTATAGTTGTCCATTATGTACGTGTATTTTCTATCGCCTTTCGTGAACCTTCATTTTTTGTTGAGTTATAGCCGCGTTAAGGAAACCACTCGACATTGAGTTTGGTGACTACGGTTGTTGGTTGCACTGTAGTTGTCCATTCTATACGCGTATTTTCTATTGCCTTTCATGAACCTTTATTTTTTGTTGAGTTATACCCACATTTAGGAAACTGCTCGTGTTTGAGTATTCGTGGGCCATCGATCAACTTTGGTGACTATGATTGTGGATTGCACTATAGTTAACCATTTTGTACTTGTATTTTCTATCACCTTTCGTGAACCTTCATTTTTTTTTTAAGTTATAGCCGCATTTAGGAAACCACTCGTCTTTGAGTTTTCGTGGGCCATCAATCGAGTTTGGTGGACTAGGCTTGTGGATTGCATTGTAGTTGTGCATTCTATAAGTTTATTTTCTATCACCTTTCGCAAACCTTCCTTTTTTGTTGAGTTATACTCGCATTTAGGAAACTGCATGAGTTTAAGTTTTCGTGGGCCATCGATCAACTTTGGTGACTACGATTGTGGATTGCACAGTAGTTTCCCATTATGTACAGATATTTTCTATCGCCTTTCGTGAACCTTCATTTTTTGTTGAGTTATAGCCGAATTTATGAAACAAGTTGAGTTTGAGTTTTCATGGGCCATCGTTCAACTTTGGTGACTACGATTAGGGATTGTACTTTAGATGTGCATTCTCTACAAATATTTTTAATCGCTTTTCACAAACCTTCATTTTTTGTTGACTTATAGCCATATTTAAGAAACCTCTCATATATTTTACCAACATGCAAGAACCCCTCAAAAATAGAATCTACGAAACAATTTTTTTTGGGAAAATAAAAAATATGGGTTTTATAAGTACATGTGGTCAAGAGACCTAGATCATCCGGTTTTTTAAAAAGATAGATTTTTTTGAAAAATAGAAGCACTGAAGGTAACAGAGGCAATTTTTTTGAATCTTTTTATGAAAAATCTGAGAAATGGGTTTTGTAGAGAATGTCATTTTGAGTAATATCCAAATCGTCCATTTTTCAAAAAAAAAAATTCACCAACAAGCAAGAACCCCTGAATAATAGAATCTACAAAATATATTTTTTTTGGGAAAATCGAAAATATGGGTTTTATAGGTGCTCATGTGCTAAAGAGACTCAGATCGTCCGTTTTTTGAAATTATTTGTTCCTAAAAAAGAGAGATTTTTTTTAAAGTAGAAGAAGTAGAGGTAACAAAGGCAAATTTTTTGAATATTTTTATGAAGAATCTGAGAAATGAATTTTGTAGAGAATGTCATTCTTGGTAAACCCAGATCGTCCTTCATTTGAAAAATTAATTTTTCACCAACATGTAACAACCCCTCAAAAATAGAATCTATGAACCAATTTTTTTTTGGGAAAATCAAAATATGGGTTTTATAGGCGCTCGTTTGCTAAGAGACCCAGATTGTCTATTTTTCAAATTATTTGTTTTTGAAAAAGATAGATTTTTTTGAATAGTAGAAGCAATAGAGGTAATAGAGGCAAACTTTTTCAATCTTTCTATGAAAAATTTGAAAAATGGGTTTTGTAGAGAAGCAAAGTTTTATGAAACTCAAACACGAGCAGTTTCCTAAGTGCAGCTATAACTCAATGAAAAATGAAGGTTCATGAAAGGCGATAGAAAATGCGTGCATAGAATGCACCACTACAATGTAATCCACAAGCGTAGTCACCAAATTTGATCGATGGCCCATGAAAACTCAAACACAAGTGGTTTCCTAATTGCGGCTATAACTCAACAAAAAATGAAGGTTCACAAAAGGCAAAAGAAAATATGCGCACATAATGGACAACTATAGTACAATTCACAATCGTAGTCACACAAGTTGATTGATGGCCCACAAAAACTCAAACACGAGCCATTTCCTAAATGTGGCTATAACTCAACAAAAAATGAAGGTTTTTGAAAGGCAATAGAAAATATGCGTATAGAATGCACAACTATAGTACAATACACAATCGTAGTCATCAAAGCTCATTGATGCTCCACAAAAACTCAAGCATGAGCGGGTTCCTAAATGCAGCTATGACTCAACGGAAAATGAAGGTTCGCTAAAGGCGATAGAAAATGTGCATATAGAATGCACAACTATATGTGCTCGAGAGCTAAAGAGACCCAGATCGTCTGTTTTTGAAAAAATAAGTTTTTTCGAAAAAGATAGATTTTTTTGGAAAGTAGAAGCAACAGACGTAACAGAGGAAATTTTTTTGAATCTTTTTATGAAAAATCTGAGAAATGGGTTTCTTAGAGAATGTCGTTCTGAGAAGACCCAGATTGTCCTTTTTTTGAAAAACAAATATTTCACCAACATGCAAGAACCCCTCAAAAATAGAATCTATGAAACAATTTTTTTTGGGAAAATCGAAAAGTATGGGTTTTATAAGTACTCGTGTGCTGAAGAGAGACCCAAATCGTCCGGTTTTTGAAAAAAAAAGTTGTTTTTCAAAAAGATAGATTTTTTTGAAAAATAGAAGCATTAAAGGTAACAGAGGAAATTTTTTGAATCTTTTTATGAAAAATCTAAGAAATGGGTTTTGTAGAGATTGTCGTTCTGAGTAGACCCAGATCGTCCTTTTTTTGAAAATCAAAATTTTCAACATGTAAGAACCCCTCAAAAATAGAATCTACGAAACAATTTTTTTTGGGAAAATCGAAATATGGTTTTTATAGGTGCTTGTGTGCTAAAAAGAACTAGATCATCCATTTTTTGAAAAAATAAGTTATTCTTGAAAAATATAGATAATTTTGAAAAGTATGAGTAGAGGTAACATAGATAATTTTTTTGAATCTTTTTATGAAAAATCTAAGAAATGGGTTTTGTAGAGAATGTCGTTCTAACTAGACCTAGATCGTCCTTTTTTGAAAAACTTATTTTCACCAACATGCAAGAACCCCTCAAAAATAGAATCTATGAAACAATTTTTTTTTGGGAAAATTCAAAATATGGGTTTTATAGGTGCTCGAGAGCTAAAGAAACTCAGATCGTCCATTTTTTGAAAACATAATTTGTTCTTGAAAAAGATAGATTTTTTTGAAAAGTAGAAGCAATAGAGGTAACAGAGACAAATTTTTTCAATATTTTTATGAAAAATATGAGAAATGGGTTTTGTAGAGAATGTCATTTTGAGTAGACTCGAATAGGTCATTATTTCAAAAAACTAATTTTTAACCAACATGCAAGAACCCCTCAAAAATAGAATTTATGAAACAATTTTTTTTTGGAAAATTGAAAATATGGGTTTTATAGGTGCTCGAGAGCTAAAGAGACCTAGATCGTCCGTTTTTTGAAAAAAATATGTTGTTTTTGAAAAAGATAGATTGTTTTGAAAAGTAGAAGCAGTAAAAGGTAACAGAGGCAATTCTTTTGAATCTTTTTATGAAAAATCTGGGAAATGGGTTTTGTAGATAATGTCGTTCTTAGTACATCTAGATCATCTTTTTTCTCGAAAAACTAATTTTTCACCAACATTCAATAACCCCTCAAAAATAGAATTTATGAAACAATTTTTTTTGGAAAAATAAAAAATATGGGTTTTGCAAGTGCTCGAGAGCTAAAGAGACCTAGATCGTCCGTTTTTTGAAAAAATAAGTTGTTCTTGAAAAACATAGATTTTTTTTTGAAAAGTAGAAGCAGTAGAGGTAACAAAGACAAAGCTTTTCAATCTTTTTGTGAAAAATATGAGAAATGGGTTTTGTAGAGAATGTCATTCTGAGTAGACCCAGATGATCTTTTTTCCAAAAATAAATTTTCACCAACATGCAAGAACCCCTTAAAAATAGAATCTAAGAAACATTTTTTTTTGTAAAATCGAAAATATGGGTTTTATAGGTGTTCATGTGCTAAAGAGACCCAGATTGTCTATGTTTTGAAAAAATAACTTCTTGAAAAAAATAGATTATTTTAAAAAGTAGTAGTAGACAGACGCAATTTTTTTGAAACTTTTTATGAAAAATGGGATAAATGGGTCTTGTAGAGAATGTCATTCTGAGTAGACCTAGATTGTCCTTTTTTTGAAAAACTAATATTTCACCAACATGCAATAACCCCTCAAAATTAGAATCTAAGAAACAATTTTTTTTGGAAAAATTGAAAATATAGGTTTTATAGGTACTCGTGTGCTCAAAAGACCCAGATTGTCCGGTTTTTGAAAGAATAAGTTGTTGTTGAAAAAGATAGATTTTTTTGAAAAGTAGAAGCAGTGGAGGTAACACAAGGGCAAATTTTTTGAATATTTTTATGAAAAATCTGAGAAATGGGTTTTGTAGAGAATGTCGTTATGAGTAGATCCAAATCATCCCTTTTTCGAAAAACTGATTTTTCAACAACATACAAGAACTTCTCAAAACTAGAATCTACGAAACAATTATTTTTGGGAAAATTGAAATATGGTTTTTATAGGTGCTCGTGTGCTAAAGAGACCTAGATCATCCATTTTCTGAAAAAGATATATTTTTTTGAAAGGTAGAAGTAGTAGAGGTAACAGAGGCAATGTTTTTGAATATTTTTATGAAAAATCTAAGAAATGGGATTTGTAGAGAATGTTGTTCTAAGTAGACCCAGATCATCCTTTTTTTGAAAAACTAATTTTTCACCAACATGCAAGAACCCCTCAAAAATAGAATTTATGAAACAATTTTTTTTGGGAAAATTGAAAATATGGGTTTTAAAGGTGCACAATAGCTAAAGACACCCAAGATCGTCTGTTTTTAAAAATAATTTCTTGAAAAAGATAGATTTTTTTTAAAAAGTAGAAGCAGTAGAGGTAAGAGGCAAATTTTTTAGATCTTTTTATGAAAAATTTGAGAAATGGGTTTTGTAGAGAATGTCGTTCTAAGAAGACTCGAATTGTCCTTTATTTGAAAAACTAATATTTCACCAACATGCAAGGACCCCTCAAAAATAGAATCTATGAAACAATATTTTATGGGAAAATTGAAAATATGGGTTTTATATGTACTCATGAACTCAAGCGACCCAGATTGTCCGGTTTTTGAAAAAAAAAAATATTTTTGAAAAACAAAAGCAATGGAGGAAATTTTTTTGAATCTTTTTATGAAAAATATGAGAAATGGATTTGTTAGAGAATGTCGTTTTTGGTAGACCCAGATCGTCCTTTTTTTGAAAAACTAATTTTTCATCAACATGTAAGAACTCCTCAAAAATAGAATCTACGAACCAGTTTTTTTTTACGAAAATCAGAATATGGGTTTTTATAGGTGGTTGAGTGCTAAAGAGACCCAAATTGTCCATTTTTTGAAATTATTTGTTCTCGAAAAAGATATATTTTTTTAAAAGTAGAAGCAGTAGAGGTAACAGTGGCAAATTTTTTCAATCCTTTCATGAAAAATCTAAAAAATGGGTTTTGTAGAGAGGCAAAGTTTTCTGAAACTCTAAAATGAGTGGTTTCTAAGCACGTAGTTATAACTCAATGAAAAATGAAGGTTCGCGAAATCAAATAGAAAATACGCGCATAGAATGCACAACTACAGTGCAATCCACAAGTGTAGTCACCAAATTTGATCGATGGCCCATGAAAACTCAAACACAAGCAGTTTCATAAATGCGGCTATAACTCAACAAAAAATGAATTTTCACAAAAGGCGAAAGAAAATATGCATACATAATGGACAACTACAGTACAATCCACAATCGTAGTCACCTAAGTTGATATTTGGCCCATGAAAACTTAAACATGATTCGTTTCCTAAATGCGGCTATAACTCAACAAAAAATGAAGGTTCATAAAAGGATATAGAAAATATGCATATAGAATGCAAAACTACAGTACAATCCACAATCGTAGTCATCAAAGTTCATTGATGCTCCAAAAAAACTCAAACATGAGTAGTTTCCTAAATGCGGCTATAACTCAACAAAAAATGAAGGTTCATGAAAGGTGATAGAAAATACGCATATGGAATGCACAACTATAGTGTAATCCACAAGCGTAGTAACCAAAGTTGATCGATGGCCCACGAAAGCTAAAACTCGAGCGGTTTCCTAAATGCAGCTATAACTCAACAAAAAATGAAGGTTCGCGAAAGGTGATATGAAAGACACGTACCTAATGGACAACTACAGTTTAATCCACAATTGTAGTCACCAAAGTTGATCAATGGCCCACAAAAACTTAAACATGAGCCACTTCCTAAATACTGCTATAACTCAATAAACAATAAAGGCTCGCGAAAGGCAATAGAAAATACACTTATAGAATGCTCAACTATAGTGTAATCAACTTTGGTGAGTACGCTTGTGGATTACACTACAGTTGTGCATTTATACGCGTAATCTCTATCGCCTTTTGCGAACCTTAATTTTTTGTTGAGTTATACCTGCATTTAGGAAACCAATCATATTTGAGTTTTTGTTGGTCATCGATCAACTTTGGTGACTACGATTGTGGATTGTACTGTAGTTGTGCATTTTGTAAAGATATTTTTAATCGCCTTTCACGAAATTTCATTTTTTGTTGAGTTATAGTTGCTCAACAAAAAATGAAGGTTTGCGAAATGAGATAGAAAATTAGAGTTCATAATGCACAAGTATGTGCAATCCACAAACGTAGTCATCAAAGATGATGATGGCCCACGAAAACTCAAACACGAGTGTTTTCCTAAATGTGCTTATAACTCAACAAAAAATGAAGGTTTGTTAAAGGCAAATAAAAATATGCGTACAGAATGCACAACTATCGTACAATCCACAATCCTAGTAACCAAAGTTGATTAATGGCCCAATAAAACTTAAACATGAGTTGTTTCTTAAATGTGGCTATAACTCAACAAAAAATGAAGGTTCACGAAAGGCAATAGAATATACGTACATAGAATGCACAACTACAGTGTAATCCACAAGCGTAGGCACTTAAGTTGATCAATGGGCCACAAAAACTCAAACACGAACAGTTTCCTAAATGCGGCTATAACTCAACAAAAAATGAAGGTTCGTGAAAGATGATAGGAAATACATGTACAAAATGGACAACTATAGTGTAATCCACAATCGTAGTCAACAAAGTTGATCGATGGCCCACAAAAACTCAAACACGAGCGATTTCCTAAGAGTGGCTATAACTAAACAAAAAATGAAGGTTCGCGAAAGGCGATAGAAAATACGCGTATTGAATGCACAACTACAGTGTAATCCACAATCGTAGTCACCAAAGCTAATCGATGGCCCACGAAAACTCAAACACGAGCGTTTTCCTAAATGTGGCTATAACTCAAAAACAAATGAAGGTTTGTGAAAGGCAATTAAAAATATGCGTAAAGAATGCACAATTATAGTACAATCCACAATCTTGGTCACCAAAATTGATTGATGGCCCAAAAAAACTCAAACATGAGTGGTTTCCTAAATGCTGCTATAACTCAACAAAAAAACAAGGTTCACAAAAAGGCGATAGAAAATATGCTAGTAGAATGCACAACTACAGTGCAATCCACAAGCGTAGTCACCAAAATTGATCAATAGCCCACAAAAACTCAAACATGAGCGGTTTCCTCAATGTGACTAAATGCAGCTATAACTCAACAAAAAATAAAGGTTATTGAAGGACATAGAAAGTTAGTGTTCATAATGCACAAATATAGTGCAATCCACAATCGTAGTCACGATAGTTGATTGATGGCACACGAAAACTCAAACACAAGTGGTTTCCTAAATGCGGCTATAACTCAACAAAAAATGAAGCTTAACGAAAGGCGATAGAAAATATGGATACATAATGGACAACTACAGTGCAATGCACAACCATAGTGACCAAAGTTGATTGATGGCCCACGAAAACTCAAACACAAGCAGTTTCCTAAATGCGGCTATAACTAAATGAAAAATGAAGGTTTGGGAAAGGCAATAGAAAATATGCATATAGAATAGACAACTACAGTGTAATCCACAATTGAAGTCACCAAACTTGATCGATGGCCCATAAAAACTCAAATATGAGCGATTTCCTAAATATGGCTATAAGTCAACGAAAAATGAAGGTTCACAGAAGGCGATAGAAAATAAACATATAGAATGGACAACTATAATGACATCCACAATCATAGTCACCAAGGTTGAAAATTGGCCCACAAAAACTCAAACATGAGTGGTTTCCTGTGTGCAGCTATAACTCAAAAAAAAAATGAAGGTTCTCGAAAGGCAATAGAAAATATGCGTATAGAATGCAGAACTATAGTGCAATCCACAATCGTAGTCACCAAACTTGATTGATGGCCCATGAAAACACAAACACAAGCGGTTTCCTAAGTGTGTCTATATCTCAACAAAAAATGAAGGTTCGTGAAAGTCGATAGAAAATACGTGTATACAATAGACAACTACAGTGCAATCCACAATCCTAGTCACCAAAGTTGATCAATGGCCCACGAAAACTCAAACAGGAGCGGTTTCCTAAATGCGGCTATAGCTCAATGAAAAATATGCGTACAAATTGCACATCTAAAGTACAATCCACTATCGGTTTCACCAAAGTTGCTCAATGGCCCATGAAAACTCAAACACGAGCGTTTTCCTAAATGAAGCTGTAACTCAACAAAACATGAAGGTTCCTGAAAGGCGATAAAAAATATGCGTACAAAATGCACAACTCCAATACAATCCACAATCACAGTCACCAAAGTTGATCGATGGACCACAAAAAATCAAACATGAGCGGTTTCCTAAATGCCACTATAACTCAACCAAAAATGAAAGTTCTCAAAAGCTGATGAAAATACATGTATAGAATGTACAACTACAATGTAATTGTCAATTTTGTACGTGTATTTTCTACTGCATTTCACGAATCTTCATTTTTCATTGAGTTATAGCCGCATTTAGGAAACCGCTCGTGTTGGAGTTTTCGTGGGCCATCGATCAACATTGGTGACTACAATTGTGGATTGCACTGTAGTTCTCCATTCTATATGCATATTTTCTATCGCCTCTCGTGAACCATCATTTTTTGTTGAGTTATAGCTGCATTTAAGAAACCTCTCGCGTGTGAATTTTCATGGGCCATCGATCAACTTTGGTGACTACGCTTGTGGATTAAACTATAGTTGTGCATTCTATATGTGTATATTCTATAGCCTTTAGCTAACATTCATTTTTTGTTGACTGATAGCCGCATTTAGGAAACCGCTCATGTTTGAGTTTTTGTGTCATCGAACAATTTTGGTGACTATGATTGTGGATTGTAATGTAGTTGTGCATTCTTTACGCATATTTTTAATCACCTCAAATGAATGTTTTTTTTTTGGTTGAGTTATATCCGTATTTAGGAAAATGCTCATGTTTAAGTTTTCCTAGGTGATCGATCAACTTTGGTGACTACGAGTTTGGATTACACTGTAGTTTTGCATTCTATACACATATTTTCTATTGCCTTTTGTGAACCTTCATTTTTTGTTGAGTTATAGTTGCACTTAGGAAACCGTTCGTGTTTGAGTTTTCGTGGGTCATAGATCAAATTTGGTGACTACGATTATGGATTGCATTGTACTTGTCCATTATGTATGCATATTTTCTATCGCCTTTCGCGAACCTTCATTTTTTCTTGAGTTATAGCTGCACTTAGGAAACTGTTCGTGTTTGAGTTTTCATGGGCCATAGATCAATTTTGTTCACTAAGATTGTGGATTGCACTATTCTTATCCATTATGTAGTTGAATTTTCTATCGCCTTTCACGAACCTTCATTTTTTGTTGAGTTATAGCAGCATTAAGGAAATCGCACATGTTTGAGTTTTTGTGGGCCATCATTCAACTTATGTAACTACGCTTGTGGATTACACTGTAGTTGTGAATTCTATACACATATTTTTTGTCGCCTTTCGTGAACATTCATTTTTTTTTGAGTTATAGCCGCATTTAGGAAACCGCTCATGTTTGAGTTTTTGTAGGCCATCAATGAACTTTGGTGACTACGCTTTTCGATTACACTATAATTGTACATTCTATACGTGTATTTTCTACCGCATTTGGGAAACCACTCATGTTTGAGTTTTCGTAGGCAATCGATCAACTTTGGTGACTACACTTGTGGATCACACTATAGTTGTGCATTTTATACGTGTATTTTCTATAGCCTTTCATGAACTTTCATTTTATGTTGAGTTATAGCCGCATTTAAGAAAATTCTTGTGTTTGAGTTTTCGTGGGCCATCGATCAACTTTGCCGACTACGAATGTGGATTACACTGTAGTTGTGCATTCTATACGTGTATTTTCTATTGCCTTTCGTGAACCTCCATTTTTTGTTAAGTTATAGCTTCACTTAGGAAACAACTCATGTTTGAGTTTATGTGGGCCATCGATCAACATTGGTGATTATAATTGTGGATTCCACTGTAGTTGTCCTTTCTGTACATGTATTTTCTATCGCCTTTAAGAACATTCATTTTTTGTTGAGTTATAGGTGCATTTAGTAAACCGCTTGACTTTGAGTTTTTGTGGGCCGTCGATCAAATTTTGTGATTACGCTTGTGGATTACACTATAGTTGTGCATTCTATACGTGTATTTTCTAGCGCCTTTCGTGAAACTTCATTTTTTGTTGAATTATAGCCGCATTTAAGAAACCACTCATGTTCGAGTTTTCATGGGCCATCGATAAACTTTGGTGACTATGATTGTGGATTGCACTGTAGTTGTCCATTTTTTATGCGTATTTTCTATTGCCTTTCGTGAACCTTCATTTTTTATTGAGTTATACTGAAATTTATGAAACCGCTCGTGTTTGTGTTTTTGTGGGCCATTGATCAACGTAGTCACCAAAGTTGATCAATGGCCCACAAGAACTCAAACATGAGCGGTTTCAAAAATGCGGCTATAACTGAACAAAAAATGAAGGTTCGCGAAAGGTGATAGAAAATACGCATATGGAATGCACAACTATAGAGTAATCCACAAGTGTAGTAACCAAAGTTGATCGATGGTCCACGAAAACTCAAACTCGAGTGGTTTCCGAAATGTGGCTATAACTCCACAACAAATGAAGGTTCCTGAAAAGTGATATGAAAGACACATAAAGAATGGGCAACTACAGTGTAATCCACAATCATAGTCACCATAGTTGATCAATGGCCCACGAAAGCTCAAACATGAACCCTTTCCTAACTATGGCTATAACTCAATAAAAAATGAAGGTTCATGAAATGCAATAGAAAATACGCGTATAGAATACTCAACTACAATGTAATCCACAAGCGTAGTCACCAAAGTTGATCGATGAACCTTTATTTTTTGTTGAGTTATAGCCGCACTTAGGAAACCGCTCATGTTTGAGTTTTCATGGGCCATCTATCAACTTTTGTGGCTACGATTGTGGATTGCATTGTACATGTCCATTTTGTATGCGTATTTTCTATCGTCTTATGCAAACCTTCATTTTTTGTTGAGTTATAGCCGCATTTGGGAAACATCTGGATATTGAGTTTTCGTGGGCTATCGATTAACTTTGGTGACTATGTGTGTATTGTACTATATTTGTACATTTTGTACTCATATTTTCTATCGCCTTATGCGAACCTTCATTTTTTGTTGAGTAATACCCGCATTTAGGAAACGGATCGAGATTGAGTGTTCATGGGCCTTCGATCAACTTTGGTGACTATAATTATGTACTGTACTTGTAGTTGTTAATTTTGTACACGTATTTTCTATTGCCTTTCGTGAACCTTCATTTTTTTTGAGTTATAGCCGCATTTAGGAAACTGCTCATGATTAAGTTTTAGTGGGCCATCATTCAACTTTGGTTGCTACGATTGTGGATTGTATTGTAGTTGTGCTTTTTGTATGCATATTTTTAATCCTGTTTCACGGGCCTTCATTTTTTGTTGAGTTATAGCCGCATTTAGGAAAATGCTCGTGTTTGACTTTCTATGGGCCATCGATCAAGTTTGGGGACTACGATTGTGGATTACACTCTAGTTGTGCTTTTTATACGTGTATTTTCTATTGCCTTTCGTGAACCTTCATTTTTTGTTGAGTTATAGCTGTATTTAGGAAAACAGTCGTGTTTGGGTTCTCGTTAGCCATTCATCAACTTTGGTGACTATGATTGTAGATTACATTGTAGTTGTGGATTCTATACACGTATTTTCTATCGACTTTCACAAACCTTCCTTTTTCCTTGAGTTATACCCGCACTTAGGAAACCGCTCGTGTTTGTGTTTTCATGGGCAACCGATAAAGTTTGGTTACTACGATTGTGGATTGCTCTGTAGTTGTCCATTCTTTACATGGATTTTCTATCCCCTTTCATAAACCTTCATTTTTTGTTAAGTTCTAGCCACATTAAGTAAACCGCTAGAGTTTGAGTTTTTGTGGGCCATCAATCAACTTTGGTGTCTACACTTCTGTATTACACTGTAGTTGTGCATTCTATATGCGTATTTTCTATCATCTTTCGCTTACCTTCATTTTTTGTTTGGTTATTAACCGCATTTGGGAAACTGCTCATGTTTGAGATTTTGTGGGCCATTGATCAACTTTGGTGACTACAATTGTGGATTACACTATAGTTATGCATTCTATACACGTATTTTCTATCGCCTTTCAGGCACCTTCATTTTTCATGGACTTATAATTGCACTTAGGAAACCGCCCATGTTTTCATTTTTGTGGGCCATCTATCAATTTTGGTGAATACGATTATGGATTAAATTTTAGTTGTCCATTCTCTACGTGTATTTTCTATCACCGCTTGAGTTTGAGTTGTCGTGGGCCATTGATCAACTTTAGTGACTAAGGTTGTGGATTAGACTCTAGTTGTGCATTCTATACGCATATTTTCTATCACCTTTTGTGATCCTTGATTTTTTCTTGAAATATAGCCAAATTTAGGAAACCGCTCGTGTTTGAGATTTCGTGGGCCATTGATCAACTTTGGTGACTACGATTGTGGATTGCATTGTAGTTGTGAATTCTATATATGTATTTTCCGTCCCCTTTCGTAAACCTTCATTTCTCGTTGAGTTTTAACCTAATTTAGGAAACCTCTCTTGTTTGAGTTTTCATGGGTCATCGATCAACTTTGGTGACTACGATTGTGGATGGCACTATAGTTGTCCATTATATACGCGTATTTTCTATCACATTTTGCGAACCTTCATTTTTTGTTGAGTTATAGCCACATTTAGGAAAGGGCTTGTGTTTGTGTTTTCATCGACCATCAATCAACTTTGGTGACTACAATTGTGCATTGCAATGTAGTTGTGAATTTTAAACTCGTATTTTCTATCCCCTTTCGCGAAGCTTAATTTTTCATTGATTTATAGCCGCATTTAGGAGACCACTCGTGTTTGAGTCTTCGTCGGCCATCCATCAACTTTGGTGACTATGATTATGGATTGCTCTGTAGTTGTGCATTATGAACGCTAATTTTCTATCGCCATTCGCAAACATTCATTTTTTGATAAGTTATAGCCGCATTTAGTAAACTGCTCGTGTTTGAGTTTTCTTTGGCCACAATCAACTTTGGTGACATTGATTGTGCATTGTACTATAGTTGTACATTCTATACGCATATTTTTAATTGCCTTGAACGAACCCTCATTTTTTGTTGAGTTATAGCTGCATTTAGGAAAACACTTGTGTTTGAGTTTTCGTGGGGCATTGATCAACTTTGGTGACTACACTTGTGGATTGCATTACAGTTGTCCATTTTGTACTCGTATTTTCTATCACCTTTCACAAACCTTCATTTTTTTGTTGTGTTATAGCCATATTTAGGAAACCGCTCGACTTGGAGTTTTCATGGGCCATCGAACAACTTTGGTGACTACGATTGTGGATTGTACTATAGTTGTACATTTTTTACATATATTCTTAATCACCTTTCACAACCCTTCATTTGTCCATTTTTTATGCGTATTTTCTATCGCCTTTCGTGAACCTTCATTCTTTGGTGACTACGCTTGTGGATAACTGTGCATTCCATACGCTTAATTTCTATCACCTTTCGTGAACCTTCATTTTTTGTTCAGTTATAGCCACATTGAGGAAACCGCTCGTGTTTGAGTTTTTCTGGGCCATCGATCAAAGTTGATGAATTGCACATGAAAACTCACACAAGAGAGGTTTCGTAAATTCAGCTATAACTCAACAAAAAATGAAGGTTCACGAAAGGTGGTAGAAAATACGTGTACAAAATGGACAAATACAATGCAATCCGCAATCGTAGTCACCAAAGTTGATCGATGCCCCATGAATACTCAAAGACGAGCGTTTACCTAAATGTGGCTATAACTCAACAAAAAATGAAGGTTCGCGAAACATGATAGAAAATATACATATAGAATGCACAACTATAGTGTAATCCACAATCGTAATCACCAAAGTTGATTAATGACCTATGAAAACTCAGACATGAGCGGTTTCCTAAGTGCGACTAGAACTCAATGAAAAATGAAGGTTCTCAAAATACTATACAAAATATGCATATACAATGCACAACTACAGTGTAATCCACAATCATATTCACTAAGGTTGATTGATAGCCCATGAAAACTCAAATACGAGAGTTTTCCTAAATGCGACTATAACTCAACAATAAATGAAGGTTCAAGAAAGACAATAGATAATACGCATACAAAATGGACAACTATAGTGCAATCCACAATCGTAGTCACTAAAGTTGATCGATGGCCCACAAAAACTAAGACATAAGCCATTTGCTTAATGCGGCTATAACTCAACAAAAAATGAAGGTTCACGAAGGGTGATAGAAAATACGTGTATAGAATGCACAACTTAAATTTAATCCATAAGCGTAGGAGCCAAATTTGATCGATGGCCCACAAAAACTCACACACAAGTGGTTTCCTAAATTTGGCTATAACTCAACAAAAAATGATGGTTCGCGAAAGGGGAAAGAAAATTTGTGTTCATAATGTAGAACTACAATGCAATCCAGAGTCGTAGTTACCAATGTTGATAAATGGCCCATGAAAACTCAAACACGAGCGGTTTCCTAAATGCAGCTAACTAGATAAAAAATGAAGGTTCATGAAAGGCAATAGAAAATACGCGTATGAAATTGATGACTACAGTGTAATGGTGACTACGATTCGCCAACGAAAACTCAAAAATGAGTGATTTCCAAAATACGGCTATAACTCGGGAAAAAATCAAAGGTTTACAAAAGGTGATAGAAAATACGTGTACAAATTGGACAACAACAATGCAATCCACAATCATAGTTACCAAAGTTGATCGATGGCCTATGAAAACTCAAACATGAGCGATTTCCTAAGTGCAGCTAAAAGTCAACGAAAAGTAAAAGTTCGTTAAAATCAATAGAAAATACGCATATAGAATGCACAACTACAGTGTAATTCACATGCATAGTCAGCAAAGTTGATCAATGGCCCATGAAAACACAAATACGAGTGGTTTCCTAAAAGTAACTATAACTCAAGAAAAAATAAAGATTTGCGAAAGGCGATAGAAAATATGCGTACAGATTGGACAACTATAGTGCAATCCACAATTGTAGTCACCAAAGTTGATCGATGGCCCATGAAAACTCAAACACGAGCATTTTCCTAAATGTGGCTATAAATAAATAAAAAATGAAGGTTTGTGAAAGGCGATTAAAAATATGTGTCCAAAATGCACAACTAAAGTACAATCCACAATCGTAGTCACCAAAGTTGATTGATGGCCCACAAAATCTCAAACATGAAAGGTTACTTAAATGCTGCTATAACTCTACAAAAATAAAGGCTCGTGAAAGGCAATAGAAAATACGAGTATTGAATGCACAACTACATTGTAATCCACAAGCCTAGTAACAAAAATAGATCGATGGCCCACAAAAACTCTAACAAGAGTAGTTTCTTAAATGTGGTTATAACTTAGAAAAAAATGAAGGGTCGCGAAAGGCGTTAGAAAATTAGCCTTCATAATGCATAACTATAGTGCAATCCACAATCATAGTCACCAAAGTTGATCAATGGCCCACAAAAACTCAAACACGAGCAGTTTCCCAAATGCGACTATAACTCAACAAAAAATGAAGGTTCGCGAAAGGGGATAGAAAATACTTGTACAAAATGGACAACTACAGTGGAATCCACAATCATAGTCACCAAAGTTGATTGATGGCCCACAAAAACTCAAACACGAGCGGTTTCCTAAATGCCGCTATAATTCAACGAAAAATGAATGTTCACGAAAGGCAATAGAAAATACAGGGATAGATTGAATAACTAGAATACAATCCATAATCGTAGTCACCAAAGTTGATCGATCACCCACGAAAACTGAAACACGAGCGGTTTCAAAAGTGCGGCTATAACTCAAAAAAAATGAAGGTTCACGAAAGGCAATAGAAAATATGCATATAGAATGCACAACTACAGTGTAATCAACAATCAGAGTCACAAAAGTTGATTGATGGCCATGAAAACTCAAAAATGAGCATTTTCCTAAATGTGGCTATAACTCAATAAAAAAATAAGGTTCGTGAAAGGCGATAGATAATATGCGTATAGAATGCATAACTATAGTGCAATTCACAATCGTTGTCACCAAAGTTGATCGATGACCCACTAAAACTCAAACATGAGTAGTTTCCTAAATGTGGCTATAACTCAACAAAAAATGAAGGTTCGCGAAAGGCGATAGAAAATACACGTATACAATGTACAACTACATTGTAATCCACAATCGATGGCCTAGACAAATTCAAACATGAGTGTTTTCCTAAATGCAGCTATTACAAAATAAAAAATGAAGGCTTGTGAAAGGCGATTAAAAATATGTGTACAAAATGCAGAACTACAATACAATCCACAATCGTAGTCACTAAAGTTGATCGATTGCCAAAAAAAATTCAAAGATGAGTGGTTTGCTAAATGCGGTTATAATTCAACAAAAAAATAAGGTTCATGAAAGGTGATAGAAAATAGGTGTATAGAATGCACAACTACAGTGTAATCCATAAGCATACTCACCAAAGTTGATCGATGGCCCACAAAAACTCAAACATGAGCAATTTCCTAAGTGCGGCTATAACTCAACAAAAAAGAAGGTTTGTGAAAGGTGATTGAAAATAGGCGTATAAAATGCACAACTACAATGCAATTCACAATCGTTGTCACCAAAGCTGA
Organism: Sequoia sempervirens; assembly: GCA_007258455.2. NCBI lineage: Eukaryota > Viridiplantae > Streptophyta > Pinopsida > Cupressales > Cupressaceae > Sequoia > Sequoia sempervirens. The sequence goes on from VDFB02000006.1 coordinate 1,988,139, forward strand.
TTGTTGGTCCACAAAAACTAAAAAATGAGCGGTTTCCTAAGTGCAGCTATAACTCAACGAAATATGAAGGTTCGTAAAAGGCAATAGAAAATACATGTATACAATGTGAAACTATAGTGTAATCCACTATCGTAATCACAAAAGTTGATTGATGGCCCAGGAAAACTCAAACACGAGTGTTTTCCTAAATACGGCTATAACTGAACAAAAAATGAAGGTCCGTGAAAGGTGATTAAAAATATGCATACAAAATGCACAACTACAAAACTATCCACAATCATAGTTACCAAAGTTGATTTATTGCCCACAAAAACTCAAACATGAGCAGTTTCATAAATGCGGCTATAACTCAAGAAAAAATAAAGTTTCGCAAAAGGCGATAGAAAATACACGTAGAGAATGGAAAACTATAGTGCAATCGACCATCATAGTCACCCAAGTTGATCGATGGACCATGAAAACTCAAACACGAGTGGTTTCCTAAGTGTGGCTAACTCAATGAAAAATGAAGGTTTCTGAAAAGTGATAGAAAATACATGTATGAAATGCACAACTACAGTGTAGTCCACAATCGTAGTCACCAAAATTGATCAATGGCCCATGAAAACTCAAAATCGCCCATTTTCTTAAATGCTGGTATAACTTAACAAAAAAAGAAGGTTCGTGAAAGGTGATTAAAAATATGCATACAAAATGCACAACTATAGTACAATCCACAATTGTCATCACCAAAGTTGATCGATGGCCCAAAAAAACTCAAACATGAGCGGTTTCCTAAATGTGGTTAATAACTCAAAAAAAATTGAAGGTTTGTGAAAGGAGATAGAAAATACGCTAATAGAATGCACAAATACATTGTAAACCACAAGCATAGTCACCAAACTTGATCGATGGCCCACGAAAACTCAAACTCACGCGGTTTCCTAGGAGTCGTTTCCTAAATGCAGCTATAACTCAACAAAAAATGAAGGTTCATGAAAGGTGATAGAAAATACTTGTACATAATGGACAACTGCAGTGCATTCCACAATTGTAGTCACCAAAGTTGAACGATGGCCCATGAAAACTCAAACACGAGCGGATTCCTTAGTGCAGCTATAACTCAACAAAAAATGAAGGTTCGCGAAAGGCGATATAAAAGACACGTACAGAATGAACAACTACAGTTTAATCCACAATCATAGTCACCAAAGTTGATCGATGGCCCACAAAAACTCAAACATGAACCCTTTCCTAAATACCGCTGTAACTGAAGAAAAAATAAAGGTTCGCGAAAGGTGATAGAAAATAAGCATATAGAATTCTCAACTACAGTGTAATCCACAAGTGTAGTCACCAAAGTTGATCAATGAACTTTCTCTTTTTGTTGAGTTATAGCCACATTTAGGAAACCGCTCGAGTTTGAGTTTTCGTGAGCCATCGATAAACTTTTGTGACTACACTTGTGGATTACACTGTAGTTTTGTATTCTATACGCATATTTTCTATCGCCTTTCGTGAAACTTCATTTTTTCTTGAGTTATAGCCGCATCTAGGAAACCACTCGTGTTTGAGTTTTCGTGGGCCATCGATCAACTTTGGTGTTTTGTAGATTCATTGAGTAGACTCAGGATTGTCCTTTTTTTGAAAAACTAATATTTTCACCAACATATCGTCAGAAAGTAAGTGCCTCAAAAATTGTCCTTTTTTTGAAAAACTAATATTTCACCAACATGCAATAATGCCTCAAAAATATACGTTATGATTTTTTTTTTTTTTTGTGAAAATAGAAAATATAGGTTTTATAGGTACTCATGTGCTCAAGAGACCCAAATCTTCTGGTTTTTGAAAAAATAAGTTATTTTTGAAAAAGATAGTGTTTTGGAAAGTAGATGAAGTGGAGGTAGCAGAGGCAATTTTTTTGAATCTTTTAATGGAAAATCTAAGAAATGGGTTTTGCAGAGAATGTCTTTATCAGTAAACTGAGATCTTCCTCTTTTCAAAAAACTAATTTGCTAACAACATGCAGGAACCCCTCAAAAATAGAATCTATGAAACAATTTTTTTTGGGAAAATCAAAATATGGTTTATATAGGTGCTTGTGTGCTAAAGGGACCTAGATTGTCCGTTTTTTGAAAAATTAAGTTACTCTTGAAAAAGATGGATTTTTTTAAAAGTACAAGTAGTAGAAGTAACAAATGTAAATTATTTGAATATTTTTTATTAAAAATCTAAGAAATGAATTTTGTAGAGAATGTCATTCTGAGAAGACCCAGATCGTCATTTTTTCAAAAAACTGATTTTTCACCAACATGTAAGAACGCCTCAAAAATAGAATTTATGAAACTATTTTTTTTGGAAAATCAAAAATATGGGTTTTATAGGTGTTCGTGTGCTAAATATGATTATGGATTACATTGTAGTTTCGCATTCTATACATGTATTTTCTATTGCCTTTCGTGAAACTTCATTTTTCGTTGAGTTATAGCCGCAATTAGCATACCACTTGTGTTTGAATTTTTGTGGGCCATCAATAAACTTTGCTAACTATGATTGTGGATTACACTATACTTTTGCATTCTATAAGTGTATTTTCTATCATCTTTCGCGAACCTTCATTTTCGTTGAGTTATAGTTGCACATAGGAAACCGCTCGTGTTTGAGTTTTCATGGGCCATCAATCAACTATGGTGACTACAATTGTGGACTGCACTGTAATTGTCCATTCTCTACATGTATTTTCTATTGCCTTTTGCGAACCTTCATTTTCTGATGAGTTATAGCCATATTTAGGAAACCGCTCGAGTTCGAGTTTTTGTGGGCCATCAATCAACTTTGGTGACTATGCTTGTGGATGAAACTGTAGTTGTGCATTCTATATGCATATTTTCTATCGCCTTTCATGAACATTCATTTTATGTTGAGTTATTTCCGCATTTAGGGAACTGCTAATGTTTGAGTCTTTGTGGGCCATCGATCAACTTTGGTGACGACAATTGTGGATTGCATTGTAGATGTCCATTTTGTACATGTATTTTCTATCACCTTTCATGAACTTTCATTTTTTGTTCAGTTATAACTGCATTGGGAAACCTTTCGTGTTTAAATTTTTGTGGGCCAACAATCAACTTTGGTGACTACGATTGTAGATTACATTGTAGTTGTGCATTCTATACACGTATTTCTTATTGCCTCTCGCGAACCTTCATTTTTTGTTGAGTTATAGCCGCAGTTAGGAAACTGATCGAGTTTGAGTTTTTGTGGGCCATCGATAAAATTTGGTGACTACACTTTTGGATTACATTGTAATTGTGCATTCTATATGCATATTTTCTATTTCCTTTCGCGAACCTTCATTTTTTGTTGAGTTATAGCCGCATTTAGGAAACTATTGATGTTTGAGTTTTTGTGGTCTATCGATCAACTTTGGTCACTAAGATTGTGGATTATACTATAGTTGTGCATTATGTATGCATATTTTTCATCACCTTTCATGAACCTTCACTTTTTGTTGATTTATAGCCGCATTTAGGAAAACCCTCGTGTTTGATTTTTTGTGGGCCATCGATCAAATTTGGTGACTATAATTGGGGATTTGTAGTTGTGCATTATGGATGCTAATTTTCTATCGCCTCTCGTGATCCTTCATTTCTTCTTGAGTTATAGCCGCATTTAGGAAACCCTTCATGTTTGAGTTTTCATGGGCCATCGATCAACTTTGGTAATTACAATTGTGGATTGCACTATAGTTGTTCATTATGAATGCTAATTTTCTATTGCCTCTCGCGAACCTTCATTTTTTCTTGAGTTATAGCCACATTTAGGAAACCCTTCGTTTTTGAGTTTTAGTGGGCCATTGATCAAGTTTGGTGACTACGATTGTGGATTGCATTGTAGTTGTGCATTATGAACGTTAATTTTCTACCACCTTTCCCGAACCTTAATTTTTTGTTGACTTATAGGCGCATTTTAGGAAACCGTTCATGTTTAAGTTTTTGTGGGCCAACAATCAACTTTGGTGACTATAGTTGTGAATTGTACTATAGTTTTGCATTTTGTACCCATAATTTTAATCGCCTTTCATGATCCTTCATTTATTATTTAGTTATAGCCGCATTAACGAAAACAATCATGTTTGAGGTTTCGTGGGCCATTGATCAACTTTGGTGACTACGATTGTGGATTGCACTATAGTTGTCCATTCTATACATGTATTTTCTATCACCTTTCGGGAACCTTCATTTTTTGTTTCAGAGTTATAGCCACATTTAGGAAACCGCTCGAGTTTGAGTTTTCGTGGGCTATCGATCGAATTTGGTGGCTATGCTTGTGGATTACACTATAGCTGTGCATTCTTTACGTGTATTTTCTTTCGCCTTTCGCGAACCTTCTCTTTTTGTTGAATTATAGCCACATTTAGGAAACCTCTCATGTTTCAGTTGTTGTGGGCCATCGATCAACTTTGGTGACTATGATTGTGGCTTACATTGTAGTTGTGCATTCTATAAGCGTATTTTCTATCTCGTTTCACAAACTATAATTTTTTGTTGAGTTATAGCTGCACTTAGGAAACCGCTCGTGTTTGAGTTTTCGTGGGCCATCGATCAAGTTTGGTGACTACGATTGTTGATTGCACTGTAGTTGTGCATTTTGTACGTGTAATTTAGATATCACCTTTCATTAACCTTCAATTTTTGTTGAGTTGTAGCCACATTTAGGAAACCGCTTGTGTTTGAGTTTTCAAGGGCCATCGATCAACTTTGGTGACTACGATTGTGCATTGCACTGTAGTTGTGAATTCTATACATGTATTTTCTATCCCCTTTCAAGAACCTTAATTTTCAGTTGAGTTATAGCCGCATTTAGGAAACCGCTCGTGTTTGTGTTTTCATTTTCATCAATCAAATTTGCTGACTATGATTGTGGATTGTACTATAGTTTTCCATTCTATACGTGTATTTACAATCGCCTTTCATGAACCTTCATTTTTTGCTGAGTTATAGCCACATTTAGGAAACCACTCAACTTTGTGTTTTCGTGGGCCATCAATCAACATAGGTGACTACACTTTTCGATTACACTATAGTTGTGAATTGTATACATGTATTTTCTATTGCCTTTCACGAATGTTCATTTTTTGTTTAGTTTATAACTTCATTTATGAAACTGCTCATGTTTGAGATTTTGTGGGGAATTGATCAACTTTGGTGACTACGATTGTGGTTTGCACTATAGTTGTGCATTCTACACACATATTTTTAATCAACTTTAATGAAATTTCATTTTTTGTTGAGTTATAGCCGCATTTAGGAAAATATTCGTGTTTGAGTTTTTGTGGGCCATCGATCAACTTTGGTGACTACAATTGTCAATTAGACTATTTTTGTGTATTCTGTAGGCATATTATCTATCACCTTTGACGAACCTTCATTATTCGTTGAGTTATAGTTGTGCTTAGGAAACCACTCGTGTTTGAGTTTTCGTGGACCATCGATCAACTTTGGTGACTATGATTGTAGATTGCACTGTAGTTTTTCATTCTCTACGTGTATTTACTATCGCTTTTCACGAACCTTAATTTTTTTTTGAGATAGCTGTATTTTTAAAACCGCTCACATTTAATTTTTCGTGGGCCATCGACCAACTTTGGTAAGTACGCTTGTGGATTATACTATAGTGGTGAATTTTATACGCATATTTTCTATTGCCTTTCGTGAACCTTATTTTCTATTTTTAGTTTATGTGGGCCATCGATAAGCATTGGTGAGTATGCTTGTGGATTACACTGTAGTTGTGCATTCTATATGTGTATTTTTTGTAGCCTTTCGTGAACCTTCATTTTTTGTTGAGTTACAACGACATTTAGGAAAATGCTCGTGTTTGAGTTTTTATGGGCCATCAATCACCTTTGGTGAATACAATTGTGGATTGTATTATAGAAAATTGTGCATTCTATATGCATATTTGTAATTTCCTTTCATGAATCTTCATTTTATTTTTAGTTATAGCCGCATTTAGGAAACCACTCGAGTTTCAGTTTTCATGGGCCATCAATCAACTTTGGTGACTAAGTTTGTGAATTATACTATAGTTGTGCATTCTATACGCGTATTTTCTATCGCCTTTCGTGAACCATCATTTTTTCTTGCATTCTAGCCGTAATTATGAAACCGCTCAAAAAATGCGGCTATAACTTGACAAAAAATGAGGGTTCACAAAATGTCATAGAAAATATGCATACAAAATGGACAACTACAGAGAGATCCACAATCGTAGACACCAAAGTTGATCGATGGCCAACGAAAACTCAAACTCGAGCGGTTTCCTAAATGTAGCAATAACTCAACAAAAAATGAAGGTTCATCGATCAACTTTGGTGACTACGCTTGTGGATTAGACTTTAGTTGTGCATTCTATACGCGTATTTTTTGTACGTGTCTTTTCTATCACCTTTCGCGAACCTTCATTTTTTGTTTAGTTATAGCCGCATTTAGGAAACTACTCGAGTTTGAGTTTTCGCAGGCCATCGGTCAGCTTTGGTGACTACGCTTGTGGATTACACTATACTTGTGCATTCCATACGCATATTTTCTATCACCTTTCACGAACCTTCATTTTTGTTGAGTTATAGCTGAATTTAGGAAACCGCTCATGTTTGTGTTTTTGTCGGCCATTAATCAACTTTTGTGACTACGTTTGTGGATTGTACTATAGTTGTGCTTTATGTACAAATATTTTTAATTTCCTTTCATGAACCTTTTATTTTTTGTTGATCAACTTTGGTGACTATGATTGTGGATTACACTTTATTTGTGCATTCTATACACGTATTTTCTATCGCCTTTTGCGAAACTTCTTTTTTGGTTCAATTATAGCCGTATTTAGGAAACCGCTCATGTATGAGTTTTTGTGGACCATCAATGAACTTTGATGACTACGATTGTGGATTGTACTGTAGTTGTGCATTCTATACGCATATTTTATATCACCATTCACAAACCTTCATGTTTTGTTGAGTGTTAGCCGCATTTAGGAAACCGCTCGTGTTTGAGATTTCTTGGGCCATCGATCAACTCTATTGACTACGATTGTGGATTGTACTATAGTTGTCGATTCTGTACGCATATTATCTTTTGCCTTTTGTGAACCTTCATTTTTTGTTGAGTTATAGCTGCATTTAGGAGACCGCTCATGTTTGAGTTTTCATGGGCCATCGATCAAATTCGGTGACTATGCTTGTGGATTACACTGTAGTTGTGCATTCTATACACATTTTCTATTGGCTTTCGCAAACCTTCATTTTTCATTGAGTTATAGCTGCACTTAGGAAACCGCTCGTGTTTGAGTTTCATTAAATTTTGCCTCTCTACAAAACCCATTTTCAGATTTTTCATAAAAAGATTGAAAAAAATTGCCTTTGTTACCTCTACTACTACTTTTCAAAAAAATCTATCTTTTAAAAAAAAAAATAGTTTCAAAAAATAGATAATCTGGGTCTCTTTAGCACATGAGCACCTATAAAACCCATATTTCGACTTTCCCACAAACAAATTGGTTCGTAGATTCTATTTTTGGGGAGTTCTTACATGTTGGTGAAAAATTAGTTTTTCAAAAAAAGGACGATCTGGGTTTACTAACAACGACATTATTTTAAAAATCTATTTCTCAAAATTTTCATAAAAAGATTCAAAAAATTTGCCTTTGTTACCTACTACTTCTACTTTGAAAAAAATCTATCTTTTTCAAGAACAAATAATTTCAAAAAACAGACAATCTGGGTCTCTTTAGCACAGAGCACCTATAAAACCCATATATTTTATTTTCCCAAAAAAAATTATTTCGTAAATTCTATTTTTTAGGGGTTCTTGCATGTTGGTGAAAAATTATTTTTTCAAAAAAATGACGATTTAGATATTACTCAAAATGACATTCTCTACAAAATCAATTTCTCAAAATTTTCAATAAAAGATTCAAAAAATTTGCCTATGTTACCTCCACTGCTTCTAGTTTTCAAAAAAGTCTATTTCTTTCAAGAACAACTTATTTTTTTAAAAACGAATGATTTGAATCTCTTCAACACACCAACACCTATAAAACCCATATTTTTTATTTTCCCAAAATAAATTATTTCGTAGATTCTATTTTTGAGAGGTTCTTGCATGTTGGTGAAAAATTAGGTTTTCGAAAAAAGGACGATATGGGTCTACTAAGAATGACATTCTCTACAAAACCCATTTCTCATATTTTTCATAAAAAAATATTCAAAAAAATTGCCTCTGTTACCTCTACTGCTTCTACTTCTCAAAAAAATCTATCTTTTTCAAAAACAACATATTTTTTTAAAAATGGGTGATCTAGGTCTCTCTATCTCTTGAGCACCTATAAAACCCATATTTTCGATCTTCCCAAAAAAAATTGTTTCATAGATTCTATTTTTGAGGGGTTCTTACATGTTGGTGAAAAAATAGTTTTTTGAAAAAATGATGATCTAAGTCTATTCAAAATTACATTCTCTGCAAAACCCATTTCTCAGATTTTTCATAAAATTACCTCTACTACTTCTAATTTTCAAAAAATCTATCTTTTTCAAGAACAACTTATTTAAAAAAAACCAGACAATTTGGGCGTCTTTAGCTGTCGAGCACCTATATAACCCATATTTTTTTTATTTTTCCAAAAAAAATTGTTTCGTAGATTCTATTTTTGAGGGGTTCTTGCATGGTGAAAAATTAGTTTTTCAAAAATAGGATGATTTGGGTCTACTCAGAATGACATTCTCTACAAATCCCATTTCTTAGATTTTTCATAAAAAGATTCAAAAAAATTGCCTTTGTTACCTCTACTACTTCTAGCTCCCAAAAAAATAAATATTTTTCAAGAAAAATTAGTTTTTTCGAAAAAAGGACAATTTGGGTTTACTCATAACGACATTCTCTACAAAACCCATTTCTTAGATTTTTCATAAAAATATTCAAAAAAATTGTCTTTGTTACCTCCATTGGTTCTACTTTTCAAAAACATCTATCTTTTTCAAGAACTTATTTTTTCAAAAATCGGACAATCTGGGTCTCTTGAGCACACGAGTACCTATAAAACCCATGTCTTTTATTTTCCCCAAAAAGGTTGTTTCATATAATCTATTTTTTACGGGTTCTTGCATGTTGGTGAAATATTACTTTTTTGAGAAACAAACGATCTGGGTCTACTCAAAATGACATTCTCTACAAAACCCATTTATCCCATTTTTCATAAAAAGATTCAAAAAAATTACGTATGTTCCTTCTATTGCTTCTACTTTAGAAAATAATCTATCTTTTTCAAAAAGTTATTTTTTCAAAAAACGGACGATCTGGATCTCTTTAGCACATGAACCTATAAAACCCATATTTTCAATTTTACAAAAAAAATGTTTCGTAGATTCTATTTTTGAGGGGTTCTCGCATGTTGGTGAAAAATTAGTTTTTTGAAATAAGGACAATTTGGGACTACTCAAAACGACATTCTCTACAAAACCCATTTCTCAGATTTTTCATAAAAGGAATCAAAACATTTGTCTCTGTTACCTCTGCTACTACTTTTCAAAAAAAATCTATGTTTTTCAAAAACAACTTATTTTTTCAAAAAATGGATGATCAGGGTCTCTTTACCTCTCAAGCCTACGAAACCCATATTTTTTATTTTCCCAAAAAAAATTGTTTCGTACATTCTATTTTTGAGGGGTTATTGAATGTTGGTGAAAAATTAGTTTTTCGAGAAAAGGATGATCTAGGTCTACTAAGAACAACATTCTCTACAAAACCCATTTCTGAGATTTTTCATAAAAAGATTAAATTTTTTTTGCCTCTCTTACTTCTACTGCTTCTACTTTTCAAACTTAAGCGGTTTCCTAAATGCGGCTATAACTCAACAAAAAAAAAGTTTCATGAAAGGCGACTAAAAATATGCGTACAAAATGCACAACTACAGTACAATCCAAAATTGATCGATAACCCACAAAAACTCAAAGATGAGCGGTTTCCTAAATGTAGCTATAACTCAAAAAAAATTGAAGATTCATAAAAGGCGATAGAAATTACATGTATGAAATACAAAACTATAGTGTAATCCACAAGTGTACTCACCAAAGTTGATCGATGTTCCACGAAAAACAAATTCGAGCGCTTTCCTAAATGCAGCTATAACTCAACAAAATTTGAATATTCGCGAAAGGAAAAATAGAAAATACACATACAAAATGGACAACTACAATGCAATCCAATATCGTAGTCACAAAAAATGAATGATAGCCCATAAAAACTCAAACACGAGCGGTTTCCTAAATGTGGCTATAACTAAACAAATAATGAGTGTTCATGAAAGGCGATAGAAAATACGCTTATATAATGGACAAATATAGTGCAATCCACAATCCTTTTCACCGAAGTAGATCTATGGCCCACGAAAACTCAACCGTGAGCGGTTTCCCAAATGAGGCTATAACTCAACAAAAATGAAGGTTTACAAAGGGAAATAGAAAATATGCGTATGGAATGGACAACTACAGTGCAATCCATAATGCACAACTACAATACAATCCACAATCATAGTCACCAAAGTTGATCGATGGCACAATAAAACTCAAACATTAGCAGTTTCCTAAATGTGGTTGTAACTTGACAAAATATGAAGTTCGCAAAAGGTGATAGAAAATACACGTACAAAATGGACAACTATAGTGCAATCCACAATCGTAGTCACGAAATTTGATCGATGGCCCACGAAAACTTAAACACAAGCAGTTTATTAAATGCGATATCTCAATGAAAAATTAAGGTTCGCGAAAGGCGATAGAAAATACTAATACAAACTGGACAACTACAGGGCAATCCACAATCATAGTCACCAAAGTTAATCGATGGCCCATGAAAACTCAAATAAAAGCGGTTTCCTAAATACGGCTATAACTCAAGAAAAAAAGAAGGTTCTTGAAAAGTGATTAAAAATATGTGTACAAAATGAACAACTACAGTACAGTCCACAATTGTAGTCACCAAAGTTGATCGATGGCCCATGAGAACTCAAACATGAGCGGTTTCCTAAATGTGGCTATAACTCAACAAAAAATGAAGGTTCATGAAAGGTGATAGAAAATATGCATACAGAATGGACAAATACAGTCCAATCTACAATCGTAGTCACCAAAGTTGATTGATGGCCCACAAAAACTGAAACATGAGAGGTTTCCTAAATGCTACTATAACTCAACAAAAAATGAAGGTTCACGAAAGGGCGATTGAAAATACGTGTATAAAATAAACAAATATAGTGTAATCCACAATCGTAGTAACCAAACTTAATCGATGGCCCATGAAAACTCAAATACGAGCGGTTTCCTAAATACAACTATAACTCAACAAAAAATGAAATTTTGTGAAAAGTGATTAAAAATATGTGTAAACAATGCACAACTATAGTACAATCCACAATTGTAGTCACCAAATTTGATCGTTGGACCACGAAAAATTAAACATGAGTGGTTTCCTAAATGCGGCTATAAGTCAACAAAAAATAAAGGTTCGTGAAAGCCAATAGAAAATATTCCTACAGAATGGAAAACTATAGTTCAATCAACAATCGTAGTCACCAACATTTATTGATGGCCCACAAAAACTCAAACATGAGTTGTTTCCTAAATGCAACTATAACTGAAAAAAATGAAGGTTCACAAAAAGGCGATAGAAAAATTATTTTTTCGAGAAAAGAACGATCTAGGGGTTTTTGAATGTTGGTGAAAAATTATTTTTTCGAGAAAAGAACGATCTAGGTCTACTAAGAATGACATTCTCTACTAAACCCATTTCTCATATTTTTCATAAAAAGATTAAAAAAAAATGCCTCTATTACCTCTACTGCTTCTACTTTTCAATTTTTTTTTTTTTTAAGAACAACTTATTTTTTTTTAAATGGGTGATCTTGTTCTCTTTATCTCTCAAGCACCTATAAAACCCATATCTTTTATTTTCCCAAAAAAAATTGTTTCATAGATTCTATTTTTGAGGGGTTCTTGCATGTTGGTGAAAAATTAGTTTTTTGAACTAAAGACGATCTGGGTCTACTTAGAACAACATTATCTACAAAACCTATTTTCTCAGATTTTTCATAAAAAGATTCAAAAATATTGTCTCTGTTACCTCTACTACTACTTTTCAAAAAAGTCTATATTTTTCAAGAACAACTTATTTTTTCAAAAATCAGACGATCTAGGTCTCTTGCATAGATGAGTACCTATAAAACCCATATTTTTTATTTTCCCAAAAAAATTGCTTCGTAGATACTATTTTGAGGGGGTCTTGCATGTTGGTGAAATATTATTTTTTCAAAAATTCAAACATGAGTGGTTTCCTAAATGCAGCTATAACTCAACAAAAAATGAATGTTCACGAAAGGCAATACAAAATATGCATACAAAATGGACAACTACAGTGCAATCCACAATCGTAGTCACCAAAGTTGATCAAAGGCCCACAAAAACTCAAACTCGAGTGGTTTCATAAATACGAAAAATCAATGTTTGCAAAAGTCGATAGAAAATACGTGTACAAAATGGAACACTACAGTGCAATCCACAATCGTAGGCACCAAAGTTGATCGCTGGGCCACGAAAACTCAAACACAAGCCGTTTCCTAAATGCGGCTATTACTCAAGAAAAAATGAAGGTTCACGAAATGCGATAGAAAATACACATACAAAATGGACAACTACAATGCAATCCACAATCATAGTCACCAAAGTTGATCAATGGCCCACAAAATTTGAAACACGAGCAGTTTCGAAAGTGCAGCTATAACTGAACAAAAAAATGAAGGTTCATGAGAGGCGATAGAAAATATGCGTATAAAATGCATGACTATAGTGTAATCTACAATCGTAGTCACCAAAGTTGATTAATAGCACACGAAAACTCAAACATGAGTGTTTTCCTAAATGTGGCTATAACTAAACAAAAAATGAGGGTTCGTGAAAGGCGATTAAAAATATGCATACAAAATGCAAAACTATAGTACAATGCACAATCGTAGTCACCAAAGTTGTTTGACAATCCACAAAAACTCAAACATGAGCGCTTTCCTAATTGAGGCTAACTGAACAAAAAATGAAGGTTCAAGAAAGGCGGTAGAAAATATGTGTATATAATGTAAAACTACAGTACAATCCACAATCGTAGTCACCAAAGTTGATTGATAGACAGTGAAAATTCAAACATGAGTGTTTTCCTAAATTTGGCTATAACTAAACAACAAATGAGGGTTCATGAAAGGCGATTAAAAATATGCGTACAAAATGCACGACTCTAGTACAATCCACAATTGTAGTCACCAAAGTTGATCGATGGCCTACGAAAACTCAAACATGAGCATTTTCCTAAATGTGGCTATAACTAAACAAAAATTGAAGGTTCGTGAAAGGCGTTAGAAAATTAGTGTTCATTATGTACAACTACAGTACAATCCATAATTGTAGTCACAAAAGTTGATTGATGGCCCACGAAAACTCAAACACGAGCGGTTTGTTCAGTCTAGCTATAATTCATCAAAAACATGAAGGTTCGCAAAAGGCGATAGAAAATATGAGTATAGAATGCACAACTACAGTGTAATCCACAATTGTAGTTGCCAAAGTTGATCAATGGCCCATGAAAACTCAAACACGATCGGTTTCTTAAATGCGGCTATAACTCAACAAAAAATGAAGGTTCACGAAAGGTGATAAAAAATACACATACAAAATGGACAACTACAATGCAATCCACAATCATAGTCACCAAAGTTGATCGATGGTCCATGAAAAACTCAAACACATGAGTGTTTTCCTAAATGGGGCTATCACTCAATAACAAATAAAGGTTCATGAAAGGCAATTAAAAATATGCGTATAGAATGCACAACTATAGTACAATCCACAATCGTAGTCACCATAGTTAATCGATGGCCCACGAAAACAAAAACACGAGCGGTTTCAAAAGTGTAGGTATAACTCAATGAAAAATTAAGGTCGCGTAAGGTGATAGAAAATCATCGTATAGAATACACAACTATAGTGTAATCCACAATCGTAGTCACCAAAGCTGATCGATGGTCCATGAAACCTCAAACATGATGATTTCCTAAATGCAGCTAGCTATAACTCAACAAAAAATGAAGGTTCATGAAAGGCGATTAAAAATATGCGTACATAATGTACAACTATAGTACAATCCACAATCGTAGTCACCAAAGTTGATTGATGGCCCAGAAAATTTGAAATTTGAACAGTTCTCTAAATGCTGCTATAACTGAACAAAAAATGAAGGTTAGCGAAAGGCGATAGAAAATAAATGCATAGAATGGACAACTAGAGTGGAATCCACAATTGTAGTCACCAAAGTTGATTGATGGCCCATGAAAAATCAAACACGAGAGGTTTCATAAATGAGGCTATAACTCATCAAAAAATGAAGGTTCACGAAAGATGATAGATAATACACGTACAAAATGGAACACTATAGTGGAATCCACAATCATAGTAACCAAAGTTGATCAATGGCTCACGAAAACTCAAACACAAGAGGTTTCCTAATTAATGCATTTATAACTCAACAAAAAATGAAGGTTGGTGAAAGGTGATAAAAAATATACGAATAGAATGCTCAACCACACTATAATACACAAGCGTAGTAACCAAAGTTGATCAATGGCTCATGAAAACTGAAACTGGAGCAGTTTCCTAAATGCTGCTATAACTCAACAAAAAATGAAGGTTCAGGAAAGGGGATAGAAAATCAATGTATAGAATGGACAACTATAGTGCAATCCACAATTGTAGTAAGCAAAGTTGATCGATGGCCCACGAAAACTCAAACACGAGCAGTTTCTTAAGTGTAGCTATAACTCAATGAAAAATGAAGGTTCAAGAAAGGCGATAGAAAATATTCATATAGAATGCACAACTATAGTGTAATCCACAATTGTAGTCACCATTTTGATCAATTTCGCACAAAAACTCAAACTCAAGCGGTTTCCTAAATGCGGCTATAACTCAACAAAAAATTTAAGTTTTGCGAAATTCGATAAAAAATACGTGTGCAGAATGGACAACTACAGTGCAATCCACAATTATACTCAACAAACTTGATCAAAGGCCCATGAAAACGCAAACACGAGTGATATCCTAAGTGCGGTTATAACTCAACGAGAAATTAAGGTTCGCGAAAGGAAATAGAAAATACCCGTATAGAATGAACAACTATAGTGTAATCCACAAACGTAGTCACCAAAGTTGATTGTTGACTCACAAAAATGCAAATACGACCGGTTTCCTAAATACGGCTATAACTCAAAGAAAAATGAAGGCTCACAAAAGGCAATAGAAAATACGTGTACAAAATGAACTACTACAGTGCAATCCATAATTGTACTCACCAAAGTTGATCGATGTCCCACAAAAACTCAATCATGAGCGATTTCCTAAATGCAGCTATAACTCAACAAAAAGTGAAGGTTTGCTAAAGGCTAATCGTGTATAAATTGAACAACTATAGTGTAATCCATAAGCGTATCCACCAAAGTTGATTGATGGCCCACAAAAACTTGAACACAAGTGGTTTCCTAAGTGCTTGTTGAACTCAATGAAAAATGAAGGTTCACAAAAGGCGATAGAAAATACGCATATAGAATGCACAACTACAATGTAATCCACAATCGTAGTCACCAAAATTGATTTGACGCCTACGAAAACTTAAACATGAGCATTTTCCTAAATGGACTAAACTCAACAAAAAATGAAGGTTCGTGAAATGCCATAAAAAATATGCGTACAAAATGTACAACTATAGTACAATACACAATTGTAGTCACAAAGTTGATCGGTTTCGTAAATGCAGCTATAACTCAACAAAAAATGAGGATCTGCGAAAGGCAATAGAAAATACACGTCTAGTATGGAAAACTACAGTGCAATCCACAATTGTAGTCACCAAAGTTGATCGATGTCCCAAAAAAACTCAAACACGAGCGGTTTCCTAAATGCAGCTATAACTAAACGAAAAATTAAGGTTCGAGTAAGGTGATAGAGAATACACATATAGAATGCACAACTAGAGTGTAATCCACAATCATTGTCACCAAAGTTGATTAATGTCCCACGAAAACTCAAACACAAGCGTTTTCGTAAATGTGGCTATAACTTAACAAAAAATGAAGGTTAGAGAAAGGCGATAGAAAATACGCATATAGAATACACAACTACAGTGTAATCCAAATTCGTAGTCACCAAAGTTGATTGATGCCCCAAAAAAACTCAAACAGGAGCGGTTTGCTAAATGCGGCTATAACTCAACAAAAAATGAAGGTTCATGAAAGGTGATAGAAAATTAGAGTTCATAATTGACAATCATAGTGCAATCCACAATCGTAATCACCAACATTGATCGATGGCCCATGAAAACTCAAACACGAGTGATTTCTTAAATACGACTATAACTCAACAAAAAATTACTGTTCATGAGAGGCGATTAAAAATATGCGTACATAATGCACAATTACAGTATAATCAATAAGCGTAGTCACTAAAGTTGATCGATGGCCCAAAAGAACTCAAACATGAGTGGTTTCCTCAATGAGGCTATAACTCAACAAAAAATGAAGGTTCACGAAAGCCGATAGAAAATACATGTATAGAATGCAAAAGCACAGTGTAATCCACAAGTGTAGAAACCAAATTTGATTGATGGCCCACGAAAACTCAAACTCAAGCAGTTTCCTAAATGCGGCTATGACTCGATAAAAAATGAATGTTCACAAAAGGCAATAGAAAATGCATGTACAAAATGGACACCTATAATGCAATGCACAATCGTAGTCACCAAATTTGATCAATGGCCTTTTGTAACCTTCATTTTTTGTTGAGTTATAGCCGTATTTAGGAAACCACTCATGTTTGAGTTTTTTTGGGTCATCAATCAACATTGGTGACTATGATTGTGTATTGTACTATAGTACTACATTCTATACGCATATTTTTAATCGCCTTTCATGAACCTTCATTTTTAGTTGAGTTATAGCCGCATTTAGGTAAACGCTCGTGTTTGAGTTTTCGTGGGCCATATATCAACTTTGGTGACTATGCTTGTGGATTACACTGTAGTTGTGCATTCATAACTATAGTACAATCCACAATCGTAGTCACCAAAGTTGATCGATGGGCCATAGAAGCTCAAACATGAGCAATTTCCTAAATGCAGCTATAACTCAACAAAAAATGAAGGTTCGTGAAAGCCGATAGAAAAGACACGTATAGAATGCACAACTACAATGTAATCCACATTCATAGTCCCCAACGTTGATTGATGGCCCACAAAAACTCAAACACGAGTGTTATCATTAATGCGGTTATAAATCAATAAAAAATGAAGGTTTGTGGAAGGAGATTAAAAATATACATACATAATTGACAACTACAGAACAATCCACAATTCTAGTCACCAAAGTTGGTTGATGGTCCATGAAAACTCAAACACGAGTGTTTTCTTTAATGTGGCTATAAACCAAAAAAACATGAAGGTTCGTGAAATGAGATTAAAAATATGCATACATAATGCACAACTACAGAACAATCCACAATCATAGTCATGAAAGTTGATCGATGGCCCACAAAATTTCAAACACGAGCGGTTTCCTAAATGCCGCTATAACTCAACAAAAAATGAAAGTTCGTGAAACGCGATAGAAAATACATGTATAGAATGCACAACTATAGTATAATCCACTATCATAGTCACCAAAGTTGATCAATGGCCTATGAAAACTCAAACACGAGTGATTTCCTAAGTGTGGCTATAAATCAACAATAAATGAAGGTTTGTGAAAGGTGATGGATAATGCACAACTACAGTGCAAACCACAATCGTAGCCACCAAAGTTGATCCGTGGCCCACGAAAACTCAAACACAAACATTTTCCTATATGCCGCTATAACTCAACAAAAAATAAAGGTTCATGGAAGGCGATTAAAAATATGCATAAAAAATGCACAACTACAGTACAATCCACAATTGTAGTCACCAAAGTTGATTAATGCCCCAAAAAGACTCACATGAATAGTTTTCTAAATGCTTCTATAACTCAACAAAAAATGAAGGTTCATGAAAGGCGACAGAAAATTGACATTCATAATGGACAACTATAGTGCAATCCACAATTGTAGTCACCAAAGTTTATCGATGGCCCACGAAAACTGAAACACGAGAGGTTTCCTAAATGCAGCTACAACTTAACATAAAATAAAGGTTTGCGAAAGGTGATAGAAAATAAACGTAAAGAATGGGAAACTACAGTGTAATTGACAAATGTTGTCACTAAAGTTGATCGATGGCCCACGAAAACTCAAACACGAGTGGTTTCCTACATGCCGCTATAACTCAATTCAAAATGAAGGTTCACAAAAGGCGATAGAAAATACGTCTACAAAATAGACAACCACATTGCAATCCACAATCGTACTCACCTGAGTTGGTTGATGGCCCACGAAAACTAAAACACAAGCAGTTTCCTAAATGGGGCTATAACTCAACAAAAAATGAAGGTTCGGGAAAGTCGATTCAAAATACGCATACAAAATGGACAACTACAGTGCAATCCAAAATTGTAGTCACCAAAGTTGATCGATGTTCCACGAAAACTTAAACAAGAGTGGTTTGCTAAATACAGCTATAACTCAACGAACAATGAAGTTTCATGAAAGGCGATAGAAAATACACGTATAAAATGCACAACAAACAGTGTAATCCACAATCGTAGTTACCAAAGTTGATTGATGGCCCATAAAAACTAACAGGAATGGTTTCCTAAATGCGGCTATAACTCAACAAAAAATTAAGGTTTGTGAAAGGCGATAGGAAGTACATGTATATAGACAACTATAGTGTAATCCACAATCGTAGTTAGCAAAGTTTATTGATGGCCCAGAAAAACAAAAACATGAGCGCTTTCTAAATGCAGTTATAACTCAACAAAAAATGAAGGTTCGCAAAAGGAAATAGAAAGTATGTGTATAGAATGCACAACTAAAGTGTAATTCACAAGGGTACTCACCAAAGTTGATTGATGGCCCACAAATACTCAAACACGAGTGGTTTCCTAAATGCGGCTATAACTCAAAAGAAAATGAAGGTTCGTGAAAGGCGATGGAAAATACGTGTACATAATGGACAACTACAGTGCAATCCAAAATCATAGTCACCAAAGTTGATCGCCAATGAAAACTCAAACACAAACGGTTTCCTAAATGTGGTTATAACTCCATGAAAATAAAGGTTCGCGAAAGGCGATAGAAAATATGCTTTTAAATTCAACAACTACAATGCAATCCACAATCGCAGTCACCAAATTTGATCGATGGCCCACAAAAATTCAAATACGACCAGTTTCCTAAATACAGCTATAACTATACAAAAAGAGAAAGTTTGTGAAAAGTGATTAAAAATATGTGTACAGAATGCAAAACTATAGTACAATCCACAATCGTAGTAAACAAAGCTGATCAATGTCCTAGGAAAACTCAAACTCGAATGGTTTCCTAAATGTGGCTATATTTCAACAAAAGATAAAGGTTCACGAAAGGCGATAGAAAATACAACTAAAGAATAGAACAATAGAACGAAATCCACAATCGTAGTCACCAAAGTTAATTGGTGGCCTACGAAAAATAGAAACATGAGTGGTTTCCTATGTGCAGCTATAACTCAACGAAAAATGAAGGTTCACGAAAGCTAATAGAAAATAAACAGATAGAATAAACAACAATAGTGTAATCCACAACCCTAGTCACCAAAGTTGACCGATGGCCCACGAAAACTCAAACTTGAGCAATTTCATACTATGCGGCTATAACACAACAAAAAATGAAGGTTCGTGAAAGGTGATAGAAAATACACGTACAAAATGGACAACTACAATGCAATTCACAATCGTAGTCATGAAAGTGGATCGATGGCCCATGAAAAATCAAGAAAGGAGATAGAAAATATGCATATAGTATGCACAACTTATTGTAATCCATAATCGTAGTCACCAAATTTGTACGATGGACCACAAAAACTTAAATTTGAGCGTTTTCCTAAATGCGGCTATAACTCGATTAAAAATGAAAGTTTGTGAAAGCTGATTAAAAATATACGTACAGAATGCAGAACTTCACTACAATCCACAATCGTACTCACCAATGTTGATTGATGGCCCATATAAACTCAAACATGAGCGGTTTCCTAAATGCGGCTATAACTCAAAAAAAATGAAGGTTCGCAAAAGGTGATAGAAAATATGCGTATAGAATGCAAAACTATAGTGTAATCCACAAGCATAGTCACCAATGTTGAATGATGGCCCACAAAAACTCAAACATGAGCGCTTTCTAAATGCGGCTATAACTCAACAAAAAATGAAGGTTCGCGAAAGGAAATAGAAAATACGTGTATAGAATGATCAACTACGGTGTAATCCACAAAAGTACTCACAAAAGTTGATTGATGGCCCACAAATACTCAAACATGAGTGGTTTCCTAAATGTGGCTATTACTCAACGAAAAATGAAGCTTCGCGAAAGGCTATCAAAAATAAGCTTATAGATTGCACAAATATAGTGCAATCCACAATCTTAGTCACCAAATTTGATGGATGGCCCACAAAAACTGAAATACGAGCAGTTTCTTAAATACTGCTATAACTTTACAAAAAGAGAAAGTTTGTGTGAAAAGCGATTAAAAATATGTGTACAAAATGTAAAACTACAGTACAATCCACAATTGTAGTAAACAAAGTTGATCAATGTCTTAGAAAATCTCAAACTCGAATGGTTTCCTAAATGCGGCTATAACTCAACAAACAATGAAGGTTCGTGAAAGGCAATAAAAAATAGAGCTACAGAATGGAACACTAGATCTCAATCGATAATTGTAGTCACCAAAGTTGATCAATGGCCTATGAAAATTCAAACATGAGCAGTTTCGTATGTGCGGCTATAACTCAACAGAAAATGATGGTTCGCCAAAGGCTATAGAAAATACATGTATAAAGTGTACAACAATAGTGTATTCCACAAGCGTAGTCACCAAAGTTGATCGATGGCCCACGAAAACTCAAACTTGAGCTATTTCATAATATGCGGCTAATAACTCAACAAAAAATTAAGGTTCTCGAAAGGCTATAGAAAATACATGTACAAAATAGACAACTACAGTGCAATCCACCATCATAGTCACCAAAGTTGATCGATGGCCCACGAAAACTCAAACACGAGCGGTTTCCTAAGTGCAGCTATAACTTTATGAAAAATGAAGGTTCGTGAAAGGAGATAGGAAATATGGATTTAGTATGCAAAACTATAGTGTAATCTGTAATCGTAGTCACCAAAGTTGATCGATGGCCCACGAAAACTCAAACACGAGCATTTTCCTAAATGCGGCTATAACTCAACTAAAAATGAAGGTTTGTGAAAGGCGATTAAAAATATGCGTACAAAATGCAAAACTTCGCTACAATCCACAATCGTACTCACCAATGTTGATTCATGGACCATAAAATCTTAAACATGAGCGGTTTCCTAAGTGCGGCTATAACTGAAATAAAAATTAAGGTTCACGAAAGGCAATAGAAAATTAGCATTCATAATGCACAACTATAGTGCAATCCACAATCGTAGTCATCAAAGTTAATCGATGGCCCTCGAAGACTCAAACACGAGCAGTTTCCTAAATGCAGCATAATTCAACAAAAAATGAAGGTTCACGAAAGGTGATAGAAAATACGCGTCCAGAATGGACAAACTACAGTGCAATCCACAATCGTAGTCACCAAAGTTGATCGATGGCCCACGAAAACTCAAATAGGAGTGTTTTCCTAAATGTGTATATAACTCAACAAAAAATTAAGGTTCGTGAAAGGTGATAAAAATTATGCGTACATAATGCACAACTACAATACAATCCACAATCGTAGTCTCCAAAGTTCATTGATGGCCCACAAAAACTAAAACATGAGCGGTTTCCTAATTGTGGCTATAACTGAACAAAAAATAAAGGTTCATAGAATGCAATAGAAAATACGCATATAGAATGCACAACTATAGGGTAATCCACAAGCAGTCATCAAATTTGATCGATGGCCCACAAAAACTCAAACTCAACCGGTTTCATAAGTGCGGCTATAACTCAATAAAAAATGAAGGTTCAGAAAAGGCGATTAAAAATAAGCATATAGAATAGTGAACTACAGTGCAATCCACAATCGTAGTCACTAAAGTTTATCGATGGCCCATGAAATAAAAAACACGAGTGAATTCCTAAATGCGACTATAACTGAATAGAAAATGAAGGTTCGCTCACGAACACTCAAATACGAGCGGTTTCCTAAATACAGCTATAACTCAACAAAAAATGAAGGTTTTTGAAAGGCGATAGAAATTACATGTATAGTTTGGAGAACTACTGTGCCATCCACAATAGTTGTCACCAAAGTTGATCGATGGCCCATGAAAACTCAAACATGAGCGGTTTCCTAAATACGGCTATAACTCAGCAAAAAATGAACGTTTGGGAAAGGGGATAGACAATATGTGTATAGAATTCACAAATACAGTGCAATCCGCAGTCGTAGTCACCAAAGTTGATTGAGCACCTATAAAATCCATATTTTGATTTTCCTCAAAAAAATTGTTTCGTAGATTCTATATTTTAGGGATTCTATTTCGAGAAAAGGATCCTGCCAATCTAAACAACCCATACTTGATTTTCCCAAAAATAATTCGTTTTGTAGATTCAATTTTGAGGGTTCTGAATGTTGGTGGAAAATAGTTTTCGGTGAAAAGTGATGATCTTGGTGCCTAAAAAAAAAACATTACTCTCTACATAAAACCCATTTCTCAAATTTCATAAAAAAGATTCAAAAAATTGCCTCCTATTACTTACACTTCTACTTTCAAAAAATCTCTTTTCAAGAACAACACTTTTTCAAAATCGGACGATTTGGATCTGTTGAGCACACGAGTAACTATAAAACCCATATTTTTTATTTTCCCAAAAAAAATTGTTTCATAGTCTATTTTTGAGGGGTTCTTGCATGTTGGTGAAATATTAGTTTTTCAAAAAAAGGACGATTTGGGTGTACTCAGAATGACATTCTCTACATAATCCATTTATCCCATTTATCATAAAAAGATTCAAAATTTTTGCCTCTATTACCTCTATTGCTTCTACTTTTAAAAAAAAAATAAAAAATTCAAGAAGTTATTTTTTCAAAAAATGGACGATCTGGGTGTCTTTACAACATGGACAACTATAAAACATATGTGTATAGAATACGAAACTGCAGTGTAATCCACAATCGTAGTCACCAAAGTTGATCGATTGCCCAAGAAAACTCAAACACGAGCGTTTTCGTAAATGCGGCTATAACTAAACAAAAAAAGAAGGTTTGAGAAAGAAGATTAAAAATATGCATAGAGAATGCACAACTATAGTACAATTCACAATCGTAGTTACCGAAGTTGATCAATA
This sequence comes from Sequoia sempervirens, assembly GCA_007258455.2. Lineage (NCBI taxonomy): Eukaryota > Viridiplantae > Streptophyta > Pinopsida > Cupressales > Cupressaceae > Sequoia > Sequoia sempervirens. The sequence continues at coordinate 2,011,682 of VDFB02000006.1, forward strand.
GCCCACAAAAACAAAAAACATCAGCGGTTTCCCAAATGTGGCTATAACTCAACAAAAAATGAAGGTTTGCAAAAGGCAATAGAAAATACATGTATAGAATGCCCAACTATAGTGTAATCCACAAGCATAGTCACCATAGTT
>VDFB02000007.1:0-55948 GCA_007258455.2 Sequoia sempervirens
CATTTAGGAAAACACTCATGTTTGAGTTTTCGTGGGCCATCGATCAACTTTGTTGGCTACGATTGTAATTTGCACTGTAGTTGTCCATTTTGTACGCATATTTTCTATCACCTATCGTGAACCTTCACTTTTTGTTGATTTATAGCCGCATTTAGGAAACTGCTCATGTTTGAGTTTTCGTGGGGCATCGATCAACTTTGGTGACTACGATTGTGGATTACACTGTAGTTGTGCATTTTATACGCATATTTTCTATCGCCTTTCGCGAACCTTCAGTTTTTGTTGAGTTATACTTGCACTTGGGAAACCTCTCCTGTTTGAGTTTTCGTGGGCCATCGATCAACTTTGGTGACTACGATTGTGGATTGCACTATAGTTGTCCATTATGTATGCATATTTTCTATCACTATCTGCAAGCCTTCTTTTTTTCTTGAGTTAGGGCCACACTTAGGAAACCGCTCGAGTTTGAATTTTCGTGGGTCATTGATCAACTTTGGTGTCTACGCATATGGATTACACTATAGTTGTGCATTCTAGATGCATATTTTCTATTGCCTTTTGCGAACCTTCACTTTTTGTTAAGTTATAGCTGCATTTAGGAAACCGCTCAAGTTTGAGTTTTTGTGGGCCATCGATCAACTTTGTTGATTGCGCTTGTGGATTACACTATAGTTGTGCATTCTATATGTGTGTTTTCTATCGCCTTTCATGAAACTTTATTTTATATTGAGTTATAGCCGCATTTAGGAAACCGTTCATGTTTGAGTTTTTGTGGGCCATCAATCAACTTTGGTCAGTATGATTGTGGATTGTACTGTAGTTGTGAAATTTGGATGCATATTTTTAATTGCCTTTCATGAACCTTCATTTTTTTTGGGGTTATAGCCGTATTTAGGAAAACGCTCGTGTTTTAATTTTTGTGGGCCATTGATAAACTTTGGTAACAAAGATTATGGATTACACTGTAGTTGTGCATTATATATACGTATTTTGTATCGCCTTTTGTGAACCTTCATTTTTCATTGAGTTATCTAGCTGCACTTAGGAAACCACTCGTGTTTGATTTTTTGTGGGTCATCGATCAATTTTGGTGACTACATTTCTGGATTGGACTTTATTTGTCCATTCTGTACACGTATTTTCTATCGCCTTTTGCAAACCTTAATATTTTGTTGATTTAGAGCCGCATTTAGGAAACTGCTCAAGTTTGAGTTTTTGTGGGCTATCGATCAACTTTGGTCACTACGCTTGTGGATTGTAGTGTAGTTTTGCATTCTATATGTGTATTTTCTATTGTTTTTCGTGAACATTCAATTTTTGTTGAATTATATCCGCATTTAGGAAACGACTCATGTTTGAATTTTTTTGGGCCATCTATAAACTTTGGTGACTATGATTGTGGATTGTACTGTAGTTGTACATTTAGGAAGATGGTCGTGTTTGAGTTTTCATGGGCCATCAACCAAATTTTTTGATGATGATTGTCTATTACACTATTATGGTGCATTCTATATGCGTATTTTCTATCGCCTTTCACAAACCTTCATTTTTCATTGCGTTATACCCGCACTTAGGAAACCGCTCGTGTTTGAGTTTTTTGGGGCCATCGTTCAACTTTGGTGACTATAGTTGTGGATTGCTCTATAGTTGTGCATTATGGATGCTAATTTTCTATTGCCTTTCATGAATTTTCATTTTTTGTTGAGTTATAGCCGCATTCAGGAAACCACTCGTGTTTGAGTTTTTATGGGCCATTGACCAACTTTGGTGAATATGCTTGTGAATTACACTGTACTTGTGCATTCTATTCGTGTATTTTCTATTGCCTTTTGCGAACCTTGATTTTTGTTGAGTTATAGCTACATTTAGGAAACTGCTCATGTTTGAGTTTTTGTGGGCGATCAATCAACTTTGGTGACTATGATTGTAGATTTTACTGTACTTGAGCATTCTGTACACATATTCTTAATCGCCTTTCACGAATGTTCATTTTTTGTTGAGTTATAGCCGCATTTAGGAAGACGCTCGTATTTGAGTTTTCATGGGCCATCAATCAACTTTGGTGACTACGATTGTGGATTACATTGTAGTTGTGCATTCTATACGTGTATTTTCTATCGCCTTTTGCGAACCTTCATTTTTTATTGAGTTATAGCTGCATTTAGGAGACCGCTCATGTTTGAGTTTTTGTGGGCCATCAATCAAATTTGGTGACTACTATTGTGGATTGTATTGTAGTTGTGCATTATGTATGCATATTTTTAATCGCTTTTCATGAGCCTTCATTTTTTGTTGAGTTATAGCTGCAATTATGAAAACGCTCGTGTTTGAGATTTCGTGGGCGATCGATCAACTTTGATGACTACGATTGTGGATTACACTGTAGTTGTGCATTCTATACGTATAATTTCTATTGCCTTTCGGGAACCTTCATTTTTTGTTGAGTTATAGCCGCACTTAGGAAACCACTTGTGCCTAAGTTTTTCGTGGGCCATCAATAAACTTTAGTGACTACGATTGTGTATTGTACTGTAGTTGTCCATTATGTATTTTTATTTTGTATCACCTTTCACGAACCTTCATTTTTTGTTGTGTTATAGCTACATTTAGGAAACTATTCGTGTTTGAGTTTTCATGGGCTAGCGATAAAATTTGGTGCATTCTATACGTGTATTTTTTATCACCTTTTGCGAACCTTCATTTTTTGTTGAGTTATAGTTGCATTTAGGAAACTGCTAATCTTTGAATTTTTTTGAGCCATCGATCAACTTTGGTGACTACGGTTGTGGATTGTAGTGTAGTTGTGCATTCTGTACGCATATTTTTAATCGCCTTTCACGAACCTTCATGTTTTGTTGAGTGATCGCCGCATTTAGGAAAATGCTCGTGTTTGAGTTTTCATGGGCCATCGATCAACTTTGGTGACTACGATTGTGGATTACACTATAGTTGTGCATTCTATACAGGTATTTTCTATCGCCTTTCGCGAACTTTCATTTTTTGTTGAGTTATAGCCGTACTCACAAAATCACTTGTGTTTATGTTTTCATGGGCCATCGATCAACTATGGTGATTGCGAGTGTGGATTGCATTGTAGTTTTCCATTCTGTACACGTATTTTCTATCATGTTTCGTGAACCTAATTTTTTATTGAGTTATAGCCGCATTTATGAAACTGCTCAAATTTTAGTTTTCGAGGACCATCGATCAAATTTTAGTTGTATTTAGGAAACTCCTCGTGCTTGAATTTTTGTGGGTCATCGATTAAATTTGGTGACTATGCTTTTGGATTACACTGTAGTTGCACATTCTATACACGTATTTTCTATCTCCTTTCACAAACCTTCATTTTTTGTTGAGTTATAGCAGCATTTAGGAAAGCGCTCATGTGTTTGAGTTTTTTTGGGTGATCAAATAACTTTGGTGACTACGATTGTGGATTGTACTGTAGTTGTGTATTCTGTACGCACATTTTTAATCACCTTTCAGGAACCTTCATTTTTTGTTTAGTTATAGCCACATTTAGGAAAACGGTCGTGTTTGAGTTTTCTTGGGCCAACGATCAAGTTTGGTGACTACGATTGTGCATTAAACTATAGTTGTGCATTCTATACACATATTTTCTATCGCCTTTCGTGAACCTTCATTTTTTGTTGAGTTATAGTTGCACTTAGGAAACCGCTCATGTTTGAGTATTTGTCAGCCATCGATCAACTTTGTTGACTACGCTTGTGGATTACACTATAGTTTTGCATTTTATACGCGTATTTTATATCGCCTTTCGTGAACCTTCATATTTTGTTGAGTTATAGCCACATTTAGGAAACCACTCATGTTTGAGTTTTTGTGGGCCGTCGATCGACATTGGTGACTACGATTGTGGATTGTACTGTAGTTGTGCATCATGTACGCATATTTTTAATTTCCTTTCACGAACCTTCAATTTTTGTTTAGATATAGCAGTATTTAGAAAAACTCTTGTGTTTGAGTATTCATGGGCCATCGATCAACTTTGGTGAGTAGGATAGCCACATTTAAGAAAACGCTCATGGTTGAGTTTTCATGGGCCATCAATCAACTTCAGTGACTATGATTGTGGATTACAATGTAGTTGTGCATTCATTATGTGTATTTTCTATTGCCTTTCGCGAACCTTCACTTTTCCTTGAGTTATAGCCGCACTTACGAATCCGCTCGTGTTTGAGCTTTCCTGGGCCATCGATCAACTTTTGTGACTACGATTGTTGATTGCACTGTGGTTGTCCATTCTGTATGTGTATCTTCTATGGCCTTTCGCGAATCTTCATTTTTTGTTGGGTTATAGTTGCATTTAGCAAACCGCTCGAGTTTGAGTTTTCGCATACCATCAATAAACTTTGGTGACTATAATTGTGGATTGTACTGTAGTTGAGCATTATGTACGCATATTTTTAATCGCCTTTCACAAACCATCATTTTTTGTTGAGTTATAGCCGCATTTACGAAAACGCTCATGTTTGAGTTTTCATGGGCCATCAATCAACTTTGGTGACTACGATTGTGGATTACACTGTAGTTGTGCATTGTATACGCATATTTTCTATGGCCTTTCACGAACCTTCATTTTTCGTTGAGTTATAGCAGTATTTAGGAAACCACTCTTATTTGAGGTTTCTTGGGCCATCAATCAACTTTGGTGACTACCATTGTGGATTGCATTCTAGTTGTCCATTTTGTTGTCCATTCTTTCTATCGTATTTTCGCATCACCTTTCGCAAACCTTCATTTTTTTTTGAGTTATAGCCACATTTATGAAATCGCTCATGTTTGAGTTTTTGTGGACCATCAATCAACTTTGGTGACTACGATTGTGGATTACACTATAGTTGTGCATTCTATACGCATATTTTATATCTCTTTTCACAAACCTTCATTTTTTCATTTAGTTATAGGCACATTTAGGAAACCGGTCATGTTTGAGTTTTTGTGGGTTGTCGATCAACTTTGGTGATTACAATTGTGGATTGTATTGTAGTTGTGCATCCTGTACGCATATTTTTAATCTCCTTTCACGAACCTTCATATTTTGTTGAGTTATAGCTGCATTTAGAAAAACTCTTTGTTTGAGTTTTCATGGGCCATTGATCAACTTTGGTGACTACGATAGCCACATTTAGAAAAACACTTGTGGTTGAGTTTTCGTGGGCCATCAATCAACTTTGGTGACTATGATTGTGGATTACACTATAGTTGTGCATTTTATACACGTATTTTCTTTCGCCTTTCGCGAACCTTCATTTTTCATTGAGTTATAGCCACACTTAGGAAACTACTCGTGTTTGAGTTTTCGTGGGCCATCGATAAAATTTGGTGACTGCGATTGTAGATTGCACTGTAGTTGTCCATTATGTATGCGTATTTTCTATCATCGTTAGTGAGCCCTCTTTTTTTGTTGTGTTATGGTCGCACTTAGGAAACCGCTTGAGTTTGAGTTTTCGTAGGTCATCGATCAACTTTTGTCTCTTTTCTTATGGATTACAATATAGTTTTGCATTCTATATGCTTATTTTCTATCGCCTTTCGCGAACCTTCATTTTTTGTTAAGTTATAGCTGCATTTAGGAAACCGCTTGAGTTTGAGTTTTCGTAGGCCATCGATCAACTTTGTTGACTACGCTTCTGGATTACATTGTAGTTGTGCATTCTATACATGTATTTTCTATCGCGCTCTGTGAAACTTTATTTTTTGTTGAGTTATAGCCACATTTAGGAAACCGCTCATGTTTGAGTTTTTGTGGGCCATCAATCAACTTTGGTGACTACGATTGTGGATTGTACTATAGTTGTGCAATTTGTATGCATATTTTTAATTGCCTATCATGAACCTTCATTTTTTTGAGTTATAGCCGTATTTAGGAAAATGCTCGTGTTTGAGTTTTCGTGGGCCATCATTCAATTTTTGTGACTACGATTGTGTAATACACTGTAGTTGTGCATTGTGTATGAGTATTTTCTATCACCTTTCACGAACCTTCATTTCTCATTCAGTTATAGCCACACTTAGGAAACCACTCGTGTTTGAGTTTTCATGGGCCATCGATCAACTTTGGTGACTATGATTGTGGATTGCATTGTAGTTGTGCATTATAAATGGTAATTTTCTATTTCCTTTACAAACTTTCATTTTTGGTTGAGTTATAGCTGCATTTATGAAAACACTCGTGTTTCAGTTTCTGTGGGCCATCGATCAACTTTGGTGACTACACTTGTGAATTACACTGTACTTGCGCATTCTATACGCATATTTTCTATCACCTTTCGTGAACTTACATTTTTTCTTGAGTTATAGCGGCATTTAGGAAACTGCTAATGTTTGACTTTTTGTGGGCCATAAATCAAATTTGGTGACTACGATTGTGGATTGTACTATACTTGTGCATTATGTACATATATTTTTAATCGACTTTCACGAACCTTCATTTTTTGTTGAGTTATAGCCGCATTTAGGAAGACGCTCGTGTTTGAGTTTTCATGCGCCATCGATCAACTTTCATGACTACGATTGTGGATTACATTATATTTGTGCATTCTATACGCATAATTTCTATCTTCTTTTGCGAACGTTCATTTTTCATTGAGTTATAGCCGCACTTAGGAAACTGGTCGTGTTTGAGTTTTCTTAGGCAATCAATCAAATTTGGTGACTACGATCTTGGATTACAATGTAGTTGTTGATTCTATATACGTATATTCAATCGCCTTTGACGAACCTTAATTTTTTGTTGAGTTATGGATGCATTTAGGAAACCGCTCATGTTTGAGTTTTTGTGGGCCATCGATCAACTTTGTTGACTACTATTTTGGATTGTATTGTAGTTGTGCATTATGTACACATATTTTTAATCGCTTTTCACGAGCCTTCATTTTTTGTTGAGTTATAGCCGCATTTATGAAAACTCTCGTGTTTGAGATTTCGTGGGCCATCGATCAACTTGGTGACTACGATTGTGGATTCCACTATAGTTGTGCATACTATACGCAAAATTTCTATCTTCTTTTGCGAACATTCATTTTTTGTTGAGTTATAGCTGCTCTTAGGAAATTGCTTGGGTTTGAATTTTCGTGGGCAATCGATCAAGTTTGGTGACTATGACTGTGGATTGCACTATAGTTGTTCATTTTGGACGCGTATTTTCTATCATCTTTCACGAACCTTCATTTTTTGTTGAGTTATAGCTGCATTTAGGAAATCGCTTGAGTTTGAGTTTTCGTGAGGCATCGATCAATTTTGGTGACTACACTTGTGGTTTACACTGTAGTTGTGCATTCTATATGCGTATTTTATATTGCCTTTCGAACCTTCATTTTTTGTTGAGGTATAGCCGCATTTAGGAAATCGCTCATGTTTGAGTTTTTTTTGGCCATTTATCAATTTTGGTGACTACGATTGTTAGTTATACCATAGTTGTGATTTTTGTACACATATTTTTAATCGCCTTTCACAAACCTTCATTTTTTATTGAGTTATAGCCGCATTTAGGAAAACATTCGTGTTTGAGTTTTCATGGGCCATCAATCAATTTTGGTGACTATGATTATGGATTGCATTGTAGTTGTCCATTATGTACGCGTATTCTCTATGGCCTTTCGTGAACCTTCATTTTTTGTTGAGTTATAGCCGCATTTAGAAAACTGCTCGTGTTTGAGTTTTCGTGGGTCATCGACCAACTTTGGTGACTATGATTGTGGATTGCATTGTTGTTATGCATTATGAACGCTAATTTTTTATAGTCTTTCGTGAACCCTCATTTTTTGTTGAGTTATAGCTGCATTTAGGAAACAACTCGTGTTTGAGTTTTTTGGGGACATCGATCAACTTTGGTGACAACGCTTGTAGATTACACTGTAGTTGTGCATTCTATACGCATATTTACTATCGCCTTTTGCGAACCTTCATTTTTTGTTAAGGTAAAGCCACATTTAGGAAACTGCTCATGTATGAGTTTTAATTGGCCATCAATCAACTTTGGTGATTACAATTGTGGATTGTACTGTAATTGTGCATTTTGTACACATATTTTTAATGGTGTTTCACGAACCTTCATTTTTTGTTGAGTGATAGTGGCATTTAAGAAAATGCTCGAGTTTGAGTTTTCATGGGCCGTCGATTAACTTTGGTGACTACGATTGTGGATTACACTATAGTTGTGCATTCTATACACTTATTTTCTATCGCCTTTCACGAACCTTCATTTTTTCGTTGAGTTATAGCCACACTTAGGAAATTGCTCGTATTTAAGTTTTCATGTGCCATCAATCAACTTTAGTCACTACGATTGTTGATTGCACTGTAGTTGTCCATTTTGTTTGTGTATTTTGTATCGCTTTTCACGAGCCTTTATTTTTTGTTGAGTTATAGCTGCATTTACGAAACTGTTCATGTTTGAGTTTTCGTGGGCCAACGATAAACTTTGGTGACTATGCTTGTGGATTACACTGTAGTTGTGCATTCTATATGCGTATTTTCTATCGCCTTTCTTGAACCTTCATTTTTTGTTGAGTTATAGCCTTATTTAGGAAACTGCTCATGTTTGAGTTTTTTTCAGCCATCGATCAACTTTGGTGACTATGATTGTGGATTGTATTGTAGTTGTGCATTATGTACACATATTTTTAATCACCTTTCACAAACCTTCATTTTTTGTTGAGTGATCACGACATTTAGGAAAACGCTCTTGTTTGAGTTTTCTTGGGCAATCAATCAACTTTGGTGACTATGATTATGGATTACACTGTAGTGGTGCATTGTATACGTGTATTTTTTATCGCCTTTCACGAACCTTCATTTTTTGTTGAGTTATATCCACACTTAGGAAACTGCTCGTGTTTTATTTTTTTGTGGGCCATCGATCAAATTTAGTGACTGTGATTGTGTATTGTATTGTAGTTGTCCATTCTGTACGCGTATTTTCTATTGTGTTTCACGAACCTTAAGTTTTTGTTGAGTTATAGCTGCATTTAGGAAACTGCTCGAGTTTGAGTTTTCGTGGGCAATCGATCAACTTTGGTGACTATGCTTTTGGATTAAACTGTAGTTGTGCATTCTATGTGTATTATCTATCGTCTTTTGCGAACCTTCACCTTTTTTTGAGTTATAGCCACGTTAGGAAACCACTCGTGTTTGAATATTTGTGGGCGATCGATCATCTTTGGTGACTATGCTTCTGAATTACATCATAGTTGTACATTCTATACGCGTATTTTCTATCGCCTTTCATGAACCTTCATTTTTTGTTGAGTTATAGTAATATTTAGGAAACTACTCATGTTTGAGTTTTTGTGGGCCATCGATCAACTTTGCTGACTACGATTGTGGATTTTACTGTAGTTGTGCATCTTGCACGCATATTTTTAATCACCTGTCACGAACCTTCAATTTATGTTGAGTTATAGCCACATTTAGAAAAATGCTTGTGTTTGAGTTTTCATGGGACATCGATCAACTTTGGTGACTACGATAGTCACATTTAGGAAAATGCTCGTTGTTGAGTTTTTATGGGCCATCAATCAACATTGGTGACTACGATTGTGGATTACACTATAGTTGTGCATTCTCTATGCATATTTTCTATTGCCTTTCGAGAACCTTCTTTTTTACTTTAGTTATAGCCGCACTTAGGAAACCACTTGTGTTTGATTTTTTGTGGGCCATCGATCAACTTTGGTGACTATGATTGTGGATTGCACTGTAGTTGTCCATTATATACATGTATTTTCTATCGCCTTTCGGCCACCTTCATTTTTTGTTGAGTTATAGCCGCATTTATGAAACTGCTCATGTTTGAGTTTTTGTGGGCCATCAATCAACTTTGGTGACTACGATTGTGGATTCTACTGTAGTTGTGTATTATGTACGCATATTTTTAATTGCCTTTAACGAACTTTAATTTTTTTGTTGAGTGATAGCCGCATCACTTAGGAAAATGCTCGTGTTTGAGTTTTTGTGGGCCGTTGATCAACTTTGGTGACTACAATTGTGGATTTCACTGTAGTTGTGCATTCTATATGCATATTTTCTATTGTATTTTTTGAACCTTCATTTTTCATTGAGTTATAGCCACACTTAGGAAACCGCTTGTGTTGGAGTTTTCCTGGGCCATTGATGAGCTTTGGTGACTACAATTGTGGATTGCATTGTAGTTGTGCATTATGTACGCATATTTTCTATCACCTTTCGCAAGCCTTCATTTTTTGTTCAGTTATAGCCGCATTTAGGAAACCGCTCGAGTTTGAGTTTTCATGGGCCATCAATTGACTTTGGTGATTATGCTTCTGGATTACAATGTACTTGTGCATTCTATACACATATATTCTATCTCCTTTCTCGAATCTTCATATTTTTTTGAGTTATAGCCGTGTTTAGGAAACCGCCTGTGTTTGAGTTTTTGTGGGCCATTGATTAGCTTTGGTGTCTACGAATGTGGATTACAATGTAGTTGTGCAGTCTATATACATATTTTCTATCGCCTTTCACGAACCTTCATTTTTTATTGAGTTATAGCAGCATTTAGGAAACCACTGATGTTTGAGTTTTTGTGAGCTATCAATCAACTTTGGTGACTACGATTATGGATTGTACTGGTGTTTTGCATTCTATATGCATAATTTTAATTTCCTTTCATAAACGTTCATTTTTTGTTGAGTTATAGCCGCATTAAGGAAAACGCTCGTGTTTGACTTTTCGTGGGCCATCAATCAACTTTGGTGACTATGATTGTGGATTACACCGTAGTTGTGCATTTTGTACGCGTATTTTCTATCGCCTTTCACGAACCTTTACTTTTCATTAAGATATAGCCCCATTTAGGAAACCGCTCATGTTTGAGTTTTCGTGGGCCACCGATCAACTTTGGTGACTACAATTGTTGATTGCACTGTAGTTGTCCATTATGTACGCATATTTTCCATCACCTTTTGTGAACCTTCATTTTGTATTGAGTTGTAGCCGCATGTAGAAAACCACTCGTGTTTGAGTTTTTGTGAGCCATCGATCAACTTTGGTCACTACACTTGTGGATTGCATTATAGTTGTGTATTCTATACATATATTTTCTATTGCCTTTTATCAACCTTCATTTTTTCTTGAGTTAAACCTGCATTTAGGAAATCGTTCATGTTTGAGTTTTTGTGGATCATCGGTCAACTTTGGTGACTATGATTATGGATTGTACTGTAGTTGTGCATTATGTACGCATATTTTTAATCGCCTTTCATGAACCTTCATTTTTTGTTTAGTTATATCTGCATTTAGGAAAACGTTCGTGTTTGAGCTTTCATGGGCCATCAATCAACTTTGGTAACTATGATTATGGATTGCACTATAGTTGTGCATTATGTATGAGTATTTTCTATTGCCTTTCGTCAACCTTCATTTATTGTTGAGTTATAGTCACATTTAGGAAGCCGCTCGTGTTTGAGTTTTCTTGGGCCATCGATCAACTTTTGTGACTACAATTGTGGATTGAACTGTAGTAGTCCATTCTATACACATATTATCCGTCGCCTTTCGTAAACCTTCATTTTTTGTTGGGTTATAGTTGTATTTAGGAAACCGCTTGTGTTTGAGTTTTTGTGGGCCATCAATCAACTTTTGTAACTACGCTTGTGGATTACACTGTAGTTGTGACTTGTATACGTGTATTTTCTATCGCCTTTCACGAAGCTTCATTTTTTTTGAGTTATGGACGCATTTAAGATACCGCTTGTGTTTGAGTTTTCGTGTGCCATCAATCAACTTTGGTGACTACGAATGTGGATAGCACTTTAGTTTTCCATTTTGTGTGTTTATTTTCTATCGCTTTTCGTGAACCTTCATTTTTTGTTGAGTTATAACCGCATTTAGGAAACTACTTGTGTTTAAGTTTTCGTGGGCCATTGATCAACTTTGGTGACTGCGATTGTAGATTGCACTATAGTTGTGCATTATGAATGCTAATTTTCTATCACCTTTTGCGAACCTTCATTTTTTATTGAGTTATAGCCGCATTTAGGAAACCGCTTGTGTTTGAGTTTTTGTGGGCCATCGATCAACTTTGGTGACTATTCTTGTGGATTACAAAGTTTTTGTGCATTTTATATGCGTATTTTCTATCGCCTTTCGCAAACCTTCATTTTTCATTGAGTTATAGTTGCACATAGGAAACCGCTCGTGTTTGATTTTTTTTGTTGGCCATCTATCAATTTTGGTGACTACAATTGTGGATTGCACTGTAGTTGTCCATTATGTATGCGTATTTTTTATCACCTTTTGCGAATCTTCATTTTTTGTTGAGTTATAGCCACATTTAGGAAACAGATCGAATTTGAGTTTTCATGGGCCATCAATGAAATTTGGTGACTACACTTGTGAATTACACTATAGTTGCGAATTCTATACACGTATTTTTTATCGCCTTTCGCGAACCTTCATTTTTTGTTGAGTTATAGCCGCATTTAGCAAACCGCACAGTTTGAGTTTTTTTGCTCCATCAACTAACTTTGGTGACTATGATTGTGGATTGTACTGTAGTTGTGCATTCTGTACGCATATTTTTAATCGCCTTTCACAAACCTTCATTTTTTGTTGAGTTATAGCCGCATTTACTAAAACACACGTGTTTGAGTTTTATTGGGCCATCGATCAACTTTGGTGACTACGATTGTGGATTACACTGTAGTTGTGCATTCTATACACATATTTTCTATCGCCTTTTGCGAACCTTCATTTTTCATTGAGGTATATACACACTTAGGAAACCGCTCGTGTTTGAGTTTTTGTGGACAATCGATCAAATTTGGTGACTACACTTGTGGATTACACTATAGTTGTTCATTCTATACGCGTATTTTCTACTGCCTTTCGCGAACCTTCATTTTTTGTTGGGTTATAGCCACATTTAGGAAACCAATCATGTTTGAGTTTTTCTGGGCCATCCATCAGCTTTGGTGACTACGATTGTGGATTGTACTGTAGTTGTGCATCCTGTAAGCATATTTTTAATTTCCTTTCACAAAATTTTATTTTTTGTTGAGTTATAACCACATTTTGAAAACCACTCATGTTTGTGTTTTCATGGGCCATCGATCAAGTTTGGTAGGATAGCCGCCTTTAGGAAAACACTCATGGTTGAATTTTTGTGGGTCATCGATCAAATTTGGTGACTACGATTGTGGATTACATTGTAGTTGTGCATTCTATATGCATATTTTTGATCGCCTTTCGTGAACCTTAGTTTTTCGTTGAGTTATAGCCGCACTTAGGAAACTACTCGTGTTTGAGTTTTCGTTGGCCGTCGATCAACTTTGGTGACAAAGATTGTGGATTGCACTATGGTTGTCCGTTCTGTACGTGTATCTTCTTTCGCCTTTTGAGAACCTTCATTTTTTGTTGAGTTATAACCGCATTTAGGAAACTGCTCGAGTTTGAGTTTTCGTGGGCCATTGATCAACTTTGGTGACTACGCTTGTGGATTACACTGTAGTTGTGCATTCTATATGCATATTTTCTATCGCCTTTCATCAACCTTCATTTTTTGTTGAGTTATAGCCGTATTTAGGAAACCTCTCTTATTGTAGTTTTCGAGGGCCATCAATCAACATTGGTGACTAAAATTGTGGATTGCATTGTAATTGTCCATTTTGTACGCATGTTTTCTATCACCTTTTGCAAACTTACATTTTTTGTTGAGATAGCCCCAGTTAGGAAACTGATTGTGTTTGAGTTTTCGTGGGCCATCGTTCAACTTTGGTAACTACAATTGTGGATTGGAATGTAGTTATCCATTATGTACGGATATTTTGCATTGCCTTTCGTGAACCTTTGGGTTTTGTTGAGTTATAGCCGCATTTAGGAAACCACTCATGTTTGAGTTTTCGTGGGCCATCGATCAACTTTGGTGACTACACTTGTGCATTGCAATATAGTTGTGCATTATATACGTGCGTATTTTCTATCGCCTTTCGTGAACCTTCATTTTTTGTTGAATTATAGCCGTATTTAGGAAACCACTCATATTTGAGTTTTTGTGGGCCATCGATCAACTTTGGTGACTACGATTGTGGATTGTACTGTAGTTGTGGATTCTCTACGCATATTTTTAATTGGCTTTCATGAACCTTCATTTTTTGTTGAGTTATAGCCACATTTAGGAAAACTCTCATGTTTGAGTATTCCTAGGCCATCAATCAAATTTGGTGACTACGATTGTGGATTGCACTGTAGTTGTCCATTTTGTACGCGTATTTTCTATTGCCTTTCACAAACCTTCATTTATCATTGAGTTATAGCCACATTTAGGAAGCCGCTCGTGTTTGAGTTTTTCGTGGGCCATCGATCAACTTTGGTGACTACAATTGTGGATTGGACATTAGTTGTCCATTCTCTATGCATATTTTCCATTGCCTTTCGGAAACCTTCATTTTTTGTTGGGTTATAGCTGCATTTAGCAAACCGCTCGTGTTTGAATTTTCGTGGAACATCGATCAACTTTGGTTACTATGCTTGTGGATTACAGTGTAGTTGTGCATTCTATACATGTATTTTCTATCACCTTTCACGAACCTTCATTTTTTTTTGAATTATAAACACATTTAGGAATCCGCTTGTGTTTGAGTTTTCGTGGGCCATCGATCAACTTTGGTGACTACGATTGTGGATTGCACTGTAGTTTTCCATTCTGTACGCATATTTTTTGTCACCTTTCGTGAACCTTCATTTTTTGTTGAGTTATAGCAACATTTAGGAAAATACTCGTGTTTGAGTTTTCATGGGCCATCAATAAAATTTGGTGACTATGGTTGTGATTTGCACCGTATTTGTGCATTATGAATGCTAATTTTCTATCGGCTTTCACAAACCTTCATTTTTTGTTGAGTTATAGCCGCAATTAGGAAACCGCTCGAGTTTGAGTTTTTGTGGGTCATCGATCAACTTTGTTGGCTATGCTTGTGGATTACACTATAATTGTGCATTCTATATGCGTCTTTTCTATCACCTTTTACAAACCTTCATTTTTTGTTGAGTTGTAGCTGCATTTAGGAGAATGCTCGTGTTTGCATTTTTGTGGGCCATTGATCAACTTTGATGACTAAGCTTGTAGATTATGCTATAGTTGTGCATTCTATACATGTATTTTCTATCGCCTTTCTCGCAAACCTTCATTTGTTGTTTAGTTATAGTTGCATTAAAGAAACCTTTCATGTTTGAGTTTTTGTGGGCCATCTATCAACTTTGGTGACTATGATTGTGGATTGTACTGTAGTTTTGCATTCTCTACGCATATTTTTAATCGCCTTTGACGAACCTTCATTTTTTGTTGAGTTATAACCGCATGTAGGAAACCGCTCGTGTTTGAGTTTTCGTGGACCATCGTTCAACTTTGGTGACTACAATTGTGGATTGTACTATAGTTGTCCATTATGTACACATATTTTCCATCGCCTTTCGTGAACCTTCATTTTTTTTGGAGTTATAGCTGCATTTAGGAAACCACTCATGTTTCTATTTTTGTGGGCCATCGATCAACTTTGGTGACTAGGATTATGGATTGTACTGTAGTTGTGCATTTTGTACACATATTTTTAATCACTATTCACGAACCTTCATTTTTTGTTGAGTTATAGCTACATTTAGGAAAACTCTCATGTTTGAGTTTTCATGGGCCATCCATCAACTTTGGTGACTACTATTGTGGATTACACTGTAGTTGTCCATGCTCTATACGCGTATTTTTTATCGCCTTTCGTGAAACTTCATTTTTCGTTGAGTTGTATCCATATTTAGGAAACCGCTCTTATTTGAGTTTTCGTGGGCCATTGATCAACATTGGTGACTACGATTGTGTATTGAACTATAGTGGTCTATTATGTACACGTATATTCTATCGCCTTTCGTGAACCTTCATTTTTTGACATAAAGCCCCATTTAGGAAACCACTCGTGTTTAATTTTTCATGAGCCATCGTTCAACTTTGGTGACTACAATTGTGGATTGCACTGTAGTTTTCCATTATGTACGCATATTTTGCATCGCCTTTCATGGGCCATAGATCAAATTTGGTGACTATGCTTGTGGATTACATTGTAGTTGGGAATTCTATACACGTATTTTCTATCACCTTTGGTGAACCTTCATATTTTGTTGAGTTATAGCCGCATTTAGGAAACCGCTCATGTTTAAGTTTTTGTGAGCCATCAATCAACTTTGATTACTATGATTGTGGATTGTACTATAGTTGTGTATTCTCGATACACATTTTTAATCGCCTTTCATGAACCTTCATTTTTTGTTGAGTTATAGCCGCATTTAGGAAAACGCTCGTGTTTGAGTTTTCCTGGGCCATCGATCAACTTTGGTGACTATGATTGTGGATTGCACTCTGTTGATGATGTTTTCTGCATAGAAACAACTCAGATAGAATATAATATCCTATCTCTCTTGAAAGGTAAATCCCTATCAGCAATCCTCAAGAGATAACCCCAAGGTTTCTAATGTTAGGTCTTGACAATGCATAAACAACTCAGTGATAAATGTGAAAATGCTGGTAATCACAATGGGACCTTACTACAAGAAAAATACTATATCTTAAATTTATCAATATGATGTTAATCTAGGAGTAGTTAAATCTAGCAATATGATGATACTTCAATCCTAAATCTAACCCAAATGATAAAAGAAATAACAAAAGATATAAGGTTTCAAAGAGATTTCTAGATTTAACTACTCCTAGATTAACAATGCAAATGACAAACACTCAAAATGGACCAATCCCTCAAAACTGACTTCTACTTGACCCAGATGGATCTACAATCTTATATAAACAATGCAATCTTCTAAGGTGTTAATATTTTCAGATCATAAACATTCATTCAGACAACCATATTGTAATTGAAATGAATAAACCCTCACAATTGAACTAAGCACAATGAATATAAAAGTCCAAGCTAACTTTGCAAAGAAACTAACAATCAGTTGGTTGTAAAAAGTATGGACCAAGGATTGCTGCAACACTTTAAATATCACACCATAGACATCATTAAATCAAATCTAACTCTAAATATCTAAATATCAAATTTCCTCAAATCAATTCTAAAGATAGAATAACAAGAACCATGTAAGATAAGAACACAAGTATGGAACCAAATCACAATGTCATTAATTGCATCAAATTATCCACTGCAGCAACAATTCTAGCTTTCTGTTACAATATTTTCTTGAGAACAACTACTTGCTAACTCTTGCTCCACTTAATTCGCTTCAATACTAGTTATCTCTCTATTCTTCTATCTCTATATCTAGCCCTTACAAATGAGGCAAAATTCCATATTTATAGAGACCCCCCAAGATATGTCGGCCTAGTTAGGGTTTTACAATAATAATTAGCCACAACAAGTCGGCCAAGAGAAATTCAAAATGAGATAAAATATGCATTAAATGCATGAACTTCATCCAGGTCGGATTGGGATCTCCAATGTAGCTCGGACCAATGCATGCAAAATAATAGGGAAACACAAATATCGATGTAGCCCAACATTAACTATCTTTCCCTTTGTCTTTATTTCGATCCAACATTTCATGCACCTTCAAAAGCACCTTATCCAAGTCGGCCACAGGTGGTAAAGGAAAAACCTTAAGTCAGCTCTCAATTGATGTAATATCTTCCCTTGATTGTTTCACCGACTTATCCCACTCAACCTTATATGTTAGATATTTATCAATAACAACAATGTAGGTGGCCGCATCATCTAATTGGTGTTCAGTAACAGGATCATCACTGACTGAGCATAAACATTATGCCACCACTATCTCAACTACTCTAAACTCAAATATTTAGGTGCAATCTTCCTTCTCCCTATCATTATCTCAAAGAAAGCAATGCATCCACTATAAACACCAGCTAGGTTATCTTCAATTTGCCTCCTCTACTTGTAGATCTTCTTCAGAACCTTTTGCCTAATTTGCAAAGCCTCAAACCACTCCCAAGGTTTGGCAGCTCTAGAGGAAGGGAGAATTCCATCATTTACAATCTTGTCCTTGGTATACTCCATGATGGTTTTAGTTTTCTGCAGCAGGAGGTCCGTATCTTCCTTATCTTGAGATAATACCTCCTTCAACCAATCAATTTCCCGCATAGCATCTTTCCCAGTTGATAGAATGTCCCTGATAGCATCATTTCCTCTGGTCTGCACCCCTTGTAGCCAATTTACCGCAGCAAGAGTGGAAGCCTTCATTATTTCAAGCTCAGTGATTGTTTCTTGGGGTAGGAGATTTGCAGCAGAGGAAGAGGAGCTAATGGACTGCAAGGGTTTCATCAGATCTTCCAAACATTTCTTGAGTCCTTCAATCTCCTTCTTCATCTCCTATTTAGTATTTATTTCTTTCCTCAATCTACCCAAGATGACTGCACTAGAATCCTGATAATCTTCAATGTCTTGCTCAATGGAAGTGGGCCCTAAATTGATAGTCTGTAGGTTGTAATCCTTTGTAGTTACATCATCTCTATTCTTATCTGGAGGAGGAGTTGCAATGTGAACCACCCTATTGCTCGCCTCATCTCTTTCAATCTTTGAAATGACCTTGGATTTTTTCTTTCCTTTATCTTTTCCAATCTTAGCCAGTAACTCATCCCAATTGGGTGGGTGTCTTCCACAACAACTTGATTTCTCTTTATTTCCCTGTCAAACCAATCTGGAACAGTGGACTCCAATTGTACTTTACTCTGTCCTACTTCCTCCTGCTGGTCTTTAGGTGCTTCTTTATTCAAACCCTACTTCTCAGGAGTCTCATTTTCCTTATTCTCCTTTTCTTCAGCATGTCCCCCCTTATGCTTAGGTGACAAAACCTTTTCTGATACTTCCTCCCTATGAGGAGATTTAATTCCTTCAGTCCTAATAGGTGAATCCTCATATGTGACCAAGGGAGACTGCATTACTTTCTCTACTTCTGCCTCAACATTGTAAAGCTCACCCTCATGAAATTCTTCTCCTTTTGTTTCCTGATGATCCTCAGCTTCCTTGGATTCACCTAATTCATCATTTTGAGCCTCAGGGACACCATTAGGCTACTCCTCATGAGAAGTACCTGTAGGAGGATATGCTTTGGGCACACTATCTTTAGGAGGATTCCTTGACTTCCTTGTATACACATGTGTCTTTTCTTCTAAAATCTCTACATTTACCACAGGTGGATTAACTTCCTCTCCTACCTTGGAACTTGCCTTTTGTGACAATCTTTCGATTCTTCTCCTTTTAGGCACAAGAGCACCAACCTCAGGACCCTACTTTTCAACTTCCTCTACTCGAGGCTTCTTAGCCTTTGAAGTATTCCCTCTTTTCTTAGCAATGGGCTTTCTCTATTTTTTTGTTTCTTGGGCTTCCTCCCCTTGAACACCCTTTATCTTGATTTTAAAAGTAGAACCCACCTTACCTTTTCCTTTAGGATCTTGCTCAGTTGATTCCTCAGAAGTGGAGTGAGGGTCCAAATCTCCCATTAGATCATAAGTGCACTGTACACCCTCATTCTCCAACTCCCATATTTTATGCTTTAGCCACTTCTTGGTGTACTTGGTGACTGGATCCATCAACTGTCCTAATTCTGTCTTTTCTTCTTCTAGCTAATCCACATCACCAATTGGCCTATCCTTTACCACTTCATAAGCATGGCCTTGAATCAAGTCCCTATCATCTTCAAGTTGATCAAGAACTACCTTCACATTATATAATTAGACTGATTCAACTGGAAGTCGAGAAAACTTCTTCGTTCTGACCTCATATTCATCACTGCAATTGGCCTAGTAGTCTTCCAACTCAACTTTGTGGCTATATTCTCTACTGGCCTTCTTTTGTGCTTCAACTATTATGTCAAATCTGGACCTCTTGGAATGGAAAGATAAACCAAGAGTAGTCATCTCCTCTTTTGAAGCCTAAGCAGAAATAATGGAAGGGCATGCCTCTTCAGTGCCTATCCTCAAAGGGAAGTCTCCACCAAACCCAATCTTATGCTTGTCCCTTTTGACAATAGCATCAAAGTCACATATTTGTCTAGTGACCTCCAAAAGTAAGATATGATCAGTGGGATACCTTGGAAGCCTGTATGGAGCCCTTTGACAACCATCAACCCGAATGTTTGAGAAGGTTGGGAACTGAATGAACCAAGCACCATATTTCTTGATGAGCTCCTTGGATTGGTATGAAATTCTCATATGTTCTGCACCTTGAAGCAATCTGGTGATATGCATGGTGAATGCATCATTCACCCTCATGTAGCTCGAGCTTGGACCCAAGTGCAATTGAGGGTAAACCTCATAAATAACATCCTGCCCAAAGACGCCCTTGGTACTTAATCCCTTGTATGGATGAAATCTTTCAAGTGCATAGACTAAGTACGAGGTCATTGTGAAGGTCTTGGTTTGCAGCACATTGGACAATTGCTCATGAATCACTCTACTTATGACACCTGCCCAATGATAGTTGATCTTTTCCCGTTCCATCCTTGCAATAACATGGCACATCCAATTCTCAAACATACCTGTATTCTTTAATCCAACCACCCTGCTAAGAAGAGTGATGGCATCATAATACTCCTTCCTGAATTTTTCTCTGAATAGTTGTTTAGGCAGTTTGGAATAGTGAGACTTGGGCTTCTCTAGCTAGGAATTGATAAGCTGCTGTGATTTAATAGTCTCCTCTTCATAATACTTTTTAGCTGCTTCCATGTTGAATGCCACCACATGAGATTGTCTGGCATGTCAAAGGTCTGAGCTATGGAGACATGGTTCATATTTTCCACAATCCTCCCTTGGGGACCAATTATTCTCTGTGTATCACTGTCATAATGTCTGGCACACTCAAGTACTAATTCATAACACTGCACTGTAGAGGGAAAACTGGCTATGTGTGCCAATCCTGATTCCAACATTCTTGTAGCCACTAGAGGAAGATCCTGCACTGCCATTCTTCCTTTGAACTCCTCATAGTCCCATAGTCCAACGTTGGTATCTGTTACTTCTGAACAGACAAAAGTGATCTTGCTCTCTGATATTTTTCTCTTGATATCCAGCTTAATCCTTTCTGCTTCAGATACGGAAGATCCCTCCATGTCACCCTTAGCCTTTCTAGCTACTACCTTGCTAGATTCAACCTACACTTGTCAAAGAAACCATAGTAAAAACCACAGGAAACCAATGTTAATCAATCAAAATCATCATTAAAATGAATCCCATATAAGCAAGGTGTCATTAAACCTCAAATAAAATGATCATATTAAACTTTGGGTTTTAGGACCATCCGCATAATCCAGGCTAGGGAGGAATTTTAGAGAATTCTGGACCAGACGGATTCCAGCGGAATGAACATGAAAGCACCTATTAGCAACTCAATCCGATCATTATCAATCAATAAACAACATGTGAGATCTCAAAATAGCATAAATTAATCATAAAATGCACCATCATTCACTGACACGTCATGCTATTTCATATTCTTTCACTTTCCACTAGATTCTAGGAAAATCCACATGGGATGGATTTCCGTGAAGGAAGATACATTCTTCAAATTTCGGAAAAAACTGGGGAACACAGAATTTCGGAAAATCTAGAGTCGAAGGAAATCCGCGAAGAAGATGAATCTCCGAAAAATAGCGGATTCTGGGAAAATGAAGGAGACAAGCACAATCGGGAAAATCCGCCAGAGCCGGAAAATCCCAAACTAGATGAAAAACCCAAACTTCGGCACTCAATTGCGATTTCGCCCAGATTAATGGATCGATCATAAATTTCAAGAATTTAGGCTTGAAACAAGTTTGATATGGACCCTCTAAAAATTTTCTTAAAATTCTAGGCCAATTCGAAAGCAGACAAAAGTTAAATGGTGATGCCCTAAGTATCAAACCCTACAGATCTGCCATTGACGCACTAGCAAGCCTAAGATTCAAACATTTCAATTGCTAAGTCTTCACTAGGGGTTACTCATGGCTCTCAAGCAAGATACCTCATAATGAAAATGAATAAAGGACCTTAGAACTTACTTGAGAGATGATAAACAAAGCGATATCGGACAACCCTAGCATCAGACGCTCAAAGACATATAAATTTGAACCCTGAACATGTCTAGAATATCAATGACCAATCACATTCATCAATTAAAAGAGATGCAACGTGTACATACCATTTGGCGAAGTAAAAATTGATTGTGACAACAAATATCAGCTTATCAGCGCTCAGCAGAGAACAACAACGAAAATGCCAAAGAAATCTTCACCAAATTGAATAATTCACATATCAAATCCCTCAAATCAAGTCTAACACCAAAAGAATGCACTCCTCAGCTCGATTGAACATAGACAACAAAGCATAATGGCACAAAAGTCCTCAAAGATCGGTTAATTGTATCCCTTACAATAGTACAAGTGACATTAATGCCACCGACAAGACAACCAGGAAAATCTGGGAACTCGATGACAGGATGGATTTTGGAAAAATTTGGCCCACACGAAATTCTGCAAAGACCGAAAATTCTCGAGCGACAGCGTTCAATCAGAGACTGAGCAGGATCCGGGAAAATCCGACTGGGGTGGCAAATCTCGAACCGGGGTAAAAACCCAAAATTCACCCAGAACTTAAGATTTTCAATGAATAACTTAGGGGAATCACTTAGGCAATCAAAATAAACATTTAAGCACATGCCATAGCAAGATAAATCCTCAAAATCAAAGGGCCAAGACACCAAAAACCAAAGCGAAAGAGGGTCCTTGCTTTCAGCAGGGTGTGTGTGCAAAAACTACACAACACACTCTAGTTGTCGATTATTTACGCGTATATTCTATCACCTTTTAGGAAACCAAATTTTTTTTGAGCTATAGCTGCATTGAGGAAACCGCTTGAGTTTTAGTTTTCGTGGACCATCGATCAATTTTGGTGACTATACTTGTGGATTACACTGTAGTTACACATTCTACATGCGTATTTTCTATCGCCTTTCGTGAACCTTCATTTTTTGGTGAGTTATAGCCGCATTTAGGAAACTGCTCATGTTTGATTTTTTGTAGGCCATCAATCAACTTTGGTGACTACGATTGTGGATTGTACTATAGTTGTGCATTTTGTACGCATATTTTTAATTTCCTTTCATGAACCTTCATTTTTTGTTGAGTCATAGCCGCATTTCAGAAAATGCTCATGTTTGAGTTTTCGTGAGCCATCGATCAAATTTGGTGTCTACGATTGTGGATTACATTGTAATTGTGCATTCTATACGCATATTTTCTATTTCCTTTTGCGAACCTTCATTTTTTGTTAAGATATAGCCACATTTTTTGGTAACCACTCACGTTTGAGTTTTTGTGTGCTATCGATCAACTTTGGTGACTAAGATTGTGGATTACACTATAATTGTGCATTCTACACGTATTTTATATCGCCTTTCGTGAACTTTCATTTTTTGTTGAGTTATAGCCGCATTTAGGAAACCACTCATGTTTCAATTTTTGTGGGCCATTAATCAACTTTGGTGACTACAATTGTGGATTATACTGTAGTTGTGCACTCTGCATGCATATTTTTAATCGCCTTTCATGAACCTTCATTTTTTGTTGTGTTATAGCTGCATTTAGAAAAATGCTCTTGTTTGAGTTTTCATGGGCCATCGATGAACTTTGGTGACTCCGATTGTGGACTACACTGTAATTATGCATTCGATACACGTATTTTCGATGGCCTTTTGCGAACCTTCATTTTTCGTTGCGTTATAGCTGCACTTAGGAAACTGCTCATGTTTGAGTTTTCGTGGGCCATCAATCAACTTTGGTGACTAGAATTGTGGATTGCACTATAGTTCTGCATTTTGTACGTGTATTTTCTATTACGTATCGTTAAAGTTCATTTTTCGTTGAGTTATAGCCACATTTAGGAAACTGCTCGTATTTGAGTTTTCGTGGGCCCTCGATCAACTTTGGTGACTATGATTGTGGATTGCACTATAGTTGTGCATTATGAACGATAATTTTCTATCGCCTTTCACAAACCTTTATTTTTTGTTTACTTATAGCCACATTTAGGAAACCGCTCATGTTTAAGTTTTTGTGGGTCATCCATCAAATTTGTTGACTACGCTTGTGGATTACACTGTAGTTGTGCATTCTATACGCATAATTTCTATTGCCTTTTGCGAACATTCATTTTTTGCTGAGTTATAGCCACATTTAGGAAACCACTCATGTTTGAGTTTTTGTGGACCATTAATCAACTTTGGTGACTACGATTGTGGATTGTACTGTAGTTGCGCATTTTGTACGCATATTTTTAATCGCCTTTCACAAACCTTCATTTTTTGTTGAGTTATAGCCACAATTAGGAAATCACTTGTGTTTGAGTTTTTGTGGGTCATTATCCATCAACTTTGGTTACTACGATTTTGGATTACAGTATAGTTGTGCATTCTATAGGTGTATTTTCTATCACCTTTTTTGAACCTTCAATTTTTGTTGAGTTATAGCCACCCTTAGGAAACCGCACGTATTTTAGTTTTCGTCGGCCATGGATCAACTTTGGTGACTACAATTGTGGTTGCTCTGTAAATGTCCATTATGTACGCGTATTTTCAATTGCCTTTCGTGAACCTTCATTTTTTGTTGAGTTATAGTCGCAATTAGGAAATCGCTCGAGTTTGAGCTTTCTTGGGCCATCAATCAACTTTCGTGACTATGCTTGTGGATTGCATTGTAGTTTTGCATTCTATACACGTATTTTCTATCGCCTTTTGTGAACCTAAATTTTTTGCTCACTTATAACCACATTTAGGAAACCGCTCATGTTTGAGTTTTTGTGGGCCATCAATCAACTTTGGTGACTATGATTGTGGATTGTACTGTAGTTGTGCATTCTATACGCATATTTTTAATCACCTTTCACGAACCTTCATTTTTAATTGAGTTATAGCCGCATTTAGGAAAATGCTCATGTTTGAGTTAACATTGATCAACTTTGGTGACTACGATTGTGGATTACATGTAGTTGTGCATTCTATACGATTATTTTCTATCGCCTTTTGCGAAGCATCAATTTTCGTTTAGTTATAGCTGCGCTTAAGAAACTGCTCGTGTTTGACTTTTCATGCGCCATTGATCAACTTTGGTGACTATGATTGTGGATTTCATTGTAGTTGTCCATTCTCAACATGTATATTCTATGGCCTTTCACGAACCTTTATTTTTTGTTTGACTTATAGTCGCATTTAGGAAACCGGTTGAGTTTGAGTTTTTACATGCCATCGAACAACTTTGGTGACTACGCTTGTGGATTACACTGTAGTTGTGCTTTCTATACGCATATATTCTATCACCTTTCATGAACCTTCATTTTTTGTTGAGTTATAGCCATATTTAGGAAACCTCTCATGTTTGAGTTGTTGTCGGCCGTCAATCAAGTTTGGTGGCTACGATTGTGGATTGTACTATAGCTGTGCATTCTGTATACATTTATCTAATCGTCTTTCACAAACCTTCATTTTTTATTGAGTTAATTCCTCATTGAGGAAAACGTTCATGTTTGAATTTTCGTGGGCCATTGATCAACTTCGGTGACTACGATTGTGGATTGCACTGTTGTTGTCCATTCTACACTCGTATTTTCTATCACCTTATGCGAACCTTTAGTTTATGTTGAGTTATAGCCACATTTATGAAATCGCTTGAGCTTGAGTTTTCGCGGGCCATCGATCAAATTTTGTGACTACATTTGTTGATTACACTGTACTTGTGCATTCTATATGCATATTTTGTATCGCCTTTCACAAACCTTCATTTTCTATTGAGATATAGCTGAATTTAGGAAATTGCTCATTTTCAAGAGTTTTTTGTGGGCCATCGATCAACTTTGGTGACTACGATTGTGGATTGTACTGTAGTTGTGCATTTTGTACACATATTTTTAATCACCTTTCACGAACTTTCATTTTTGTTTTTGATAAAGGAAAAAATGGGTTTTATAGGGACCCGAAACCACCAAGTTTACAACAAAAGAAAGAGGACAGTAAAGTCCAACAGAAAAAACATGCTGCAAAAAAGGACAAAACTAGAAAAAGCAGCAGCCAACCACAAAAGACCAGGAAGGTCAATCAATAAACTAGCCGAAAGGCAAGCCAAAAAACCATCAGCACCTAACCCAGAGTCTTCAGAACAGACTTAGTCTCAACCTCCAGGTCCTGCATGTCCTGGACACCCTTCTTGAATGTTTGAATAATCTGCGGTGTTGGGGGTGCCTTCCTTTTCAAATTTGTCATGGTTCTCTTAGATATCCCAATGTCCTCTTCCTGATTTTTATCTTTTACCTCTTCCAAATCAACCACCAAGGACCCCTGTTGAGCTTTGTCCAATTTTTTAGTCATCGCGTTGATAATAATGGCATTATGTCTTGCCATCCTATTGTTCTGTTATGCAATTATCTTCACAGTATTTTTCATTTTTTCCAAATCTATTCAATCCTTCTGTCCTTGCCCACATTGTCCTAGATCTCTTTATTAGCACTGTGATCTTTTTGCTCTTCATCCCTCTTTCTTAACACCAAAACCTTATCTCTCATATCCTCCAATTTACTCTGGAGGGTCCAATTTTTTATTTTCAAATCATTGATTTCATGGAAGACCCATTTCGACATTCTGAAATGGTTCGTCGCATTATTCCTAGCTGAGCCCATGAAGTCAGCAGAGGGTTCCCTATCAGGATTGAAGCAATTTTTGGCAAGGTCGGAGGCTCCAGGGGAATCAATTCTAACATCTCTATCCGCTGACAGGACAACAGAGGACGAATTCTTGTTAGCGCCAGAATCCTCAAAATCAGGAGAGTCTTCATAATAAGAGACAAGGTTTTTGACAGTAGAGCTTCTAGGCTTAGAAACAGGGCATGCTTTAGCAGACTGCAGATTATGGTTTTGAGTTTTCTTGCCAGTCTGAATAGGGGGCGGACTCAGGACAATCCTCACCGGGCTCAAATTGGGAAAATTCCCCAAACAACTAGGTTTAGTATCATCCTCCTCGAACTCCGAGGAAACAACCAACTTAGTAGGGGCCGACATATTTTGAAAGTGTTCAACAATTAACATAATCAAACCAGTATGCAAAATAGGATATCTTCTTGGGTTTTTCTTATGGTCATCCAAACTTTTTCTTAAAGAACAGAGAAGATAGTGGGGAAGAGAAACCTTGACCTTGTAGCGAAAATGGTTGAGCAGAGCAAAGTGATAGCCATAAGCCCTAGTGAAATGACCATCTAGAGTTATATACTCCATGATGACGCGAAGAACTTTTCTCTAGAGAGCTTTAATGGTGTCGACCTCAAAGAAACAGTTAGAAATTTTCACCAGTTTCAATCTTTCCTTATCTTTCTTCGAAAATCTGACCACAACTTCATCAGAGAAAACCCTATCCTGAAAAAATTTGTGTCCTTCAGTGGACATGCCAGTCACTTCAGCTATAAGGTTTTCGTCGAGCTGAACTTTCCTACCAAAAAGGGTTAATTCCCCATTTTCCCAATTCTTCTCAAAATGCTCTGTAGCTTCCTGATTAGACCCATGAAGTTTTTCCAGAAAAGGAAGTAAACCCCCGCTTTTGACTTTACTCCACGCTTTAGTGTTTCTAGTATGCATCTCAAAGCTGTCTAACTCAACTCTTTTTCTATCTCCTCCCATATTGACAAGCACAGTAAAATAGATAGAGGCAAAATATTGACTCGAAATGGTCCCGCCAAACCAGTGAGACCACAAAGCATGCCAAGCAAACTTATCGGATAAGTAATTTGGCTCAGCCCCGTGCAATCTAATGATTGTGATGTATTTTCCCCGTTCTATCATCATTAATGAAATGACACACATCTTGTCCATGTGAAGCATCATAGTTCAATAAGGCACAAACATTAGCACCTAAATCACTAATATTCAGCCAAGTGCACTATCCTTTACTTTTAACCCCTTCATTCGCAAAAAATTACGCCAAAGCATTGGCTTCTCTATAAGCATGTGAAATCTTTATATTATCAAACTTAGCTAGAGTCGAAATAACATCATCAATCCAAGACTTTATAGTCCATGAGGGGGGGGACCTACCTAAAAGACATTCAATAATATTTTTAGGGTCCCCTTCAAGCCATAAGTTTTTAAAATTCAGACTATGAGCCAAATTTATAACATGAAAAGCTCCAGCAACCTCAGTAAGGTGATTGGTTTGAGAACCAAGGGGAGTGGCAGTCACACCAAGGAAATTGCCAAAAGAATCCCTTATGACTTTGCCGCATCTAGGAAAACACTCGTGTTTGAGTTTTCGTGGGTCATCGATCAACTTTGGTGACTACGATTGTGGATTAAACTATATTTGTGCATTCTATACTTGTATTTTCTATCGCCTTTCGCAAACCTTCCTTTTTTGTTGAGTTGTACCTGCATTTAGGAAACCGCTCATGTTAGACTTTTTGCGTGCCATCAATCAACTTTGGTGACTATGATTGTGGATTGTACTATAGTTGTGCATTTTGTATGCATATTTTTAATCGCCTTTCACGAACCTTCATTTTTTGTTGAGTTATAGCCCAATTTAGCAAAACACTGGTGTTTGAGTTTTTGTGGGCCATCGATCAACTTTGGTGACTATGATTGTGGATTAAACTGTAGTTGTGCATTCTTTATGTGTATTTTCTATCACCTTTCATGAACCTTCATTTTTTGTTGAGTTATAGCCGTATTTAGGAAACTACTCATGTTTGAGTTTGTGTCGGCCATCGATTAAATTTGGTGACTACGATTGTGGATTACACTGTAGTTGTGTATTCTTAACATGAATTTTCTATCGCCTTTTGTGAACCTTCATTTTTTTTTGAGTTATAGCCACATTTAGGAAACCGTTCATGTTTAAATTTTTGTGAACCATCAATCAACTTTGGTGTCAACGATTGTGGATTGTATTGTAGTTGTGCACTCTCTACACATATTTTTAATCACCTTTCACGAACCTTCATTTTTTGCTGACTTACAGCCGCATTTAGAAAACACTCGTCTTTGAGATTTCGTGGGCCATCGATCAACTTTGGTGACTACGATTGTGGATTACAATGTAGTTGTGCATTTTATACACATATTTTCTATCGCCTTTCATGACCCGTCATTTTTTGTTGAGTTATAGCCGCACTTAGGAAACCTCTTGTGTTTGAGTTTTCATGGGCCATCGATCAACTTTGGTGACTATGATAGTGAATTGCATTGTAGTTGTACATTCTGTATGCATATTTTCTATCGCGTTTCGTTAACCTTCATTTTGTGTTCAGTTATATCCGCATTTGGGAAACCGCTCGTGTTTGAGTTTTCATGGGCCATCGATCAACTTTGGTGACTGCAATTGTGGTTGTACTGTAGTTGTACATTACGAATGATAATTTTCTATCATTTTTCGTGAACCTTCATTTTTTGTTGATTTATAACCGCACTTAGCAAACTGCTCGTGTTTGAATTTTTGTGGGCCATCGATCAAATTTGGTGACTATGATTCTGGATTACACTATAGTTGTGCATCCTATACGCATATTTTTAATTGCAAACATTCATTTTTTGTTGAGTTATAACCACATTTTGAAAACCGCTCGTGTTTGAGTTTACATGGGCCATCGATCAACTTTGCTGACTACGACTGTGGATTACACTGTAGTTGTGCATTGTATACACGTATTTTCTATCGCCTTTCACTAACCTTCATTTTTTGTTGAATTATAGCCATACTTAGGAAACTACTTGTGTTTGAGTTTTCGTGGGCCATCGATTAACTTTGATGACTATGATTGTGGATTCCACTGTAGTTGTGCATTCTATACACGTATTTTCTATCGCCTTTCGCTAACCTTCATTTTTTGTTGAGTTATAGCCACACTTAGGAAACCGCTTGTATTTTCGTTTTTGTGGTCCATCGATCAAATTTGGTGACTATGATTGTGGATTACAATGCAGTTGTCCAATCTGTACGTGTATTTTCGATCGAATTTCGCGAACCTTCATTTTTCCTTGAGTTATAGTTGCATTTAGGTAACCAGTCATGTTTGAGTTTTCATGGGCCATCGATCAACTTTGTTAACTATGATTGTGGATTGCATTGTACTCGTACATAATGTACACATATTTTTTAGTGCCTTTTGCGAACCTTCATTTTTTGTTGAGTTATATCCGTACTTAGGAAACCGCTCGTGTTTGAGTTTTCATGGGCCATCAATCAACTTGGGTGACTACGATTGTGGATTGGACTGTAGTTGTGCATTCTATATGCGTTTTTTCTATCACCTTTCACGAACCTTCATTTTTTGTTGTGTTATAGCCGTACTTAGGAAACCACTCGTACTTGATTTTTCGTGGGCCATCGATCAACTTTGGTGACTACGCTTGTGGATTACACTGTATTTGTGCATTCTATACACATATTTTCTATTGCCTTTCATGAACCTTCATTTTGTGTTGAGTTATAGTCACATTTAGGAAATCGCTCGTGTTTGAGTTTTCATGGGCCATCAATAAAATTTGGTGACTACGATTGGGGATTGCACTGTAGTTGTTCAATCTGTACTCGTATTTTCTATCACTTTTCGCGAACCTTCATTTTTCGTTGAGTTATAACTGTATTTAGGTAACTACTTGTATTTGAGTTTTTGTGGGGTATCGATCAACTTTAGTAACTATGATTGTGGATTGCACTGTACTTGTATATTTTTTACATGTATTTTCTATTGCCTTTCATGAACCTTCATTTTATTGTTGAGTTATAGCCGTACTTGGGAAACCGCTTGTGTTTTCATTTTCGAGGGTCATCGATCAACTTTGGTGACTACGATTGTGGATTGGATAGTAGTTGTGCATTCTATATGCATATTTTCTATCGCCTTTCGCAAACCTTCATTTTTTGTTGTGCTATAGCCGCACTTAGGAAACCGCTCGTACTTGATTTTTCGTGGGCCATCGATCAACTTCGGTGACTATGCTTGTGGATTACACTGTATTTGTGCATTCTATACATGTATTTTCTATTGCCTTTCGTGAACCTTCATTTTTTGTTGAGCTATAGCCACATTTAGGAAACTGCTCATGTTTGAGTTTTCTTGGGCTATCGATCAACTTTGGTGACTAGGATTGTTGATTGCACTATAGTTGTCAATTATGTACATGTGTTTTCTATCACCTTTCGTGAACCTTCATTATTTGTTGAATTATATCCACATTTAGGGAATTGCTTGTGTTTGAGTTTTTGTGGGCCATCAATCAACTTTGGTGACTACGATTGTGGATGGCACTATAGTTGTCCATTCTATACGAGTATTTTCTATTGACTTTCGTAAACCTTCATTTTTTTGTTGAGTTATAGCCGTATTTAGGAAACTGCTCATATTTGAGTTTTCGTGCGCCATCGATCAACTTTGGTGAAGTTACAATTGTTGATTGCACTGTAGTTGTCCATTATGTATGCATATTTTCTATCACCTTTCGTGAACCTTCATTTTTCATTGACTTATAGCCACATTTAGGAAAACGCTTGTTTTTCACTTTTCATGGGTCATCGATCAAATTTAGTGAGTACGATTATCAATTGCACTGTAGTTTCTCATTTTGTACACATATTTTCTATTAAGTTTCGCAAACCTTAGTTTTTTGTTGAGTTACAGCCACATTTAGGAAATCGCTCATGTTTGAGTTTTTTGGGGACATCGATCAATTTTGGTGACTATGCTTATGGATTACAATGTAGTTGTGCATTCGATATACATATTTTCTGTCACCTTTAGTGAACCTTCATTTTTTGTTGAGCTAGAGCCGCATTTAGGAAACCGCTCATGTCTGAGTTTTTGTGGGCCATCAATCAACTTTGGTGACTACGATTGTTGATTGTACTTTAGTTGTGCATTTTTATATGCGTATCTTCTATTGTCTTTTGCGAACCTTCATTTTTCATTGAGTTATAACAACACTTATTAAACCACTCTTGTTTGAGTTTTCTTGGGCCATCTGTCAACTTTGGTGACTACGATTGTGGATTGCATAGTCGTTGTGCATTATGAACGCTAATTTTCTATCACCTTTCACAAACCTTCATTTGTTGTATACTTATAGCTGCATTTAGGAAACTGATCATGTTAGAGTTTTTGTGGGCCATCGTCAACTTTGGTGAATACGCTTGTGGATTACATTGTAGTTGTGCATTCTTTATGCGTATTTTCTATTGCCTTTCACGAACGTTCAATTTTTATTGAGTTATAGTCGCATTTAGGAAACCTCTCATGTTTGAGTTTTTGTGCACCATCAATCAATTTTGGTGACTACAATTGTGGATTGTACTGTAGTTGTGTATTTTGTATGTTTATGTTTAATCGCCTTTCACAAACCTTCATTTTTTGTTGAGTTATGGCTGCACTTAGGAAACTGCTCGTATTTTTGTTTTTTTGGGCCATCAATTAATTTTGGTGACTACAATTGTGGATTGCACTTTAGGAAACTGCTTGGTTTGAGTTATTGCTGCATTTAGGAAACTACTCGTGTTTGAGTTTTCGTGTGACATCTATCAACTTTGGTGACTACGATTGTGGATTAAACTGTAGTTGTGCATTTTATATGCGTATTTTGTGTCGCCTTTTGCGAACCTTCATTTTTCCTTGAGTTATAGCCGCACTTAGGAAACTGCTCATGTTTGAGTTTTCGTGGGCCATCAATCAACATTGGTGACTATGATTGTGGATTGTACTGTAGTTGTCAATTTTGTACGTGTATTTTCTATCGCCTTTTGCGAACCTTCATTTTTTTTTGAGTTATAGCCGCATTTAGGAAAACACTCGAGTTTGTGTTTTCGTGGGCCATCAATCAACTTTGGTGACTAAGCTTGTGGATTACATTGTAGTTGTGCATTTTATATGTGTATTTTCTATTTCCTTTTGCAAACCTTCATTTTTTGTTGAGTTATAGCCAAATTTAGGAAACCACTCGTGTTTGAGTTTTCATGGGCCATAGATCAACTTTGGTGACTACGATTGTGCATTGCATTGTAGTTGTCCATTCTGTACGTGTATTTTCTATCACCTTTTGCGAAATTTCATTTTTTGTTGAGTTATAGCCGCATATAGGAAACCGCTCTTGTTTAAGTTTTCATGGGCCATCGATCCACTTTGGTGACTACTCTTGTGGATTTTATTGTAGTTTTGCATTTTGTATGCATATTTTTAATGGCATTTCATGAACCTTCATTTTCATTGAGTTATTGCTTGAATTAGGAAACCAATCTTGTTTGAGTTTTCGTGGTCCATGGATCAACTTTGGTGACTACGCTTGTGGATTACACTGTACTTGTGCATTCTATATGCGTATGTTCTATTGCCTTTCGCCTTTCGTAAAACTTCATTTTTTTGCACCATCAATCAACTTTGGTGACTATGATTGTTCATTGTACTGTGGTTGTGCATTTTGTATGCATATTTTCAATCGCCTTTCACAAACCTTCATTTTTTGTTGAGTTATAGCTGCATAAAGGAAAACACTCATGTTTGAGTTTTCGTGGGCCATTAATTAACTTTGGTGACTACCATTGTGGATTTTACTGTAGTTGTACATTTTGTACGCATATATTTTATCGCCTTTCATGAACCTTCCTCTTTTGTTGAGTTATAGTCACATTTAGGAAAATGTTTGTGTTTGAGTTTTTGTGGGCCATCAATCAACTTTGGTGACTACGATTGTGGATTACAATGTAGTTGTGCATTCTATAAGCATATTTTCTATCGCCTTTCACGTACCTTCATTTTTCATTGAGTTATTACCGCACTTAGGAAACTGCTCGTGTTGGAGTTTTCGTGCGCCATTGATAAACTTTGGTGACTATGATTGTGGACAAAAATGTAGTTGTGAATTCTATACTCATATTTTCTATCCCTTTTCAAGAACCTTCATTTGTTGTTTAGTTATAGCCTCATTTAGGAAACTGCTCGTGTTTGAGTTTTCGTGGGCCATCGATTAACTTTAGTGACTATGATTGTGGATGACATTATAGTTGTCCATTCTATATGCGTATTTTCTATTGCCTTTCACGAACCTCCATTATTTGTTGAATTATAGTCGTATTTAGGAAACTGCTCGCATTTGAGTTTTCGTGGGCCATCAATCAACTTTGGTGACTACGATTGAGGATTGCACTGTAGTTGTCCATTTGTTACGTGTATTTTCTATTTCCTTTCGTGAAGCTTCATTTTTTGTTGAGTTATAGCTGCATTTAGGAAGCCGCTCGATTTTGAGTTTTCGTGGGCCATCGATCAACTTTGGTGACTATGATTGTGGATTGCATAGTAGTTTTCCAATTTGTGCACGCATTTTCTATCAGCTTTCGCGAACCTTCACTTTTCGTTGAGTTATAGCTACATTTAGGAAACCACTCATGTTTGACTTTTCATGGGCCATCGATCAAATTTGGTGACTATGATTGTGGATTGCACCGTAGTTGTACATTATGTACATGTATTTTCTATCACGTTTCGTGAACCTTCAATTTTTGTTGAGTTATAGCCGCATTTAGCAAACCGCTCGTGTTTGAGTTTTCGTGGGCCATCGATCAACTTTGGTGACTACGATTGTGGACTACACAGTAGTTGTCCAACCTGTACACGTATTTTCTATCACCTTTTGCGAACCTTCATTTTTCGTTGAGTTATAGCTAAATTTAGGAAAGCACTCGTGTTTGAGTTTTTGTGGGCCATCGATCAAATCTAGTCACTACAATTGTGGATTGCACTGTAGTTGTACATTTTGTACATGTATTTTCTATCGGCTTTCACAAACCTTCATTTTTTGTTGAGTTATTACTATACTTAGGAAATCGCTCGTGTTTGAGTTTTCATGGGCCATCGATCAACTTTGGTGACTACGATTGTGGATTGCACTATAGTTGTGCTTTCTATATGTGTATTTTGTATATACTTCCACGAACCTTCATTTTTTGTTGAGTATAGCCGAACTTAGGAAACCGCTCGTACTTAATTTTTTGTGGCCCATCGATCAAATTTGGTGACTACACTTGTTGATTACATTGTAGTTGTGCATTCTACACATGTGTTTTCTATTGCCTTTCGTGAAAATTCAATATTTGTTGAGTTATATGCACATTTAAGAAACCGCTCGTGTTTGAGTTTTCGTGGTCCATCGATCAAGTTTGGTGACTATGATTGTGGATTGCACTATAGTTTTCCATTCTATATGAGTATTTTCTATCAACTTTCGCGAACCTTCATTTTTCGTTGAGTTATAGCCGTATTTGGGAAACCACTCATATTTGAGCTTTCGTCGGCCATCGATCAAGTCTGGTGACTATGATTGTGGATTGCACTGTATTTGTCCATTCTGTACGCATATTTTCTATCACCTTTCACAAACCTTCATTTTTCGTTGACTGATAGCCACATTTAGGAAACTGCTTGTGTTTGAGTTTTCGTGGGCCATCGGTCAACTTTGGTGACTACGCTTGTGGATTACACTGTAGTTTTGCATTCTATATGTTTATTTTATATCGCCTTTCGCGAACCTTCATTTTTTCTTGAGTTATAGCCGCATTTAGGAAATGGCTCATGATTGAGTTTTTGTGGGCCATCGATCAACTTTGGTGACTACGATTGTGGATTGTATTGTAGTTGTGCATTTTGTACACATATTTTGATTCGCCTTTCACAAACCTTAATTTTTTGTGGAGTTATGGCCATACTTAGGAAAACGCTCGTGTTTGAGTTTTTGTGGGCCATTGATCAACTTTGGTGACTATGATTGTGGATTACAGTGTAGTTGTGCATTCTATACGTGTATTTTCTATTTCCTTTCACGAGCCTTCGTTTTTAGTTGAGTTATAGCCACACTTAGGAAACGACTCGTCTTTGTGTTTTCGTGGGCCATCGATCAACTTTGGTGACTACGATTGTGGATTGCACCATATTTGTGCATTTTGTAGGTGTATTTTCGATCACCTTTCACAAACCTTCATTTTTTGTTGAGTTATAGCTGCATTTAGGAAACATCTTGAGTTTGAGTTTTTGTGGGCCATCGATCAACTTTGGTGTCTACGATTGTAGATGATATTGGAGTTGTGCATTCTATACACGTATTTTCTATCACCTTTCACGAACCTTCACTTTTCTTTGAGTTGTAGCTACACTTAGGAAACCGCTTGTGTTTGAGTTTTCGTGGGCCATTCATCAACTTTGGTGACTACGATTGTGGATTGCACTATAGTTGTGCATTATGAATGCTAATTTTCTATTGCATTATGAGCGCATTGTATACACGTATTTTCCATCACCTTTCGCGAACCTTCATTTTTTGTTAAGTTATAGCTGCATTTAGGGAACCACTTGTGTTTGAGTTTTTCTGGGCCATCGATCAACTTTGGTGAATATGCTTGTGGATTACACTGTAGTTGTGCATTCTATACACATATTTTCTATCACCTTTCATGAACCTTCATTTTTTCTTGAGTTATAGCCGAATTTAGGAAACGTCTCATGTTTGAGTTTTTGTGAGCCATCAATGAATTTTGGTGACTACGATTGTGGACTGTACTGTAGTTGTGTATTTTGTACACATATTTTTTTTTGCCTTTCACAAACCTTGATTTTTTGTATAGTTATAGCCGCATTTAGGAAAACGCTTGTGTTTCAATTTTCGGGGGCCATCAATCAACTTTTGTGACTACGATTGTGGATTACACTGTAGTTGTGCATTCTATATGTCTATTTTGTATCGCCTTTAGTGAATGTTCATTTTTAGTTGAGTTATAGCTGCACTTAGGAAACTGCTCATGTTTGAGTTTTCATGGGCCATCGATCAACTTCAATGACTACGATTTTGGATTACACTATGGCTGTGCATTTTATACACGTATTTTCTATCGCCTTTCGCGAACCTTCATTTTTTGTTGAGTTATAGCCGCAGTTAGCAAGTCGCTCATGTTTGAGTTTTCGTGGATCATCGAATAACTTTGTTGACTATGATTGTGGATTGCACTGTAGTTTTGCATTCTATATGCATATTTTCTATCACCTTTCGCGAACCTTCATTTTTTGTTCAGTTATAACTGCACTTACAAAACTACCGATATTTTAGTTTTTGTGGGCCATTGATCAACATTGGTGACTATGATTGTGGATTGTACTGTAGTTGTCCAATCTGTACGCGTATTTTCTATCGCCTTTCGAGAACCTTCATTTTTTGTTGAGTTATAGCTGCATTTAGGAAACCACTCGTATTTGAGTTTTCGTGGGCCATCGATCGACTTTGGTGACTACGATTGTGGAATGCACTATAGTTGTACATTTTGTACACGTATTTTCTATCACCTTTCGCGAACATTCATTTTTTGTTGAGTTATAGCCATACTTATGAAACCTCTCATATACAAGTATAGTGTAATCCAAAATCGTAGTCACTAAAGTTGATCGATGGCCCACGAAATCTCAAACACGAAGAATTTCCTAAGTTCGGCTATAACTAAATGAAAAATGAAGGTTCACAAAAGGTGATAAAAAATATGCGTATAAAATGCACAACTATAGTGTAATCCAATATCATAGTCAGCAAAGTTGATCGATGGCCCATGAAAACTCAAACATGATCATTTTCCTAAATGCCACTATAACTCAACAAGAAATGAATGTTCGTGAAAGGCGATTAAAAATATGAGTGCAGAATGCACAACCACAGTACAATCCACAATCGTAGTCACCAAAGTTAATTGCTGGCCCAAAGAAACTCGAGAACGAGCGATTTCTTAAATGCGGCTACAACTCAACAAAAAATGAAGGTTCGCGAAAGGCGATAGAAAATACGCATATAGAATGCTCAACTATAGTGTAATCCACAATCATAGTCACCAAAGTTGATTGATGGCCCACGAAAACTCAAAGACGAGCGGTTTCCTAAATGCAGCTATAACTCAACAAAAAATTAAGGTTCGTGAAAGGCGATTAATAATATGCATACAAAATGCACAACTACAGTACAATCCAAAATCGTAGTCAAGAAAGTTGATTGATGGCCCACAAAAAGTCAAACATCAACAGTTTCCTAAATGCGGCTATAACACAATAAAAAATGAAGGTTCCCGAAAGGTGATAGAAAATATGCATATAGAATACACAACTACAGTGTAATTCACAAGCATAGTCACCAAAGTTGATCACTGGCCCATGAAAACTCAAAATTGAGTGGTTTCTTAAATGCACTGTAGTTGATCGCTGACCCACCAAAGTTGATTTCACTGTAGTTGTCCATTATGTACATGTATTTTCTATCGCCTTTTGCAAACCTTGATTTTTTGTTGAGTTATAGCCACATTTAGGAAAGTGCTCGAGTTTGAGTTTTCATGGGCCATTGATAAACTTTTGTGACTACGATTGTGGATTGCATTATAGTTGTGCATTCTGTATACGTATTTTCTATCACCTTTTGCAAACCTTCATTTTTTGTTGAGTTATAGCCGCATTCAGGAAACCGCTCGTGTTTGAGTTTTCGTGGGCCATCGATCAACTTTGGTGACTACGCTTGTGGATTACATTGTACTTGTGTATTCTATATGCGTATTTTCTAATGCCTTTCTCAAACAAATTCATTTTTTCTTGAGTTATAGTACACATTTAGGAAACTGCTCATGTTTGAGTTTTTTTGGGTCATTGATCAACTTTGGTGACTACGATTGTGGACTATACTGTAGTTGTGCATTTTTTATGTATATTTTTAATCGCCTTTCACAAACCTTCATTTTTTGTTGAGTTATA
This sequence comes from Sequoia sempervirens, assembly GCA_007258455.2. Classification (NCBI taxonomy): domain Eukaryota; kingdom Viridiplantae; phylum Streptophyta; class Pinopsida; order Cupressales; family Cupressaceae; genus Sequoia; species Sequoia sempervirens. Next base: position 38,815 of record VDFB02000007.1, read on the forward strand.
GCTGCATTTAGGAAAACTCTAGTGTTTGACTTTTCGTGGGCCATCAATAAACCTTGGTGACTATGATTGTGGGTTACACTGTAATTGTGCATTTTGTACACGTATTTTCTATCGGCTTTCGCAAACTTCATTTTTCGTTCAGTTATAGCCACACTTAGGAAACGGCTCATGTTTGAGTTTTTCGTGGGCCATCGATCAACTTTGGTGACTAGGATTGTGGATTGCACTGTAGTTGTCCATTATGTAAGCGTACTTTCTATCGCCTTTGGCAAACCTTCATTTTTTGTTGCGTTATAGCCCCATTTAGGAAACTGCTCGTGTTGGAGTTTTCGTGGGGCATCAATCAACTTTGGTAACTCTGATTGCGGATTACACTGTAGTTGTGCATTCTATACACATATTTTGTATTGCCTTTCACGAATCTTCATTTCTTGTTAAGCTATAGCCGCATTTAGGAAACAACTAATGTTTGAGTTTTTTTGGGCTGTCGATCAAATTTGGTGACTACGATTGTGGATTGCACTTAGTAGTCCATTATGTACACGTATTGTTTATCGTCTTTTGTGAACCTTCAATTTTTGTTGAGTTATAGGTGCATTTAGGAAATCGCTCGTGTTTGAGTTTCATAGGGAATCAATCAACTTTGGTCACTACGATTGTGGATTGCACTGTAGTTGTGCATTATGAACGCTGATTTTCTATCGCCTTTCGGGAACCTTCATTTTTTTTTGAGTTATAGCCACATTCAAGAAATCGCTCGTATTTTTGTTTTTGTGGGCCATCGATCAACTTTGGTGACTATGCTTGTGAATTACACTGTAGTTGTTCATTCTATACGTGTATTTTCTATCATCTTTCCCGAACCTTCATTTTTTGTTGGGTTATAGGCGCATTTAGGAAAATGCTTGTGTTTGAGTTTTTGTGGGCTGTCGATCAACTTTGGTGACTAAGATGTGGAATGCACTGTAGTTGTCTATTTTGTACGTCTATTTTCAATCGCCTTAAGCAAACTTCAATTTTCGTTGAGTTATAGCTACATTTAGGAAACTGCTCGTGTTTGAATTTTTGTGGCCCATCGATCAACTTTGGTGACTACGATTATGGATTGCACTATAGTTTTCCATTGTGTACTTGTATTTTCTATCAAATTTCGCAAACCTTCATTTTTTGTTGAGTTATGGCTGCATTTAGGAAACAACTCATGTTTGAGTTTTTGGGGGCCATCAATCAACTTTGGTGACTACGATTGTGGATTGAACTATAGTTGTTCATTTTGTTAGCATATTTTTAATAACCTTTCATGAAATTTTCTATTGAGATATAGACGCATTTAGGAAATCACTCGTGTTTGAGTTTTCTTGGGCCATCATTCAACTTTGGTGACTACGATTGTCGATTGCACATTAGTTATTTGTTCTGTATGCTTATTTTTAATCGCCACCCTTCATTTTTGGTTGAGTTATAGCCGCATTTTGGAAACTGCTCATGTTTGAGTTTTCGTGGGCGATCGATCAACTTTGGTGACTACGAGATTCAATTACACTGTAGTTGTGCATTGTATACATGTATTTTCGATCACCTTTCACAAACCTTCATTTTTTGTTGAGTATAGCCGCACTTAGGAAACCGCTCGTGTTTGAATTTTCTTGGGCCATCGATCAACTTTGGAGACTACGATTGTGGATTGCACTGTAGTTGTGAATTCTATATGCATTTTTTTTTTCACCTTTCGCGAATCTTCATTTTTTGTTGAGTTAGAGTGACACTTAGGAAATCCCTTGTATTTTAGTTTTCGTGGGCCATCGATCAACTTTGGTGTCTACGATTGTGGATTACACTGTAGTTGTCCAATATGTACGTGTATTTTCTATCGCCTTTCACGAATCTTCATTTTTTGTTGAGTTATAGCCACACTTAGGAAACTGCTTATATTTTAGTTTCCGTGGGCCATCGATCAACTTTGGTGACTACGATTATGAATTTAACTATATTGTACATTCTGTACACATATTTTTTGTCGCGTTTCGCAAAATTTCATTTTTTGTTGAGTTATAGCCGTACTTAGGAAACTGTTCATGTTTGAGTTTTCGTGGGCCATCAATCAACTTTGCGACTACAATTGTGGATTGGAGAATAGTTGTGTATGCTATACGCATATTTTCTATTGCCTTTAACGAACCTTCATTTTTTGTTTAGTTATAGCCAAACTTAGAAAACTGCTCGTAGTTGATTTTTCCTAGGCCAGAGATCAACTTTGGTGACGACGATTGTGGATTGCACTATAGTTGTGCATTCTATACGCATATTTTCTATCGCCTTTCACGAACCTTCAATTTTTGTTGACTTACAGCCACATTTAGGAAACCACTTGTGTTTGAGTTTTCGTGGGTCATTGATCAACTTTGGTGACTACAATTGTGGATTGGACTATACTTGTGCATTCTATACTCGTATTTTCTATCGCCTTTCGCCAACCTTCCTTTTTTGTTGGGTTATAGCCACATTTAGGAAACCGCCCATGTTTGAGTTTTTTTGGGCCATCGATCAACTTTGGCGACTAGAATTGTTGATTGCACTGTCATTGTCCATTATGTATGCGTATTTTCTATCGCCCTTCATGAACCTTCATTATTTTTTGAATTATAGCCACATTTTTAGGAAACCGCTCATGGTTGAGTTTTTGTCGGCCATCAATCAACTTTGGTGACGACGATTGTGGATGGCACTGTTGTTGTCCATTCTATACGAGTATTTTCTATCGAATTTTGCGAACCTTCATTTTTCGTTGAGTTATAGTTGTATTAAGGAAACTTCTCATATTTGAGTTTTTGTGGGCCATCGATCAACTTTGGTGACTACGATTGTGGATTGCACTATAGTTGTCCATTTTGTACGCATATTTTCTATTTCCTTCCGCGAACCTTCATTTTTTGTTGACTTATATAGCCACATTTATGAAACCGCTTGTGTTTAAGTTTTCGTGGGTCATCGATGAACTTGGGTGACTATGATTGTGGATTGCACTATAGTTATCCAATTTGTACATATATTTTCTATTGCCTTTCGCGAACCATCATTTTTTGTTGATTTATAGCCGCATTTAGGAAACCACTCGTGTTTGAGTTTTCATGGGCCATCGATCAACTTTGGTGACTACGCTTGTGGATTACACTATAGTTGTGTATTCTATATGCGTATTTTCTATCGCCTTTCGTGAACCTTAATTTTTTGTTGTGTTATAGCTGTATTTAGGAAACCGCTCATGTTTATGTTTTTGTGGGCCATCACTCAAGTTTGGTGACTATGATTTGGATTGTACTATAGTTGTGCGTTCTGTACCCATATTTTTAATTGCCTTTCACAAACCTTCATTTTTTGTTGAGTTATAGTCGCATTTAGGAAAACTTTCGTGTTTGAGATTTTGTGGGCTATCGATTAATTTTGGTGACTACGATTGTGGATTACACTATTGTTGTCCATTATATACGTGTATTTTTTATCACCTTTCGTGAACCTTCATTTTTCGTTGATTTATAGCTGCACTTAGGAAACTGCTCATGTTTGAGTTTTCGTGGGCCATCAATCAACTTTGGTGACTACGATTTTGGATTGTACTGTAGTTGTGCATTATGAACAATAATTTTCTATCGTCTTTCGCGAACCTTCATTTCTTGTTGAGTTATAGCCGCATTGAGGAAACCACTCGTGTTTGAGTTTTTGTGGCCCATCGATCAAATTTAGTGACTACAATTGTGGATTACACTATAGTTGTGCATTCTATATGCTTATTTTCTATCACCTTTCGCGAACCTTCATTTTTTGATTTAAAGCCACATTTATGAAACTACTCATGTTTGACTTTTTGTGGGCCATCAATCAGCTTCGGTGACTACAATTGTGTATTGCACTGTAGTTGTGCATTTTGTACTAATATTTTTAATTGCCTTTCATGAACCTTCATTTTTTGTTGAGTTATAGCCGCATTTAGGAAAATGCTCATGTTTGAGTTTTCGTGGGCCATCGATGAAGTTTGGTGACTACGATTCTGGATTACACTCTAGTTGTGCATTCTATACATGTATTTTCTATCACCTTTCACCAAGTTTCATTTTCATTGGGTTATAGCCGCACCTAGGAATCATATCATGTTTGTGTTTTCGTGGGCCGTCGATCAACTTCGGTGACTAGGATTGTGGATTGCACTGTAGTTGTCCATTTTGTATACGTATTTTCTATTACCTTTCACGAACCTTCATTTTTTGTTGAGTTATAGCCCTATTTATAAAACCGCTCCAATTTGAGTTTTCGTGGGCCATTGATTAATTTTGGTGACTATGATACTGGATTACACTGTAGTTGTGTATTCTATTAACGTATTTTCTATCGCCGTTCACGAACCTTGGTGGGCCATCCATCAACTTTAGTTACTATGATTGTGGATTGCATAGTAGTTGTGCATTTTATACGCATATTTTCTATTTCCTTTTGCGAACCTTCATTTTTCGCTGAGTTATAGCCGCACTTAGGAAATTGCTCGTGTTTGAGCTTTCATGGGCCATCCATCAACTTTGGTGACTACGATTGTGGATTGCACTGTAGTTTTGCATTATGAACGCTAATTTTCTATCGCCTTTCGCAAACCTTCATTTTTTGTTGACTTATAGCTGCATTTAGGTGGGCCATCGATCAACTTTGGTGAATACACTTTGGGATTACATTGTAGTTGTGCATTGTCTACGCGTATTTTCTATCGCCTTTTGTGAACCTTGATTTTTTATTGAGTTATAGCCACATTTAGGAAACCTCTCATGTTTTCCTTTTTGTTGGCCATCAATCAACTTTGGTGACTACAATTATGGATTGTATTGTAGTTGTGTATTCTGTACGCATATTTTTAATCGCATTTCAAAAACCTTCATTTTTTGTTGAGTTATAGCCACATTTAGGAAAATGCTCATGTTTAAGTTTTCATGGGCTATCGATCAACTTTGGTGACTAGTATTATGGATCATATTGTAGTTGTGCATTCTATATGTGTAGTTTCTATCGCCTTTCACGAACCTTCATTTCTCGTTGAGTTAGAGCCGCTTTTAGGAAATCGCTCATGTTTGAGATTTCGTGGACCATCAACTTTGGTGACTATGATTGTGGATTGCACTGTAGTTGTGCATTCTATATGCGTATTTTCTATCGCCTTTCACGAACTTTCATTTTTTGTTGAGTTATAGCCGCACTTAGGAAATCGCTAGTATTTTATTTTTCGTGGGCCATCAATCAACTTTGGTGAATACAATTGTGGATTGCACTGTAGTTGTCTATTCTATACACATATTTTCTATCTTATTTGGCGAACCTTCATTTTTTTTTTGAGTTATAGCCATATTTAGGAAATTGCTTGTGTTTGAGTTTTCATGGGCCATCGATCAACTTTGGTTTCTATGATTGTGGATTCCACTGTAGTTGTGTATTATGTACATATATTTTTAATCACCTTTAACGAACCTTCATTTTTTCATGAGTTTTAGCCGCATTTAGGAAAATGCTCATGTTTGAGTTTTCGTGGGCCATCAATCAACATTGGTGACTATGATATTGGATTACACTATAGTTTTGCATTTTGTACGTGTATTTTCTATCGCCTTTCGCGAACCTTTATTTTTCATTTAGTTATAGCCAAACATAGGAAACTGTTTGTGTTTTATTTTTCATGGGCCATCAATCAACTTTAGTGACTATGATTATGAATGACACTGTAGTTGTGCACTCTATATGCGTATTTTCTATCACCTTTCGTGAACCTTCATTTATCATTGAGTTATAGCTGCACTTAGGAAACCGCTCGTGTTTGAGTTTTCATGGGCCATCGATCAACTTTGGTGACTACGATTGTGGACTGCACTGTAGTTGTCCATTCTGTACACGTATTTTTTATCGTCTTTCGTGAACCTTCATTTTTTGTTGAGTTATAGCCGCATTTAGGAAACCGCTTGAGTTTGATATTTCGTGGGCCATCAATGAACTTTGGTGACTATAATTGTTGATTGCACTCTAGTTGTCCATTCTGTACATGTTCTTTCTATTTGCTTTCTTGAACCTTCAATTTTTGCTGAGTTATAGCCGTATTTAGGAAACCGCTCAAATTTGAGTTTTTCGTGGACCATTGATCAACTTTGGTGACTATGCTTGTGGATTACACTATAATTGTGCATTCTATACTTGTATTTTCTATCGGATTTCATGAACCTTCATTTTTTGTTGAGTTATAGCCACATTTAGGAAACCACTCATGTTTGAGTTTTCATGGGACATCGATCAACTTTCGTGACTATGATTGTGGATTGCATTGAAGTTGTCCATTTTATACCAGTATTTTCTATCGCCTTTCATGAACCATGATATTTTGTTGATTTATAGCCGCATTTAGGAAACTGCTCGTGTATGAGTTTTTGTGTGCCATCGATCAACTTTAGTTTCTATGATTGTGGATTACACTGTATTTGTGTATTCTATAGGTGTATTATCTGTCGCCTTTCGTAAACCTTCATTTTTTGTTGAGTTATAGCTGCATTTAGGAAACATCTTATGTTTGAGTTTTTGTGGGCCATCGATCAAGTTTGGTGACTATCTTTCTGGATTGTATTGTAGTTGTGCATTTTGTATACATATTTTTAATTTCCTTTCATAAAACTTATTTTTTTGTTGAGTTATATCCACATTTAGGAAAACGGTCGTGTTTAAGTTTTCATGGGGCATCGATCAACCTTGCTAACTACGATTGTGGATTACACTTTATTTGTGCATTCCATATGCGTATTTTCTATTGCCTTTCGCAAACCTTCATTTTTTGTTGAGTTATAGTTGCACTTAGGAAACCGCTCGTGTTTGAGTTTTCGTGGGCCATCGATCGGCTTTGCTGACTATAATTATGGATTGCACTATAGTTGTCCATTATGTACGTGTATTTTCTATCGCCTTTCGTGAACCTTCATTTTTTGTTGAGTTATAGCCGCGTTAAGGAAACCACTCGACATTGAGTTTGGTGACTACGGTTGTTGGTTACGCGTAGTTTTTCCATTTCTATCTGCGTATTTCTGGCCCTTTCATGAACCTTTATTTTTTGTTGGTTGTACCCACATTTAGGAAGCTGCTCGTGTTTGGTATTACGTGGGCGTAGAATCAACTTTGGTGACTATGATTGTGGATTGCACTGTAGTTGACCATTTTGTACTCGTATTTTCTATCACCTTTCGTGAACCTTCATTTTTTTTTAAGTTATAGCCGCATTTAGGAAACCACTCGTCTTTGAGTTTTCGTGGGCCATCAATCGAGTTTGGTGGACTAGGCTTGTGGATTGCATTGTAGTTGTGCATTCTATAAGTTTATTTTCTATCACCTTTCGCAAACCTTCCTTTTTTGTTGAGTTATACTCGCATTTAGGAAACTGCATGAGTTTAAGTTTTCGTGGGCCATCGATCAACTTTGGTGACTACGATTGTGGATTGCACAGTAGTTTCCCATTATGTACAGATATTTTCTATCGCCTTTCGTGAACCTTCATTTTTTGTTGAGTTATAGCCGAATTTATGAAACAAGTTGAGTTTGAGTTTTCATGGGCCATCGTTCAACTTTGGTGACTACGATTAGGGATTGTACTTTAGATGTGCATTCTCTACAAATATTTTTAATCGCTTTTCACAAACCTTCATTTTTTGTTGACTTATAGCCATATTTAAGAAACCTCTCATATATTTTACCAACATGCAAGAACCCCTCAAAAATAGAATCTACGAAACAATTTTTTTTGGGAAAATAAAAAATATGGGTTTTATAAGTACATGTGGTCAAGAGACCTAGATCATCCGGTTTTTTAAAAAGATAGATTTTTTTGAAAAATAGAAGCACTGAAGGTAACAGAGGCAATTTTTTTGAATCTTTTTATGAAAAATCTGAGAAATGGGTTTTGTAGAGAATGTCATTTTGAGTAATATCCAAATCGTCCATTTTTCAAAAAAAAAAATTCACCAACAAGCAAGAACCCCTGAATAATAGAATCTACAAAATATATTTTTTTTGGGAAAATCGAAAATATGGGTTTTATAGGTGCTCATATTACTTCTAAAGGGCTGAATCGTCCCAGTTTTTTGAAATTATTTGTTTCCTAAAAGAGATTTTTTTTAAAGTAGAAGTAGAGGTAACAAAGGCAAATTTTTTGAATATTTTTATGAAGAATCTGATAAATGAATTTTGTAGAGAATGTCATTCTTGGTAAACCCAGATCGTCCTTCATTTGAAAAATTAATTTTTCACCAACATGTAACAACCCCTCAAAAATAGAATCTATGAACCAATTTTTTTTTGGGAAAATCAAAATATGGGTTTTATAGGCGCTCGTTTGCTAAGAGACCCAGATTGTCTATTTTTCAAATTATTTGTTTTTGAAAAAGATAGATTTTTTTGAATAGTAGAAGCAATAGAGGTAATAGAGGCAAACTTTTTCAATCTTTCTATGAAAAATTTGAAAAATGGGTTTTGTAGAGAAGCAAAGTTTTATGAAACTCAAACACGAGCAGTTTCCTAAGTGCAGCTATAACTCAATGAAAAATGAAGGTTCATGAAAGGCGATAGAAAATGCGTGCATAGAATGCACCACTACAATGTAATCCACAAGCGTAGTCACCAAATTTGATCGATGGCCCATGAAAACTCAAACACAAGTGGTTTCCTAATTGCGGCTATAACTCAACAAAAAATGAAGGTTCACAAAAGGCAAAAGAAAATATGCGCACATAATGGACAACTATAGTACAATTCACAATCGTAGTCACACAAGTTGATTGATGGCCCACAAAAACTCAAACACGAGCCATTTCCTAAATGTGGCTATAACTCAACAAAAAAAGAGTTTTTTGAAGAGCAATAAAAGCTCTCGTGTCATCTGTGGCTAATACAATGATCATTAAAACTCAAGCATGGCGGGTTCCTAAATGCAGCTTCCATTAGCCAGGGAAATGAAAGGTTAAATGAAAGGCGATAGAAAATGCATATAGAATGCACAACTTCACTATGCCGAGAGCTAAAAAAGAGACCCGGATCGTCTGTTTTGAAAAAGTTTTTTCGAAAGAATCAGATTTTGGAAGAAGTAAAGGCATGATGCGCTTGAGGAGGAAATTTTTTTTTGGTTTTTATGAGAAAAGTAGAAATGGTTTCATATGAGAATGTCGTTCTGAAGACCCGGATTGTCCTTTTTTTGAAAACAAAATATTTCACCAACATCTAGAACCCTCAAAATGGAATCTATGAAACAATTTTTTTTAGGAAAAATCGAAAAGTATGGGTTTATAAGTGCACAAATTGTCTTTGAAGAGAGACCAAATCGTCAGGTTTTGAAAAAAAAAAGTTGTTTTCAAAAGATAGATTTTTTGAAAAATAGAAATAAAGGTAGCAGAGGAAATTTTTGAATCTTTTTATGAAAATCTAAGAAATGGGTTTCTGTAGAGTTATGGATTACGAGTAGACCGAGGATCGTCCTTTTTTTTGAAAATCAAAATTTTCAATGAAAAAATAGAATCTGAAACAATTTTTTTGGGAAAAATCAAGGGAAATATGGTTTTATAGGTGCTTGTGTGCTGAAAAGAACTAAAGATCATCCATTTTTTGAAAAAAATAAAGTTATTCTTGAAAAATATAGATAATTTTGAAAAGAGTATGGTAGAGGCAGCATGATAATTTTTGAATATGCGTTGTCGCAAATCGTTCGAACCATAAAGTCGTCTGGCTAAGTCAGATGTGCCAATTTTGGAAGGTAGAAAATATGGGTTTAATAGGTGCTGGTGTGCTAAAGAGATTCAAATCGTTCGATTTTGAAAAATAAGTTGTTTTTGAAAAAGATTTTTTGTTTTGAAAAGTAGAAGCAGTAGAGGGTTAACATAGGCATATTTTTTGAATCTTTTCTAAAAAATCACAGGGAAATGGGTTTGTAGATAATGTAGTTCTTAGTACATCACAGATCATCTTTTTCTCGAGAAGAGCTAATTTTTCACAACATTAATAACCCCTCAAGAAATGGGAATTTATGGAAACAATTTTTTGGGAAAGTAAAATATGGAGTTTTCTTGATTCTTTCGAGAGCTAAAAAGAGACCTAGATGGAATCAAGTTTTGAAAAAATAAAGTTGTTCTTGAAAAACATAGAATTTTTTTGAAAAGTAGAAGCAGTAGAGGTAACAAAGACAAAGCTTTTCAATCTTTTTGTGAAAAATATGAGAAATGGGTTTTGTAGAGAATGTCATTCTGAGTAGACCCAGATGATCTTTTTTCCAAAAATAAATTTTCACCAACATGCAAGAACCCCTTAAAAATAGAATCTAAGAAACATTTTTTTTTGTAAAATCGAAAATATGGGTTTTATAGGTGTTCATGTGCTAAAGAGACCCAGATTGTCTATGTTTTGAAAAAATAACTTCTTGAAAAAAATAGATTATTTTAAAAAGTAGTAGTAGACAGACGCAATTTTTTTGAAACTTTTTATGAAAAATGGGATAAATGGGTCTTGTAGAGAATGTCATTCTGAGTAGACCCAGATTGTCCTTTTTTTGAAAAACTAATATTTCACCAACATGCACTAACCCTTCAAAATTAGAATCTAAGAAACAATTTTTTTTGGAAAAATTGAAAATATAGGTTTTATAGGTACTCGTGTGCTCAAAAGACCCAGATTGTCCGATTTTTGAAAGAATAAGTTGTTGTTGAAAAAGATAGATTTTTTTGAAAAGTAGAAGCAGTGGAGGTAACACAAGGGCAAATTTTTTGAATATTTTTATGAAAAATCTGAGAAATGGGTTTTGTAGAGAATGTCGTTATGAGTAGATCCAAATCATCCCTTTTTCGAAAAACTGATTTTTCAACAACATACAAGAACCTCTCAAAACTAGAATCTACGAAACAATTATTTTTGGGAAAATTGAAATATGGTTTTTATAGGTGCTTGTGTGCTAAAGAGACCTAGATCATCCATTTTCTGAAAAAGATATATTTTTTTGAAAGGTAGAAGTAGTAGAGGTAACAGAGGCAATGTTTTTGAATATTTTTATGAAAAATCTAAGAAATGGGATTTGTAGAGAATGTTGTTCTAAGTAGACCCAGATCATCCTTTTTTTGAAAAACTAATTTTTCACCAACATGCAAGAACCCCTCAAAAATAGAATTTATGAAACAATTTTTTTTGGGAAAATTGAAAATATGGGTTTTAAAGGTGCACAATAGCTAAAGACACCCAAGATCGTCTGTTTTTAAAAATAATTTCTTGAAAAAGATAGATTTTTTTTAAAAAGTAGAAGCAGTAGAGGTAAGAGGCAAATTTTTTAGATCTTTTTATGAAAAATTTGAGAAATGGGTTTTGTAGAGAATGTCGTTCTAAGAAGACTCGAATTGTCCTTTATTTGAAAAACTAATATTTCACCAACATGCAAGGACCCCTCAAAAATAGAATCTATGAAACAATATTTTATGGGAAAATTGAAAATATGGGTTTTATATGTACTCATGAACTCAAGCGACCCAGATTGTCCGGTTTTTGAAAAAAAAAAATATTTTTGAAAAACAAAAGCAATGGAGGAAATTTTTTTGAATCTTTTTATGAAAAATATGAGAAATGGATTTGTTAGAGAATGTCGTTTTTGGTAGACCCAGATCGTCCTTTTTTTGAAAAACTAATTTTTCATCAACATGTAAGAACTCCTCAAAAATAGAATCTACGAACCAGTTTTTTTTTACGAAAATCAGAATATGGGTTTTTATAGGTGGTTGAGTGCTAAAGAGACCCAAATTGTCCATTTTTTGAAATTATTTGTTCTCGAAAAAGATATATTTTTTTAAAAGTAGAAGCAGTAGAGGTAACAGAGGCAAATTTTTTCAATCCTTTCATGAAAAATCTAAAAAATGGGTTTTGTAGAGAGGCAAAGTTTTCTGAAACTCTAAAATGAGTGGTTTCTAAGCACGTAGTTATAACTCAATGAAAAATGAAGGTTTGCGAAATCAAATAGAAAATACGTGCATAGAATGCACAACTACAGTGCAATCCACAAGTGTAGTCACCAAATTTGATAGATGGCCCATGAAAACTCAAACACAAGCAGTTTCATAAATGCGGCTATAACTCAACAAAAAATGAATTTTCACAAAAGGCGAAAGAAAATATGCATACATAATGGACAACTACAGTACAATCCACAATCGTAGTCACCTAAGTTGATATTTGGCCCATGAAAACTTAAACATGATTCGTTTCCTAAATGCGGCTATAACTCAACAAAAAATGAAGGTTCATAAAAGGATATAGAAAATATGCATATAGAATGCAAAACTACAGTACAATCCACAATCGTAGTCATCAAAGTTCATTGATGCTCCAAAAAAACTCAAACATGAGTAGTTTCCTAAATGCGGCTATAACTCAACAAAAAATGAAGGTTCATGAAAGGTGATAGAAAATACGCATATGGAATGCACAACTATAGTGTAATCCACAAGCGTAGTAACCAAAGTTGATCGATGGCCCACGAAAGCTAAAACTCGAGCGGTTTCCTAAATGCAGCTATAACTCAACAAAAAATGAAGGTTCGCGAAAGGTGATATGAAAGACACGTACCTAATGGACAACTACAGTTTAATCCACAATTGTAGTCACCAAAGTTGATCAATGGCCCACAAAAACTTAAACATGAGCCACTTCCTAAATACTGCTATAACTCAATAAACAATAAAGGCTCGCGAAAGGCAATAGAAAATACACTTATAGAATGCTCAACTATAGTGTAATCAACTTTGGTGAGTACGCTTGTGGATTACACTACAGTTGTGCATTTATACGCGTAATCTCTATCGCCTTTTGCGAACCTTAATTTTTTGTTGAGTTATACCTGCATTTAGGAAACCAATCATATTTGAGTTTTTGTTGGTCATCGATCAACTTTGGTGACTACGATTGTGGATTGTACTGTAGTTGTGCATTTTGTAAAGATATTTTTAATCGCCTTTCACGAAATTTCATTTTTTGTTGAGTTATAGTTGCTCAACAAAAAATGAAGGTTTGCGAAATGAGATAGAAAATTAGAGTTCATAATGCACAAGTATGTGCAATCCACAAACGTAGTCATCAAAGATGATGATGGCCCACGAAAACTCAAACACGAGTGTTTTCCTAAATGTGCTTATAACTCAACAAAAAATGAAGGTTTGTTAAAGGCAAATAAAAATATGCGTACAGAATGCACAACTATCGTACAATCCACAATCCTAGTAACCAAAGTTGATTAATGGCCCAATAAAACTTAAACATGAGTTGTTTCTTAAATGTGGCTATAACTCAACAAAAAATGAAGGTTCACGAAAGGCAATAGAATATACGTACATAGAATGCACAACTACAGTGTAATCCACAAGCGTAGGCACTTAAGTTGATCAATGGGCCACAAAAACTCAAACACGAACAGTTTCCTAAATGCGGCTATAACTCAACAAAAAATGAAGGTTCGTGAAAGATGATAGGAAATACATGTACAAAATGGACAACTATAGTGTAATCCACAATCGTAGTCAACAAAGTTGATCGATGGCCCACAAAAACTCAAACACGAGCGATTTCCTAAGAGTGGCTATAACTAAACAAAAAATGAAGGTTCGCGAAAGGCGATAGAAAATACGCGTATTGAATGCACAACTACAGTGTAATCCACAATCGTAGTCACCAAAGCTAATCGATGGCCCACGAAAACTCAAACACGAGCGTTTTCCTAAATGTGGCTATAACTCAAAAACAAATGAAGGTTTGTGAAAGGCAATTAAAAATATGCGTAAAGAATGCACAATTATAGTACAATCCACAATCTTGGTCACCAAAATTGATTGATGGCCCAAAAAAACTCAAACATGAGTGGTTTCCTAAATGCTGCTATAACTCAACAAAAAAACAAGGTTCACAAAAAGGCGATAGAAAATATGCTAGTAGAATGCACAACTACAGTGCAATCCACAAGCGTAGTCACCAAAATTGATCAATAGCCCACAAAAACTCAAACATGAGCGGTTTCCTCAATGTGACTAAATGCAGCTATAACTCAACAAAAAATAAAGGTTATTGAAGGACATAGAAAGTTAGTGTTCATAATGCACAAATATAGTGCAATCCACAATCGTAGTCACGATAGTTGATTGATGGCACACGAAAACTCAAACACAAGTGGTTTCCTAAATGCGGCTATAACTCAACAAAAAATGAAGCTTAACGAAAGGCGATAGAAAATATGGATACATAATGGACAACTACAGTGCAATGCACAACCATAGTGACCAAAGTTGATTGATGGCCCACGAAAACTCAAACACAAGCAGTTTCCTAAATGCGGCTATAACTAAATGAAAAATGAAGGTTTGGGAAAGGCAATAGAAAATATGCATATAGAATAGACAACTACAGTGTAATCCACAATTGAAGTCACCAAACTTGATCGATGGCCCATAAAAACTCAAATATGAGCGATTTCCTAAATATGGCTATAAGTCAACGAAAAATGAAGGTTCACAGAAGGCGATAGAAAATAAACATATAGAATGGACAACTATAATGACATCCACAATCATAGTCACCAAGGTTGAAAATTGGCCCACAAAAACTCAAACATGAGTGGTTTCCTGTGTGCAGCTATAACTCAAAAAAAAAATGAAGGTTCTCGAAAGGCAATAGAAAATATGCGTATAGAATGCAGAACTATAGTGCAATCCACAATCGTAGTCACCAAACTTGATTGATGGCCCATGAAAACACAAACACAAGCGGTTTCCTAAGTGTGTCTATATCTCAACAAAAAATGAAGGTTCGTGAAAGTCGATAGAAAATACGTGTATACAATAGACAACTACAGTGCAATCCACAATCCTAGTCACCAAAGTTGATCAATGGCCCACGAAAACTCAAACAGGAGCGGTTTCCTAAATGCGGCTATAGCTCAATGAAAAATATGCATACAAATTGCACATCTAAAGTACAATCCACTATCGGTTTCACCAAAGTTGCTCAATGGCCCATGAAAACTCAAACACGAGCGTTTTCCTAAATGAAGCTGTAACTCAACAAAACATGAAGGTTCCTGAAAGGCGATAAAAAATATGCGTACAAAATGCACAACT
This sequence comes from Sequoia sempervirens, assembly GCA_007258455.2. Classification (NCBI taxonomy): domain Eukaryota; kingdom Viridiplantae; phylum Streptophyta; class Pinopsida; order Cupressales; family Cupressaceae; genus Sequoia; species Sequoia sempervirens. The sequence goes on from VDFB02000007.1 coordinate 53,997, forward strand.
CCAATACAATCCACAATCACAGTCACCAAAGTTGATCGATGGACCACAAAAAATCAAACATGAGCGGTTTCTGGTACCACCTGCTCAATAAAAATTCGAGTTTCTCAATGATGAAAATACATGTATGAGATATTGCTTCTGATATGTTGTCGAATTTTATGCGATGGCGCTTTCTGCGCATTCCACGAATCTTCATTTTTTTTCGATGGATATAGCCGCATGATTCAGGAAACGCTTCGTGAAGTTTCGTGGAATATCGGTGTTGATGATACTGAATAATAGTTGCCTTATGGATTCTCCATTCTGTATGCATATTTTCTATCGCCTCTCGTGAACCATCATTTTTTGTTGAGTTATAGCTGCATTTAAGAAACCTCTCGCGTGTGAGTTTTCATGGGCCATCGATCAACTTTGGTGACTACGCTTGTGGATTAAACTATAGTTGTGCATTCTATATGTGTATATTCTATAGCCTTTAGCTAACATTCATTTTTTGTTGACTGATAGCCGCATTTAGGAAACCGCTCATGTTTGAGTTTTTGTGTCATCGAACAATTTTGGTGACTATGATTGTGGATTGTAATGTAGTTGTGCATTCTTTACGCATATTTTTAATCACCTCAAATGAATGTTTTTTTTTTGGTTGAGTTATATCCGTATTTAGGAAAATGCTCATGTTTAAGTTTTCCTAGGTGATCGATCAACTTTGGTGACTACGAGTTTGGATTACACTGTAGTTTTGCATTCTATACACATATTTTCTATTGCCTTTTGTGAACCTTCATTTTTTGTTGAGTTATAGTTGCACTTAGGAAACCGTTCGTGTTTGAGTTTTCGTGGGTCATAGATCAAATTTGGTGACTACGATTATGGATTGCATTGTACTTGTCCATTATGTATGCATATTTTCTATCGCCTTTCGCGAACCTTCATTTTTTCTTGAGTTATAGCTGCACTTAGGAAACTGTTCGTGTTTGAGTTTTCATGGGCCATAGATCAATTTTGTTCACTAAGATTGTGGATTGCACTATTCTTATCCATTATGTAGTTGAATTTTCTATCGCCTTTCACGAACCTTCATTTTTTGTTGAGTTATAGCAGCATTAAGGAAATCGCACATGTTTGAGTTTTTGTGGGCCATCATTCAACTTATGTAACTACGCTTGTGGATTACACTGTAGTTGTGAATTCTATACACATATTTTTTGTCGCCTTTCGTGAACATTCATTTTTTGTTGAGTTATAGCCGCATTTAGGAAACTGCTCATGTTTGAGTTTTTGTAGGCCATCGATGAACTTTGGTGACTACGCTTTTCGATTACACTATAATTGTACATTCTATACGTGTATTTTCTACCGCATTTGGGAAACCACTCATGTTTGAGTTTTCGTAGGCAATCGATCAACTTTGGTGACTACACTTGTGGATCACACTAGAGTTGTGCATTTTATACGTGTATTTTCTATAGCCTTTCATGAACTTTCATTTTATGTTGAGTTATAGCCGCATTTAAGAAAATTCTTGTGTTTGAGTTTTCGTGGGCCATCGATCAACTTTGGTGACAACGAATGTGGATTACACTGTAGTTGTGCATTCTATACGTGTATTTTCTATTGCCTTTCGTGAACCTCCATTTTTTGTTAAGTTATAGCTTCACTTAGGAAACAACTCATGTTTGAGTTTATGTGGGCCATCGATCAACATTGGTGATTATAATTGTGGATTCCACTGTAGTTGTCCTTTCTGTACATGTATTTTCTATCGCCTTTAAGAACATTCATTTTTTGTTGAGTTATAGGTGCATTTAGTAAACCGCTTGACTTTGAGTTTTTGTGGACCGTCGATCAAATTTTGTGATTACGCTTGTGGATTACACTATAGTTGTGCATTCTATACGTGTATTTTCTAGCGCCTTTCGTGAAACTTCATTTTTTGTGGAGTTATAGCCGCA
>VDFB02000007.1:56048-140504 GCA_007258455.2 Sequoia sempervirens
AAAATGGCATTTAACTAAAGGAATAAATAATGCGAGCGCATTATGTGTTGCTAGAAATGTTCCACAGAGAAGGAAAAAGTGAAAACTAATAAATAACGTGAGTGCGTTATAACACACTCGCATTATATTTTTCTTTGGGAATCCTCGAGCCTTAGCTTTGGTATTTTCCTTGGAATACCAACCCAAAGGCTTGGAGAGAATTACCAATGACCAGAGACGTGTTTTTTGCAAATTCTACAATTTTTCACATAATCGGGTTCGTGCTCACTGTCAGGATTGCATTTGGTTCAATATCGACAAAATCAAACACATGGGTAATGTTACATTCTCTCTTAGCTTTCCAATGATATAATTTATTCACTTTCCGATAATGTTAGGCCTTTCATCCATAATTTCTTTTGTTTGTATGTCTGTTTTTTTTGTCAAAAAGCAGTGTTTGGTTTTTTTTTCGTTATAAATTAATCATTCATCGAAATTTCAAATAAATTACATTTTTAGAAACTAGATTCCATTCTAAAAATTTTAAAAAATAAAAATTAAAAAAAATCTATTACTTTCCAAAATTTGTAGGGGGAGCACGGCCAAAATTCTGCTTTTTAGGAAGTGCCCACTTAGAAAATTAGTAAAAAATCAAATATTTATTAAAAAATTATCAGAAAAATTGTGCATCAACTAGATGCTGTTAACTAACTTCTGACTATAGCGATTTTAAAAATACTAAAAAAAAGTTCACTGTGCTAAGGTCGTACAAGAGTTGCTATGTTATGTTTTTCTGACAAAAACATCACCAATTTGTGTACATCCCTTTGTTGAACCTTTTAATCTCAACCATTTTCAGAATAAATTAGTAGTTTAGAAAGTAGAATCAGAGAAATTTGATCCTTGTTTTTGTTCCATCTCAAAATTTTGAGTGTAACTATCCTCAACTTCACGTCCCATGTCATCATTTCCTGATTTTAGAAAAAAAGTGGCCACTTAAGCCCCCTTTAAGCCCCCTTTTTGGGAACCATCTTGGTGCACTTACCTAGGGAGAATAATTAAGAGTAAAAGATCTGGATAGCAATCGTAATTCAAAACCAGTGCAAATGTGGACATCAGTCTATGATAGTAGATGTGGGAGATCCCACTACTTGTACTTTGAGGAGCATTTTGTCAAACCCTTGTATAAATTGCTTGGCCATAAATGTGATTATAATCTATCCCCCGAAGTATAGAGGTTTCTCTGACCAAATGAGAAAGGCCATGATGGAAAGATAAACCACAATTGGGGAGATTGGTACGCTTTTTCAGATTGTACTATCATTAGGGTGTATTGATTTGAGGCAAAACCATATTTGCTACCTAAGATTGTGCCAGATAGAGTTGCTTATCTTGAGATTATAAGACAATTGTCTTATTCAGCCTTTATGCATTTGAGAAGCTATGGAAGGTAGACATTCATGCATTCTACTTTGTGCTTTGATGATTTCACCATTATTGCTGATTCAAGGTATGACTTGGTTGGAAGCAAGTTAAATTATTATGGCTTGCCGGTTGGAAATAAGATGAAGAATTTTGACCCTGAGCACTTTATAAGTGATGCCAAAATTTCTCAGAAACTTAGCGCCTATGAGCATACGTTTGATGTTGATGATGTCAAGAATTGTGAGGATAGTCAGCTGATCATGAGAGCAAGTACATACAATAGGATTGTTATGGCTGAGGCCTAGAGATTGAAAACTAACCCATCTTATGTAGAATATTTTTTCTGAAATTCAAGACCCCATGGAGAGAGTTGAATAGTTGCTTCTGCATGAAGAATAGATAATAAAGGATGTACCTCTGTTGGTATTTGAGAGAAGAAGAATTGTTGGCTCTTGGAGGCAAGCAAAAAATGTAGCACCATCTGACCATTTGTCACCTCAGCCTACTCCAGAGTTAATCTTTTCAGTTAATACACCAATCATGGTAGAAGATGATGTTGAAGAGGAGGATGAAGTCACATAGATCAATACTCCTGTCATTCCTCCATATGAAATGCCATTGGAAAGGAGTGTAGTAAACTTTGAAGCTTCTGATGAGCTATCTGATGATGTGAAGCATCGAGCCAGTCAAGAGTTCATTGTAGATGATGCCTTTGTCCATACTCCTAAATTTAAAGCTTTCATATATGAATATATAGGAAAGGTGGTAAGGGAAAGGTTGAAGGACATTAACCCAGAGAAGGAAGCATATGCTTTAAAAGAGGTTGGGGTTATGCTCTTTCTAGGATGGGATATCAACTCGGCCATTGTATTTGATAGTTTTATGAAAAGAAAAAATAAAACCTTGCACTTAACAGACGAAGCTGGTGACAAGATCTACACTGGATCAAGATTTAATCCTGACAGTACTACCTTGCAGATATGGGAACTCTATCCACTAGGGAAAAATCCTTCCCTAGTTGATCATGATCAAATTTTTAGACATCTTTTGCTCCAGAGAGTAGGAGAGACAAATCCCATGGAAACTACCGATTTGAATTTAAATGTGGCCAAATTCACAAAGGCTTGGATTCAGAAATTGGTAAGGGATAAGCAGGGGTTGAGAGAAGAAAATGAAAAGTTGAAATAAGAGCTGATTAGCTATAGGGATAAACTACCTTCTTCTTCTTTAGGGCTCTATTCTCCATTGGTTGAACATGAAAGGAAAGTACTTGAGGCAATGTCAGAAACAACATATTGGAAAAGAAGGAATGAGAAAGTGCAGAAGGAACATGAAGAGTTAAAGGGAAAACTCAAAACCACTACCTTTGAGATGGCATCACAAATAGTTGACATGAGATTCGAAGACATGTACAAACATGTTGAACAAGTTTGGAAAATTCATGATAAAACATATACAACATTACTAGAAAACACCAGATTGAGTGATAGGATGAAGGAGGTAGAGTCTCAGATCATTGCAAAGAAAGAAGATAACTCTGCTATGCTACAAGAATACCATAAACTCATGAAAGCTCATAGGGACTTCCACAATATCCTGACAGAGGAGTTCAGTGATTTCAGTTAGCCACTGAGTATGGCCTTACCCAATTTATTTGAAGAAGCATAATTGAAAGATCAAGATACATGGAAGGACGAAATTTCCAACTATCTACAAGTTATTCTTGATACGATTAATGATGAAGAGGAAGTGCTTAAGAGGACGCACCGACAACTTGGGAGAACGTTCAAATTGGAGTATGTTATGAAAGACATCATACATAATGTAGGATCTTATGCTAAAAGTGGGTACTTGGAGAATTTTCCAAAGGTCAACTTGTTCATTTCACGAGCCAAGTAAGAGAGGAGTGACAGGGGCTAGAGTTTGATATTTTTGGATACACAATCATGGTGCACGAGCCTTGAACAGGTTTCAAATGATCACATGCACTTGCTGGAAATTAACGGACTACAGTGCATCCACTAGAAAACTCTTAATATTTTTTTGTTTATTCTAATTATGTTTTAGTTATGAAACAATGTGAATTTTTGTAACAGGCCTGAAGCTTGTTGCTTCCCATACAAATAGGGAAACTAGGGCTCAATTTTGAGATATCATATCATCATCATCACATTCCATTCCATTAGAGTAGGCATTAGTAAGAAAATAGATTGCATAATTCACCCATCCATACCATATTTCAAAGACTTCTTTTATAATGCTTATATTTTGAAGTAATACAATGGAGTAGACTATTCATAAATCGTAATTCATTTTTAGTGTTCAATTACTTTGTTGATTTTAATGCTCATTTATTACTTTGTTGTCTCCAAAGTGGTTTGTTCAAGTTATTTAAATCTATCTGATTTATCAGAGCATATTTGATGTTACTGTGTGAAAGAGTTGATTAGTTTCTAAGTTGATGTGAATTAAAATCCTTTCTGATAGTTTACTTTAATTACTTTGTTGTCTCCAAAGTGGTCTTTTCAAGTTATTTAAGTCTTCAAGATTTATTAGAACACATTTTTTGTTACTGTGTGGATGCTTTTTCTAGTTGATGTGAATTAAAAATCCTTTCAAATAGTTTACTTTAATTGGTCCCTGGCCAGGGTTAAAATCGTTTTAAAGAGGTTATTTTATGACCATGTATATTTTTTTCTACATGCTTCATCATAAAATTATTAGACCCATTATCACATATAGACCCACAAGAATGGTGAATGTGTCATGAATCCATAATGGAATTCCTAATTCGATGATTATTTTATGATGCAATTATGACATGTGGAATTAATATGTCATTTTTATCCAATGAGCTCATCTTGGGATTTGGGTGTTTTTTTTTCTAACTAGGTTTTTGGGTGCCACTTTTTTTGGTGGTTTTAGATCATGGTTTTGTAATCACTACTTATATTTATATGATGCTTGAGATTTAATTTTATAGTAGCTAGATAAAAACCTATTGGAATGTCATAATAAGGTAGAAAAAATGAAAAAAAGATAAGAGTCTCATTAGACTATATTTTGCTAATTCAGTATTGTTGAATGTACATGAAGAGACCATTATAGCACTTATTTTAAAGAAATTTGGAGATACATATCAAGCTAAATCTATAGTTAATAAAATATTTCTAATAAACAAGTTATATACCATCAAAATGGAGAGTTGTTGTTCTATAGTTTAACACTTGAATTAATATTATTGAAGCATTTCAAAGTTTAGGCCATAAGAATCATCCTTATTTAAACATGGATTGCAAATAATTATGAAAATTTAGAAGTCTTGGTCATTAACATTATTTTCTGCTACATGCAAAATAGGAAAAAATCATTATGAAGTTTGAACATGAAATTTAAAATAGGCACCTCGAAAAAAAATGTAAGCCTTTCCAGTACAATACTCATTTTGATTTATTTTTTAGAAATTTTATGAAGTTTAAAGTTAAATTAAATTAAATTTCCAGCATAAAATACAATAGGGTCTCGGGAAGGATATCTCTCAGCTTATTTTACATAAATTTTTCTAAATATAGGTATGCTAGTTCAATATTGTTGAATGTACATGAAGAGACCATTATAGCACTTATTTTAAAGAAATTGGGAGATACATATCAAGCTAAATCTATAGTTAATAAAATATTTCTAATAAACAAGTTATATACAATCAAAATGGAGAGTGGTGGTTCTATAGTTTAACACTTGTTTTAATATTACTGAAGCATTTCAAAGTTTAGGCCATAAGAATCATCCTTTTTAAACATGGATTGCAAATAATTCTGAAAGTTTAGAAGTCTTGGTCATTAATATTATTGTCTGCTACAATGTCATCCAGTGTATCATTGCCAATGTTCATATGTTCTTTCAAGTATTTAATATTATCATCATCCTCATCTTGACTTGCATCATCTTCATCATCATTGAAATTTGACTGTACACCATCTATATTGTTAGCAGATGTTTTTGGATCATCATTTTCTATACCATCCATATTGTTGTCTTCCATAACATCATCTAACTTTGGATTGTTGTCTTCTTGTGCCTGAACATAACCATCTTCAACATCATCATGGATGTCAATTTCTTTGATGTTCTCTAATCCCTCTCTCATTTTGTTTGCCATCATTTTTTTGCTTAGTATCCACTAATGTTTCATCAAATACATGCCTTAATCTTGGATCATAATGTATGACAAACATCCATTTGGGGTCCAAAATATCTTCATAGAAAAATACCTGCACATGAACGAAATACATATATTAGACATATTTTATAATAATTTTATTGATTAATAAACACATGTATATATTTGCAATAAACTATGAATTAATAGATTAATGATCACTACCACTTCTTGTTTGAGTTAAAGAAATACCTGCTCATAATGAATTGGTAGAACATAAGGCTCCTTATCCTCCTGTAGGAAGCATGAGGAATCTATAGAAAACAATCCACTATGGGTATCATGTCTTTGTGTCCTCTCAAATGATTCATACCATCTAGACTTAAAAATACAACATTTAAAAGAGCGGTAATCCAACTCAATAATTTCTTGTATTTTCCCAACATATTGTAGATTCCCTTCAATTATATTCTTCTCTTTTGAGCTTGATCGACTGGATTGCTTGAATTCAACCATGATGCCACAATCGAAGGATTGTCTCTTTACATCTACACTTTCTACACGATAATGTCAACCATATGCCCACATTGCTGGATATTTCCTCGCTCGTGAAAGACCATTTATTTCAGTAAAAACAAATATAACGACAAATATTAAAATAGTTAATAGTGTCAAAACTATAAGGAAACAACATTTTGTAAAATTCCAACTATACCTTTCTTTCACATCCTCTAGACATGTTGATTTTGTCTTCTGTTATGTTTGAATCTATATTTGATTTTGAATTTGTTTACTAACCCATTCTAGTGTTCAATCTTTGCCCCATTCCCCAAGCAGATCAATGGGAAGTGGAGTATTCCTTGGGTTCGATCTCTTATACTATCTCCTTGCTTCTAACACTTCTCTCTTTTTATCATATAGATCAATCCATTTGTTCATAAAGCCCATGTGGTACAGAATGAACTTGTCAAGTATAGCACTTTCATCTACACCTATTACATGTCAACATGGTTATTTCAAACTCCAAATGTCATGCTGTTAATTTGACAAATAAATTATAGAGTAAATTAATGATTGCAAGAAAAACAACTACACTGATCATGAATTTACTTACTAATTTCTATTTGAACACCATTAGATTGTGGTTTTTCTCCATCAATAATATTTGATGCTCGTTCTTCATCCAAAACGCGTGGCCCATCTTCAAAATCCTTACAAAGGAATTCACACAGGAAGAAAAATGCTTCATTCAATACATACCCTTCAGCCATGCAACCCTCTAGATGTGCCTTTTGCCAGACATATCTTTTAAGATTTTTCATATACATCTTAAAGAAAAACATCCACCTCATTGATATGACACTTGCAAATTCAATCTCATCGACTAGGTGTATAAGTAAATGGACTTGTAGGTCCATGAAACTTGTAGGGAACTCCTTCTCAAATACACATAAAATTTCTGCAATCTCCTTCTTCCACTTTGGCACTTCATATTCATGGATCTCCTTGGAGGTCACCCACCTAATATAAGAATAGTAAATTAGTATGAACCTTTAGTCATAAATTAAAATGCAATATAATATATCTATGTCTCTCACACATGAACATTTCATATAACCACATACCTTGTAAATGCTGACAATCGACTTATGGCATTCCTTAAGTCAATTGTAAGACAAGAATCCCCCCTAATTGCCAATGACATGATATGCTATCAAACACATTTATGAAAAGGTCATTAGTAATTTTTTATCACACAACAAAATATCAAAATATATTTAGTACTTAATAAATTTTATCAGTAAATGTTAAATGATGATATATAATATCTTCATAAAATTATGAAAGTCATGTGTTTTAAATCTTGTGATATGTCCACCAACTATAAAAGCTTTAACCAACAATGACCCATAACCAGTAGGTGTCCTTAATGAATGGATGACATTTTTTAGTTGGTATAGCTTTTTTTTTTTTCAAAATACATGGAGCTTTTGCATATGTTTCATTTCCCCTGCTTGGCCATAAATGTTTTCTATCAAATTTGGTACGCGAAAGAGCAATATCTCTCCTTGAAGACAAGGTGTCCTTCTCTTTGCCTGATATATGTTGAAATAAAGAATCTAGTACATTTTTGAAGATGTGCAAAGGATCTAATAGGTGAGACATTAATAGATCCTTCGAGTAAGGTAGCTCATAAAATATGGATTTCCTTTTCATTCCTTGTGGCATATTAACTACAACTTGTTCTGGTTCTTCAATTGAATCACCCTGATCAAAAAAATCCTCCCAAGCTTTCAATTCAACATCTTCATACTTCTTAAGCCAATCACCTGGACCCATAATCATGGGAGGGCCTCTATTTTCAACTCTTCCATCAAATTGATTCTTTGGGTGATTTCTAAACCTATGATCTAGTGGTAGAAAAACCTTGTTGTTTGCGTAAATAAATTTATGTAGATATTTAGAATACCGCCCTTGAAATTGTTCTACACGTCTTGGGCATGCAAATATCCCCTTTGTTTGAAGCCCTGCAATTCAACAAGTAATGTTAATAAAATAAAAAATATAGTATAAAACTAAGTATGAAAGTTGGGCGTAAATATTTTATCTTACCAGAACAAACACCAAGTCCTGGGAAATCATGAATAGTCCAACATAGCACACCATACAACATGAAGGACCTATTTGATGGAGGACGTGATATGCCATATATTCTTATGCCTTTCCATAGCAGTTGCATCTCATCAATAAAAGGCGCAAGCTAAACATCCATGTTTTAACTTGATGTTTTCCTGGAACAATGAGATTTGGCATAAGGTGCTCCTTTCTAACACTCATCCATGGGGGAATATTGTATACTATCAATCCGACTGGCCAAACACTATAATTTGAGCTCAAGAAAGGGAATGAGCACACTCCATCAATTGTAAGACCAAACCTGATACTACGGGGTTCATTTTTGAATAATTTTCTTGGCCTTTTTTCCTCTATGTGTTTCATTGCTTTCGAGTCAGCCGGAATTCACATGAATCCATCTTTACTCCTATTCTTTTCATGCTAGTCCATCAATTGTGCAAGTGATTTGCAACGAAACATTCTTTGAAGTCTAGTATAATTGGCATGTGACATAAAACCTTCTTTGGAACTATAGGACCTTGTACATCTATACAATATCTCTTCTCTTTGCATACATGGCATTCTACCTTGTTCTGATATTCATCTCTGTATAAAATGCAATCATTTTTACATGAATGAATTTGCTTATATTCAATGCCAAACTCAACCAACAACATACACGCCTCTCTGCAAGTTGATGGCAACAAATTCTCTTCAGGGAATATTTTAGTTTTTAGTGCCCTATAAGATTGCTAGAGATTAAATCAATTGAATGTTTGACTTATGATGAGCATGTTTGATATGCTAATCTATACTACACTACGGTATTTGGGTCCAATTTTTGACGAACATTTGTTGAATTTTCGACAAAAGAATGTTGGAATACTGACGAAACACTGAACCAATTTTCGTTGGCACTTTTTCGTTGAACTTTCGACAGATTCTAAAAATGTTGAAATATAGACCTAAATTCGTCGGTTGTCAAGGGATCATGTTTTCGTCGAAATTGCGACAAAATTTCTATTCATCATAAACTTTCGTCGGTGTATTTTGTCGAAATGTTGACGATTAGGCACTGCTATCTTTCGTCAGAGGTACAACAATTGCGTCGGAATTTTTTGTATTTTTTCAGTGGTTTTTGTCGATAGTTTTCATCGAAAGTTCGACAAAACTATGCAATTTTTGTATAAAAAAAGTATCTACATCATAGATCATCATGTCGAGTGAGCTTTGGAACAGGGTATGGACATCCACCATGTCATCTCTTGGAATGCAATGATTGTAGGATATGCTAATGATGTCTACCCTTTTGACAAATGGTTTGATTTGTAGTTGCATGACCTGGTGTACATAAACACTATTTATCAACATATTGCCACTCGATGAAGTAGACTCATAAGATGGTCTTGAAGTTTTAGAAATTGAACGTCTTTTGTAAATATATTTGTAAGTTGTTTCTAAGTTTGTATATACCTCAATTATACTTCTTTCTTTTGAACCAAATATAAAATGAAATGATATTTCAAATCAATTTTTTTTTGTCCTACTATGGCGGATACGATTCTTGGACAACTTAATTGTACTTATGTTATTGCAGAAGATTATTATAAGCTAAATTTATTTCTCCCCAATTTCTTCTAGAAAATTTTGAAGTCATAATTCTTAAATGTATCTATAAAAGTGATTGCAATATACTCAGTTGAACTATAGAAGAAAGATATTTTCACATCCATGTGATGTATGCTTTATTTCTTTTGAGATTCTATTGAAATAACCACTCTATTGGTCTCTTATTTTTATAATGGTATAAAATTCTCTTCATAATCTATCATATATCTTTGTGTGAACTATGCCTTGTTGTTCTTGTCTTTTCCTTATCCTTGATTGCTTTTACTGATTACACCTTCATTCTTTATGGTTTTTAATTTAAGATAAATTTCTCCAAATGTGTCTCTAAGTCTTTTATCATGAGACATAAGAGATCCTACTAAGTGATCAAACTTGAGAGTAGTCAAATATTTACTTTCCTTAATGATTATTACAACATGATTCTACATTGGTGTTAGATATTTTAACACCTTTTAAACCACAACCTTTTGTTCATAGTCTCTATCAAAGTAGTCATCTTATTGATCACATCTTTTACTTTTACACAATAATCACCCACTCTCCCAACTTTTTACCTCTTCAAATTCTCTCTTCAATATTTGTAGGTTGATGATTTTGACTTGCTCACTGTCTTGATAAGCTTCTTGTAGATTTTTTGAAGAACCTTTGTTATCTTTGCACTTACAATTCTTATGATGCAGGAGCATCCCAATGATCCTTATCCACCAAAAATAGTTTAACTTGATTTTCATCCATTTAATTTGATTTTTTTAAAATAATATTACATTCTTTTTAATTGTCTCCTTTATAAAGGACAATATCTTAAAGAGTCCCCAACCCTAGAAAATAAACACAACAGAAAAAATTAAACAAACACTTATCCTTTCATGTATTTAGCATGAACTTAATTGCCCCTCATGCATTCAACATGGAACAAATGTATCATTCATAAAAAGTTTAAACATTAAACTCCATTAAAAAAAATAGGTTAAGAATAACATCCATCTATAAAAAAATAAGTTAGAACTTCCAATTTTAAGATTCTAAAAATAGGGGAGTGGGGCCAATAGATGGGCAAGTGTCAATTTGAAGATGTTTGAGCTGTACTTCCATGGTGGTGTATGCCAACACCACTAATCAACAAGTCTTCTGGAGACCTCTAAATTATACTCTACTCCTCCACAACTTTGCTAATGAAAACATAAAAAATGAGGGGCGCTTGGGGTATCGTGGGGAGCAGCACAGATGGGGAAATTACTTTGCATTAACTAGAACAAGCTGATTGACAATTACCGGGGATATGACTGCCAAGTTAGACACTAAACAACGGTTACAGGGGCAAAGAGGTGACTGTACTTATCATGGTTTATCCATGAATTCTTCCCTTAGCATGCTCCTTTAGCTATCTATGTATCTACTAGGCTTGTCATAGGATTTCGTTGGTCATATGTTTTACTCATGGCATTGTCCATGTCAACTATGTAAGGTCATTCATAAATATAAACCTCTCTCTTGGAAACCTTTAATTATCCTTTAACATTATCCTTGACTACCATTTGAAGGTCTTCCATGTATTCATTAAAAATACTGCCCTCATAATGTCAAGAACCTATTGTCCTTTGTGTACTTTTGCCCTTGCAAGGTGTCTTGAATTACTCTTGCCATTTAACTTATGAAAGTTCATAAATAGCTTATGCTTGACCATCATAACAATGTTTATATCAAGCTTCATTTACTCTTACTACCCTTGATAGTCAAACACTGTCATTTTCAAGGTATGACTGTAATGCTTTATATACCTCTGCCTCCTTCAAAATTGTGCGTTTGGATTTCAATGATCACAATCATGGTGTTGTTCACAATTCCTTTGTTTAAGCACTTAAAATATTTACCAAGCATATGGTAGTGTCCTTTAAAGCGTTTTCCTCTTTCAACCACATAGGAACCTTACCTACTATCATAAATCACCGGTTTATGCATATGGTGGACTGTACATACAAAGGTGACTACCACAAGCTCTTGCCAATTTAATATATTCCTCAGAACAACCTATTTGAGCCTTCATAGTGATTGTCTTCTTTGCTTCTCAAGGATTCATAGTCACTATCATAGTTCATTTGATATTTCTAAGCCTAAAAATTATGGGATTTGTTTCAATATGACTGAGAGTCACATTAAATGTTTTCCAAGTCTTTGTATAATGGTATAGTTAAAATCCTTTATAACAATCTTCTAAAAATTCCTCCAAACTACCCTCATAACTTTGTTATACATTGATTGTTCCTGTTACCAATTTTTCGCCACAGCTCAATTGGTGGAGCTGGCTGAACATTGTTATATCTTAAGGTGAAATTATAGATTATGTTTAACTGTTGCTTGCATCATGTCCATTGTTCGTTAAGTGACAGTTGAGCATTAAAGAGAGGAAACCGAGTTTCAAAAGTGCCATTCAATGTTTTACAATTAAATGAAGTACAAAATTGAGCATATAAACAACAGAGCATTTTAAATACTTTCATTCATTTCATGGAATGATTCATATTTACATAGCTTCATTTGATTGCAAGAATCTGAATGATAATACAACATTGCATTGAATGCATTTTCTTTTCAAAATGAAAAGAAAAAGATGAAATCAAATATCCACACAAGCCGTGGATGTGACTGTCACAGTGCATAACTAATAGCACACTACACTAAGGAAGATGTAAAAGAAGAAATCACATAAGTAATGACATAATCATCATTGCCTGATTGGCAGATGGTCGACGCTGAAGTGGTGCACCTTTGTCTTCTCGAGCTCTGTTGACCTGTAAGAGAAAAGAGGGGGATGTCAGAGGCTCCGATTATGAAGACACCTATATGAATCACCAACAATACTGCAGCTTGCTATCAATCATACACTAAAACAATCAAGTAAAGTGCAGAAGAAATGAGCTGAAGGAGAAACATCAACATGATCATCATATCTTGTTTTTATGCTAACATTGTTTGTTTCCTTGTGTAGGTATAGGGAAAATCACGATGCTATTTATTATTCGAAGACCAAGCATGTCGAGAAAAATGGGCTCCCACAAGGGTAGAGCTTGACATGCTGCTCTTATTAATTACAAGTGGGCTGATAAAGAGATAGTAATTACATAATCATATTCATCAGGAAAATAAAAGATATACAACTGAAAGAGTTAAACATAATTATCTATCAAGCATTAAACCAACTGTGCATTCATAACAATCAGGTAGATGCTTTCTGAAAGCTACAGGTGAACAGTGAGTTTAACCCACTCAATTAATTCAACTGAGTACATTCATCTCGAACATTGTTTTATGGTTCGTGTTCTTTTGCTATAGTATATTTGTTCATCATGATCATATGTCATGCAAGGTTCAGTTCATCAGTGTTCTTTTCACAACTAAGGATAGTGAACAAACATACATTATGCCTTAATAAAGGGATTTGTTTCAATTTTCATCTCAGAAGAGAACAAATTTACGGAACAACTTGTTAAGTGGAGCATAAAAATGCATGAAGAGTGCCAGGTTGAAGAAAAAGAGTATGGAAGGACAAACAATGCATTCAAATAATCAATGAACAATTAGTTCTAGTTTGACTGATAATACAAATACAACATTAAGAATTACAAGGTGAGAAATGATCATTCCAGAAGGTGTTTCTGAAGTGTTAATCATGCACTGAGATAATCAAGTAGATGCAATCCATAGAACTATGATGTTTCAATTAAAATTTCTGCATAAGTGCAAGGACATAAAGCAAGAGTTTGCTGCATGGTAGAGTAAAGTAATCCAAAAATTTTGTGTGCAGAGAAAAAAGTGTGGGAATAGTAATACATTCAAAGGTGCTTTTCTTCACAAAAGGCATATACAAAAATACAAATGAGTAAATCTTCATGGGTCGAGCTATTTTTCACATAAATATCAAAACAAACAGATTTAATGCAATTTCTAGCTTACCCATATAGGGGTTTTTAGCAGTTAGGAGAAGGAATGTGTGTGTAATACACAGTGTTTCAATGGAATGGTTGTAACACAACAAGAGATGCATCGAGAAGGAAGTATGCTTCAGAATTCCAAGAGTTCATATAAAGACTGAGAAAGCAGAATGCCATGGTGAGTTCGGCCCAATTTAAAATAGCAATATAAATTTCTGTTTATTCTTTCGAGTATAACCTCATTGGGGTTTGAAAATACAATCCAGAATATTATGATTCCTAGTTTACCCATGAAGGGTTTAATAAGAAAATCATAGATATTTCAAAGGAAAACACCAGCCATGATGGGTTGAGCCCATAAACTGAATGCAAAATGAATATACAGAATACCCACGTTTGGGGTTTGTTTTTAAATACAGAAATTGCAACTTGCAGTGACAACCCATATGCGGATTTTACATGTACAACAAGAATACAGATGGAAATATTAATGGTTGAGCTCTGTGAGAGAAAGTATCAAAGTAAGATTGATTTCTTCATAATGACAAACACCCATATCTAGTTTTTCTTTGGAGAGTATGAAAATGTGAATTTCCTTTGGTGGGTTGAGCTTCAGAAATGGAGAATATCAGTTTCATTCGATACACATTTGGAGTTTGAGCTAGAATATAGTTTTTTTATATATCCACATCGTGTTGCTACAGGAAAAACAAAATGCAGTGTTTTCTTCAAAGTAACAAGCACCCACATGATGTTTTATTTTAGAATGCTGAATATACACTTTTTCCTGTGGGTCGAGCCCAGGAATTTATAAAGAAATTCATTTTATGAATGAGTATGGCACGGTCAGCCATTGGAGCTCTCAACTTCAAGATTAGAGCTATATCTCATGGCGGCCAGTGAAGACAAAGAACACATAAATAACAAATATAAGCACAGAGAGTATAAACAAAGGCATTAGAAACTGTCTTAGTTGCGGCTACAAACCAAGAAACTCAAGAGGTAAAGTCAAAAAGCCACAGAACAAGAAGCTCACCTTGTGTAGAGAGAAGAAGACAAAATCTGTGAGCAAGCTCTCTCATAGAGCTTTCAGATAAAAGGCTCAATCTCATGCATAGCAGCCAAGAGGTAGTCACAAGAAATGTAAAAGAAATCAGAAACAAAGCATGAGTAGGCCACGGCCTTAGTAACCCTTATTGCTTTTGGAATGAAGTGAAAAGCCACGATAATTCAAAAACCAAGCTTACCCAATGAATAACTCAACTGTCTAAAGGAAAAAGTGAAGACTCTTGAGCATGCGAGCTAAGGACTGAGCTCAATCATGGTGGCAGCGTGCTCTCGCAGGCATATCTCAATTTTTCCAAGTGATCATTGCAAAATGAAATCATTTTTAGGGTTTGACCTCTTTTGTCCCATGCCCTAATTCGAGCCAATGATATGATTATCTAGAATATTCACCTTTGATAATAGCATGTGAATAAATTCGAATTTATATCTATATTGTGGTTCATTCAAAGTCTGAAGCTAATGTTTGAAAGGCTAAAAATTCATATGCCTAAGTTGTGTTAAAGTTTTTAGGGTTTGAGTTGATATTCACCCTTGTGCCTTAGAGAAATTTGGAGATTTGAATATCTTAATTTTATTGTTTTGAGAGAAAACAATGAGAGTATGGATGGTGAATATTTTATGACCTAGGGGTGAATCTTTGATCACTTAGGCCTTTTGTATTCTCAAAGAAATCAATTATCTACTTTGTTTTTTGAATTGATTTTAAAGAAATCAATTAGGGATATTGATGAGTAGAGTTGTCTTGTATATTTTTATGATTTTTTAGAAGAAAAATGAAAGCATTGTATTGGTGAAAGAGAATGTAATTCTTTTTGCAAAAGATTTCACAATCTTTAATTGCAAAAATAGACAAATTGTACAATCTGCAATCATGTAAAGCAGAATCATAAAGCAATCTTTTATAAATTGTTTTGTGATTTCTTGCTATTTTTAGCAGATTGATGTTGACATTTTCCTCTTGGTCAAGTTTGAGCTTTATCTTGGTGAGATAAGGTGTTTTTTTTGGCTTTTAAAGCAGATTCAACCTATTTTTAGAGGCTTTACAGTTTGATCATAAAAGTAGTGTGCTTTTTTATGCTTTTATGCAGTTTTTGGGACAGTTTGAAGCTTTTTCTCGTGAGCTTCTTTGTGAGCTTGGATTAGGGTTTCTTAGGAGAGATATTTTTGAAAAGACAATCTTTTTGGCTCTTCTCAGTTCAGATTTCAATTTCTGGCTCTTAACATTTTTGAGCTTGTAAACCTTTTTGTACTCAGTTTCAGATTATGGTATACTCCTTCAATTGAATAAAGCAGCACTCCTATTCCTCAATTATGTTTCTTTTGTAGTTTTAGTTCGATGTTATATTGCGACTTCTGTTTTGTAGAATCCTTATTATGTCCTAGAATTGTAATTTTGGTACAGAAAATTCATAAAATATAGGTTACATGTATTTAAGTTTGAATCTTCATGCAAATAATTCATGTGTTTAGTGTTCATGAGAAATTGTGAAATACTGTTGTTTTCTGAAAGATGTTTGTGGGAAAAACCAGAGTCATCATTAAGTTATCATCAAGTCCTGACAATCATTTAAGTCATAGGTTTTCATTTCAGTCATCTTTCTTTATCTATTTTCTTAGAAGAATCTTTAGAATAGGATCAATCATTCGGAGAACCAACTCACTCTGGAGATTCCTTCTTTGTTCAGATCACCCACATCTGAAGAAGGTTTCCATGTTTCAGTAGATTGTTGAATCTTACATTCAGCAGGGTGCAAATCTAATTGACAACAGTTCCTTTGACTTTGTTCTTAAATAAGCTTTCTCCAAGACCCTACCTAACTATGAACCATAATTGTCTCTCCTTAATACATAACTTCCCTTGGAATGTTTTATATTGTATTTCTTTATGCCTCCTTTTCTTGCATTTTGGATGCTCATAATGATTGTTTCAACTATTTTATTCCTCCCTTATGTAAGACTATCCTCATGGATTTTAAACTGTACTTGATTTTCATACAACTAGCTATGATCTTCTTTTTATGACTGTGATCCTCTTGAATGATAGTGATCCTCTATGATTTGCATACCTATGACAATGATCTCTTTGAACTTGACTTCCCTTATGGTATATTTCAAGGTTATATCCTTTGTTCCATGTGAACTTAGGACTACTCATTTGAAAGTACTGCCCACTCTTCCATGTACATTGTGGATTGACTATCATTAGACTTCCTTTGATTGTCCTTCTTGCTTCATTTCCTTCTATCTATGACCAAAATTATCACATACTTCTTCCCCTCTTTAGACCATTTGGAATGACTATCCTTTTGGGAATTCCAAAATTACTAGAACAAATGATTTAGTAAGTATAGAATCTAAAAGAAAACTCATCCATCCATCAAGGTGTAGAATTCAAGTAAAGGAAGTAATATCTATATGCATTTTCTACATCTTATACCTTCCAATTTATACAAAGTAATGCATCTGAGCCATAGGTGTATTCTCCCATATTAGAAATTGGAAATAAATCCTTTAGTCCTAGCAATATGAGACATGGAGAATAAGAAATGTAAAGACTTGTATTTTGTTATATCTAAATGCCCTTTATGATAGTCATAAGGACTTATGACTATCCTTTATTTCAATATATTGAGGGAAGTACATGTTTCACTATCCATAATTTTATTCATACTTGACTACCCTTTTAAACTTTTATCTACACTCCATGGTTTCTTTATAAAATGGTATGCCTTTTTCCTCTATTGAAATCTGATTTGTTTGAGTCTCCTCCACCTTGACTCTGCATCAACTAGTTATGGTTGTGGCTTAACAAGGGTAGATTTTGGTAAGGAAGATAGTAAGTTGAATGAATGTAAGTAGAGAAATTTTTGCATACCTGCAGATGGTACAAAATTTCATGGTTAAGTGGAAGCCTCCCATCAACAACAAGATCCAAATATCTGTGTATCTATCTCAATAGAGCCTCTAAACCCTTCAGAGCTGTCAATTTTTCCACTATCCTGTTATGCACAAAAAGTCAAATTTTAGAGTTATATCACCACTAAAAACAAAAGAAATAGAGCTTTGAAACCAAATCCACACACAACATAATGTGGTATTCATACAAAGCCATACAAACAAACTAAACTTAGAACATTGGAATGGAAACAACTTGAAATTATGATGTAGAGCATGGATTTAGTTTACTCAACTGGAGGCACATTTCACAATAATGGGTTCTTCATGTAAAACATCTGTACGAGGTTCAAATAGTAAAGAGATTGATGAAAGATAGAGGAATTAAAAAGATACTTGGATGTAGTTGGATTGAGCTTCTCTTTGTTTCGTGAATAGTTTAATATTCTCTACTTAACAGGGCCAACCACGTGATGGTGGAAGCTCATTTGGCCCCTCCCCCCCTCACATCACTCTCAATTCCCCATACCCGATCATATAACATTGATCATTCATTCATCCATTAATAACATATAACATTCATTCATTCATCAACATTCACTCATTAATATATAACATTCATTCATTAACATATTCACATTCATTCATTCATCCATTAATAACATATAACATTCATTCATTCAATTTTTACATATCATCAAAAATATGGTTCTCATAATATGATTACAATCACTTTTTTTTTTGTTTCTTTTTTGAAGCTAAAAAAAGTTGAAGTGGAGTATCATTTTCTAAATCATCTGTCCCCCCTTCAGTTGTTCTACCCTCTGCTCATGATCTTAATGTACGCCTAGTTGTGTACTAATCATGACGTGGAGGCCGTTGCAAGGGGGGGTCTGTTGCAATAACAAAGAAATGTTAAATTGATATGTTTTGTTATTATTGTTACAAGTAATTTATTAATTAAAAGAACATTAGAGTGGTGTTCTTTACCTGATGGGGCAACATTATGTTCCTGATCTTGTCTTATAGCCTCATGCTCAACATGCTGAACACCCTCTAAATCCTGATCTGGAGTTGAAACATAAAAGGTTACATTAATTAATACACAAATTGCAATTAAATATGTTTAAAAGAACATTAGAGTGGTCCTCTTTACTTGATTGGGCCACATCATGTTCTTGATCTTCTCTAGCCTGATCATGCTCAACATGTTGATCACGCTCTACATGCTCTAAAGTTGAAACACAAAAGGTTACATTAATTAATACACCAATTGCAATTAAAGATGTTTAATTGTATTAATCCATACTGCATTTTGTATAGCACATGAATACATCCAGTACCAGGATGCACACCATGACCTTCATCTGCAGGTTGTGCTCCACCCTCACCAGGCTGCATTCCAATGTCATGTGCAATGGAAATTAATATTGAATAGATTGCACAAGTATTCAATTTTAAATAAACTTTATTGAGTTTATTTACCCGCGTGTTGGATGCAGTGGAAGATTGTGTTTTCCCAGTCAAGACTCTTAGGCGTTTAGCCACGGCTTCACAGCCATGCTGGAAGGAAATCTTCATTTCCTCTTCTGTGGGTGCTCTGTTGAATTTAGAGCCCTACATTTTTGCATAAGATCATGAATTTTGCTTCTATGGTGTGATAAAACCAAAATTGTTTGCAATTTATTATTTGGATGCAATATTTCATTTATTGATACTTACAACTCATGTGGCTAATTTCATATAACCACCAGAGCCAAGTTTGTGTTGCCCATGTTTTTCTAGTCTTTCCTTTGTTTCCTTTGATGTGTCGGGAAGCCTATGAAAAGTTTGAAATACGTTAGATGATGTAAAAAGAAAGAGTAATCAGTATATAATTACATTGTTGATAGTATCACATACCTTCCTTGGCCCGGTGGTGTCTTTCCTTTTTTCTTTTTAGCCTTCTCCTTTCCATCCGACACCAGGTCCTTCCACTCCCTCTCCAGAATCATAGGGGGACGCTCGCACTTTTTTTTCTTCTCTAAATATGACCTATATTGGTCCCTCACATACTTTAGATATGTACCAACTTTCTTAAGGACCTTGGTTCAGTTGAATGTTTTATCACCGAACAACACAACTAAACGGTTAATGAGCTCATCCTTTAAATATTGATTTTGGGCATTCCACCGTGTACGTATGGTGGGCTCGAAGAGCTCCAATGTTATATCACCTAGATGTTTATAAAAAACATCATTTCCTACAAAATGATCATGGGATCATTAGTCTAAAAAGAGTGATTAATAAGTAAATTTCAATTGGATTATATATAATAATAATTAAAACATTTTAAATTACCTAGGACCTTCTCTATCTTTATGGGAATGAAATCCTCGGTCACCAAAAATGTGACCTGCAATGTTCCCGTACTAGTAATACAGGAAGATCCAGGAAATGCTACTAAAACATCACCACTACTAGTGGCCTCTGCATCACGAGTACTACCTGATCCCTGTATGCTATGTGCTGCCGACATTTCAGTCGACAATATAGGAATAGATGATGGGGTTAGATGATCTAATGTATGTGCAGGAAGATCAGGATGGACACTTGTACCAACCCCTACTCCATGGGCAGCACCTGCAGTACCCTGATCATGCGTAACAACATCATGAGGACGCAAAAAATCCTGTAAAAACAACACATATTTAGTTCATGACATAAAAGAGTACAAATTATAAAAAAATGAATGAACTTATAATTAAAGACCTCATGACAACTTACTTGCAAGTTTTGTACTCTCTCAGTCAATATTTTAACCCTCTCTCTTATCTCATTTGTTTGAGGCACTATGAATAACAATTGAAGGATTTCTTCATTGCATTTTTTTTGTGTCTTCCTTATCATATAGAGAGGGTTTGTTGAATATGCGATGTTATCATCCAATAACAGTGACTGCACCTCGACCCTATGGATGCTCTCCTCTACTGTTGGTGCCTTTCTCTGATCAGTCGACTGCAACAAGAATATTAAAAACATTATCAAAATTAATCCAATAAACTTATGAAAAAAACATAATAATAAAACATTTTGCTCGTATCTAATTTGTACAATAAGAATGAGGTAAACCTGTCGGGTAGAAGCGCCTGAAGATGCATCACAATTTGTGGTCTGGGTTGGAGCCTTCCCCGTACGATCAATGTCCCGCTGTGATAAAAATTAAATATAAAAAAACATTACTGAAATGAAACCAATAAACTTATGAAAAAAAACATAATAATAAAATGGTATATTGGAGTCATTAATTGGAGGTTGGGTAAAATGGTATATAGTGCGTACCACCCCCATAGTAACTGTGTTTGTATCTAAGCGATTCAAATTGTAATCGATTAGCAACTCTTCCCCTGTAGTTATTGATTTTATCACACATACGAATACACAGTTTCCCTCATGCGCCTTGAATATGCAATTGGGTTGCTTATTTGTTGACCTAGGTCATGTATTGTTTATAAACCCTACAATATTCCCTGATGCTTTTGGCCTTCCATTAATGTACATAGCCACTCCTTTATTTTGATCCTTATCTTTTAGCTGTATATAATTTGCTGACAGTGCATACCTACGCATACTTCGTGTATATCGAACCAGTTGCATCCAATCTTTGTAACTGTAATAGGGTCCGACATACTCCATCAATTCCGTAACTTTTTTTGTAATAGGCCTTTATGTCGTCCATGCAAAATTGGCCCAAACCATGTAATGACGATGGTGCTATGCGATATATCCTCTCGTTGACACAAAAATCAATGTTTATTGGAGGAAGTTCCCTGGGTACCCATTGTTTCCGTAGATGTTTGTACCTCAAGGGCACCTTAATGTCGCCTATTCTCTCATCATCATAAGAACATGACCCCCCTTTAGCAAGAAAAAATTCCATGCATTTACAAAATTTTGTTCTAATATTTTGACCTCTAGTTGATCTCCCTCTTTTAGACCTACTACATGTCTCGCTTTCCTCTTCTCCTCCTGAATTTCCCTCACTCGAGGAAGACAGATCTGAAAAATACCTATTTGGTGGTACGTGCACTCATAAGGATGTTGGATGAAGTTCTTTCATGGTGATGTGATCCCAAGGTGACATTATGATTAATCTATCATTTCATCGCTAGAACACTAATAGATATAATTCAGGTGCACGTGTGAGGTGGTTCAACTATCCACTGATAAACTCCATATGTCTAAGTGGTTAATGGGGAGGGAGTGTGTACTAGGATTGGTTGAGTCATCATAAGTCTACGCTTTGGCAATAAAAATTGTTTAAGTCATCTTAAATCTTCATATGTCTAATTGCTAGGAGAATTTTGGTATGTTTTAAGGTAGGATGAGTGGTTGCATCAATGTTCTAGTTCTCTATGCCATCACCATGAGACCACATTTCTTTAAGGCATTCCATCACCATGAGACCACATTTCTTTGAGGCATTTTTTCAAATAGTTCACTGCCTTGTATATGGATTTTAATGGCATTCCATCACCATTGAGACATTTTTTCAAACAGTTCATTGCCTTGTCTATGCTATTGCTTACTATTATTCTTAGAATTTTTTTTTCCAAGCATCCGTAGCTTGTTCGAAAGCACCTATTTTAGGCTTTTAGCTATAGCATTAAGGTAGTGAATTGTTTGATAAAATGCTTTGGTAGTCATGTATGAAAAATTTCGTAGCATAGAAAGGCAATGAACTGTTTGAAAAAATGCCTCAAATAAATGTAGTCTCATGAAGATGGAATGCCATGGCAATCCATAGCCATAGGCATTCGTCATGGCATTCCATCACCATGAGACCATAATTCTTTGAGGAATTTTTCCAAACAGTTCACTGCCTTGTCTATGCTATTGCTATTATTCTTTGATAGATTTTTTCCCATAGCTTGTTAAAAAGCACTTGTTTTAGGCTTTTAGCCCATAGCAGCAAGGTAGTGAACTATTTGATAAAATGCTTTGGTAGACATGTATGAAAAATGTCGTAGCATAGACAAGGCGTTGAACTGTGATTCTCACTTGCAAACAACAAACATGCATTCCAACTTGTGATTCTCACAAGAAAACAACAGAGTCACCAATAATGGAGTTGCAAAGTGATTGAAAGCACTGAGTTATGGTTTTTCCCACCAGAATTGAAGACAATTATACAAAATACAATCATAAAGAGTAATTGGTGTGATTCTTTGAACTTATATTTTTGTGTGTCATGTTTATTTTATCAACCCTATTTCATTTCTAGATTTTTGTGTTTGTGGTTTCCCAAGTTTTATGGGAATCTATGTTTCTTTATATAGAATGATACATAAAGATTTATTCACTTCTTCAAAAATCATGGTATGCAATCAAGATTTTTAAAATAAAGAGTTTTAGAATATGTGCAATTTTGTTTTTAGGTCCATCTTTGAACCCTTGATTCTACCCTATGTAATGCTTTAGCCAATTATATGTTAAGGTGGTTAGAATTTTAAAATATCTCTACTTAGATGTGAACTTTTATCCCTAAAGTCCTTGAATCTTTGGGTAATGTGTTGCAAGTGGAAGAAACAAGGTCTACTCTTCCCCATCTTAACTCTAGGGTTTTTATATCTCTCAAATCTGATGAGTGTATTCTACATATTTTGTGCTTTCAATTGAGTGATAATTAAACTAAACATGATATTGAAGTTTTGAGAGGTTTGAATGCTTGTTTTCTATGTAAAATGGATGGTCATCAAAGAAGGCATGGCCCAAAAATTCTTAAGAATATTAATAGACTTGTAGCTAATAAAATTTCATCCTTGATTGTGTAGGAAATAATAAAATAAACAATAGAAAAATTTACGAGAATGATTTTGATACTTTAGATGAGATTCTTGACAAATTGGAGGACTCTCATTCTAGTGAGGCATATGTTGGTATCCTTGCATATATGCCTTTTGTCAACAATGAGCTTGCTCTTCTTGTTTTTTTTCAAGGATAATTCTAGGTAATAAAAATATTCCCAAGAGCTTGCCTTAGAAAGATTGAAAGAGTTTAAGTTGTTTGTTAAAATGCTTTGGTAGTCATGTATGAAAAATGTCGTAGCATAGAAAGGCAATGAACTGTTTGAAAAAATGCCTCAAATAAATGTAGTCTCATGAAGATGGAATGCCATGACAATCCATAGCCATAAGCATTTGTCATGGTATTCCATCACCATGAGACCACAATTATTTGAGGCATTTTTCCAAACAATTCATTGCCTTGTCTATGCTATTGCTATTATGCTTTGATATATTTTTTCCCATAGCTTGTTCAAAAGCACTTGTTTTAGGCTTTTAGCCCATAGCAGCAAGGCAGTGAACTGTTTGATAAAATGCTTTGGTAGACATGTATGAAAAATTCCGTAGCATAGACATGTATGTGTTCTCCTTGCAATAGGGTAGCTTGTGTGATTGTGAAAAAGGATGATGTCTAGTTTGGGACCCAAATGCCATAGCATAGACAAGGCGGTGAATTGTGATTCTCACAAGCAAACAACAGAGTCACCAATAATGGAGTTGCAAAGTGATTGAAAACACTGAGTTATAGTTTGTCCCACCGGCATTGAAGACAAATATACAAAATACAATCACAAAGAGTAATATTCACAAACCAAATCAAATCAAAAACCCTATAGCACTCTGATTCATAAATTTTAGATGAAATATACATACCATTTTGGTGACGAACGAGATGCAGAGGCCTTCATGGCAAAACAAATCGCAAAAATTGTGGCTTCCTGCAACCTTTCCTTCGCTGGCGTGTGACTCACTTCTCTTGAAGAGCTAGGTTTTTAGATTATGTCAATTAAAATGAAAATTGTGGCGCCATGTTAAATTTTACATAATAAATTATATATAATTAATATAATATTAGCTAAATTTATAATATTAATATAATATTAAAATAATATTAATATAATATTAAAATAATATTAATATAATATTAAAATAATATTAATATAATATTAATATATTATAATATTATAATTATTATAATATAATTAATATAATTATCTCTCTATATCTCCCACTATCTATGTCACTCCCTCTTCCCCCCTCTATCTATTGAGCTATTCTCTATCTCTCCTCCTCTACCTATCAATATCCCTTTCTCTCCCTCCCCCTCTCTATCTCTCACCATTTCTTCGGCCTCCTTATATATCCCCCCTATCCATCGACTCTCTATATCCACCTCTCTTCCTTTCTCTTTCCATATATCTCCATATCTCTTTCTCTTCCCATATATCTCCATATCTCTTTATCTTCGACCCATATATCTCTATCTCTCTCTCTCTCACCATCCCCCTCTATAATATCTCTATATCACCCCCTTTCTATGTCTCTCCCTCTCCCTCTATATATATTGAGCTATCTCTCCCTCTCTCCCCAGAGATGGAGATATATGGGAAGAGAAAGAGAGATGGAGATATATGGGAAGAGAAAGGAAGAGAGGTAGAGATAGAGAGTCGATGGATAGGGGGGATATATAGGGAGGCCGAAGAGATGGTGAGAGATAGAGAGGGGGACATAGCTGAGAAGAGAGATGGAGATATATGGGAAGAGAAAGAGAGAACTAAACTCAACCCCTTTCTATGTCTCTCCCTCTCCCTCTATATATATTGAGCTATCTCTCCCTCTCTCCCCTATCTTCTTCTCTCTCCCTTTCTAGATATCGCTCTCCCTCTCCCCCTCTCCTTTCTCTCCCTTTTCTACCTATCTATCTCCATCTCTTCTCTCTCTTCATCTTCAACCTATCTCTCCCTCTCTCCCCCTCTTCTCTATCTCTCTAATGTCAAGCCTTCTAAAAATAGTGTTTTATGGTCTCTTTAAAATAATTAGACAATATTAGGGAGATTAGGAAGGGATGAAAACTAAACTCCTTCAAAATAGGGGTAGTTGTGGGTTTGTTCATTTTCTTTGTATACTATATACTTAGTTTCTCTAGGATAAATAAGTCACTATAGAAATTAAAGATGTTTGATTATCTACCTAATATTTTTTTGTGTTTTTGAAATGGAAGAGATCTACAACTCTATAGAAATTTCTATATGCTAATGGTCAAATTATTAGACTATTTAGATCATTTTCTTAATTGTGTATCCTAACTAATATAGAGTAAGCTTTTTCATTTTAATTGACTACTACATAATAGTTTATGTGTTGAAAGAATGTTTCCATTCTTTGTAGTTTTTACATTGGAATACAAATCATATTTAATTTCACGCCAATATACTTCTTTCATAAATCATATTTGTTTAATATCTTAAAATTAGATGTTAGTTAAATTGGAAAAGTTGTTTGAGTTAATTACTAAATTTGATCTAAAAATGTTCAACACTTTATATATATTCAATTAGATATATATAGTTAAATTGGAGGTGTCATTTGAGTTAATAATTAAATAACATAATAATCAATTAAAGCAAGGGACATAATTTTGGATGTGTCTGAATTTAATAAATTACAAATTAAAATAGACATAAATTACTTGAAATAAGTGCTTTATAACCCATTTAATCAAATCATAACCTATCAAAAAGGCAATAGGAATTTTCTAAAGAAAAGAACACTTGACCCAATCATAAGTGTATGGCCTTTGCAGAAAGGAGTGATCCACCTTAGCAATAACAACTATCCCATCCAAAATTTTCTCACATTACACAAAGCGACAATGTTCCTCCAAGATAAGCCAATCAAATCCAACCTTATGTGTCCTAGTAATCAAATTGGAGATGATCCTAAAAATGACATTGTGAAGGGTGATTGGTCTAAAAAATCTAAACGACTTTGCAATTATTTCACTACTACGATCAATGTGTCATCTTTCATGAAATTTCCCAAAACACTATTCATTATGATCATATGGAAATTTCTAGGAGAACTACAATAGTTGTAACATTATGAATTAAAATTAAACATTAAAAAGTACATCATGAATTAATTATGTGGCATAAAAATTAAAAACATCATGAATTAATTATGTAACCACATAAGTCAAATAAAATTCTATCAAGAAATGAATATCAAATAGATAATACAATCGCATAACTCATACATTTCAATGTCATTGATCTTCTTCTTCATCCAACTCTTTTTCTATATCATCCGATCCAGATTCGACATTGTAAGGATTGGTCATATCATCATCATCATCATCATTGATATCAGTTTCGATAATGCCATCATCCACACGAATATCATCTTCATGAACATTAACTCCTACATCATCATGATCTAGTTCCTCCTCTTCGACATCTTCGTTAGGCACATCATCAACTAATTGTTGATCCTGATCATCATCTACATCATCTTCTAGTTCTTCAGTATTTTCTTCTTCCACCACATTATACTTTACCAGACTTCCTCTTGGATCATGTCTAACAACAAATGACAAACCCAGTTTACTTGGAACCTCTGAGTAAAATACCTACTCACATTGGCTTGGAAGAACATAGGGCTCATTTCCAGCTCGCTTGATCGACCTTGTATTAACCATGGTAAATCCATTATTATGTTCAATAACAGTTCTCTTGGGATCATTTTCATTCAATCGTAGCCTGTACCATAGGATGACAAACAAAACTAATTTAAAGGAATTAAAGTCACACTCAAGTATATCATCCAAAATCCCATAGTATCGATTTTCTAAGATTTCTGGATGTATGCCACTTCTAGATGAAACATTAATCACCTGAAAGACTGCAGTTATCCCAGAATCACAAGTTTTCTTCGTGTCATCCAACTTTTTGATTCAAAATTTATGACCATTGAACCACATAGCCTTGTGGTGTTTCACCTGCAATATGTCAAACATGAAAAAATTATTGCAATATCGTCAGTTGATAAACATATTTATTCTTGGCCGAATGTATGCAAAGAAAAAATTCTCAACATATATATATATATACATCAATATAATTGAAAATAATTAAATAATATGGGTGATTAATATATTTATATGTACCTATTTATCTCTTAAACCATATGCTAAATCAATTTCCCTTGGTGTAACATTGGAATCTCGATTACGATGAGCTTCTTTAACCAATGAAGCCACACCTTCCCATGTTAATGCGCGACCAGATTGTTGACATCGTTCAATCCGTATTGTCATCCAATCAAGATTGTTTGCGATGTACAAATGTAGTGCATCCAACTCTCAACCAACTATATAATTTTTTTTTGAAATTATGAGTTATGAGTTTGAGTCTTGCACTAAAGAGTTTTGTATCCTTTTTAAGGCAAATTGGAGAATTTACATGTGAAATGAGAGGTTCAAGCCTAGGTTTCAACAAAATATGTTCGAGAGTTCTGATTTTATGAATTTTTACTGATGTGCAGACCTAATGGGTTGTTTCTGAGTTGGTTTTGAGGTTTGGGAGGTTGTGGAAGTATGAGATTGAATAAACCCTCATGATTTTGGCCTAAAAGAAGGGTTTTTAGGTTTGGCAAGAATCTGGTTGTACAAGTGGGATATTTTTGTGGATTCGGAGGTTTGGAGGCATAAAAATTGCTTCCCCAAGATTTCATGGGCATATTACAAGTTTAAAGACTAGTTTCTTTGTAAAATAGGCCTAATCAGCCTAATCAACACAACCTAGAAAGGGTGGTTTTGGTGATTTGGTCCAAAGGTCTTGTACTTTCCCTTGAAGTATGTTTAATAAAAAAAAGGGTGTCTAAAACCATCAAGGTTTTATCTATTGTTTTTGGAAAGTTTTGAGTTATTGGGAAAAACTAGTAGGTTTGCATTGCTACAAGGATTCAAGGAATCAAAGTGTGAAATCTGACTTATGTTGTTTTTCAGGCTTTGAGAGTTGTTTGGATTGTTTTAAGTGGTCATTCTAAACTTTTTGTAATCCTCTTAAAGGCAGGTTGATAGGTTGGTTGAGTTGAGCCTCCCAGGTCTACATCAATTAGTTAAGAAAAACATGTGAAATGAGAGGTTCAAGCCTAAGTTTCAACAAAATATGTTTGAGAGATCCGATTTTATGAATTTTTACCCATGTACAGACCTAATGGGTTGTGTCTGAGTTGGTTTTGAGGTCTGGGAGGTCGTGGAAGTACGGGATTGAATAAACCCTCATGATTTTGGCCTAAAACAAGGGTTTTTGGGTTTGGAAAGAATCTGGTAGTACAAGTGGAATATTTTTGTGGATTTGGAGGTTTGGAGGCATAAAAATTTCTTCCCCAAGATTTCATGGGCATAGGAAAAGTTTAAAGACTAGTTGCTTTGTAAAATAGGCCTAATCAGCCTAATCAACACAACCTAGAAAGGGTGATTTTGGTGATTTGGTCCAAAAGACTTGTACTTTACCTTGAATTATGTTTAATAACACCAAAATGGGTGTCAAAAACCATCAAGTTTTTTTCTAGTGTTTTGGAAAAGTTTTGAGTTGTTGGGAAAAACTAGTAGGTTTGCACTGCTATAAGGATTCAAGGAGTCAAAGTGTGAAATCTAACTTATGTTGTTTATCAGGATTTGAGAGTTGTTTGGATTGTTTAAAGTGGTCATTCTAAACTTTTTGGAATCCTCTTAAAGGCAGGTTGATAGGTTGATTGAGTTGAGCCTCCCAGGTCTACATCAATTAGTTAATTACCACAGTATACAACTTTAATTTATAATTGATGTATATTGAAGATTAATAATTAAATAGGTACAATATGCATAAAAACCAAATAAAAAATGTATTATAATTACCTCTCAATTTTCTTAATCTACCTTTCCCCATCAGGTACTCCCCTTCAAATTTGTTAATGGAGTTGGGATCCCAAATGTGATCTACATGGATCTTTGTTGCAAACTTAGGAAGATATTCAGAAATGTACACCATGTATATCATATATCCCTCCACCATAGAACCCTCAAGATGTGCTCTTTTTCTAACCAAAGCCTTCAAAAATTTCAAGTGTCTCTCAACCATCCACATTGAACTTGTGTGTACAGGTCCACACAATTCAATCTCCTCAACTTGGTGTATGAGGTAGTATTCTTGTGCATTGAAAAATGTCAAAGGTAGACACTTTTGCATTTCACACATTAGACGAGAAATTTTTCTTTTCCAATAATTTATATCTTCTTTATGGATTTCTTTATATGACAACCATCTACAAGTGATTCAAGGCGCAAATATATTAACGAGATTTAACAAAAATATACAATATATCACATAACAAGTAAAAAAAATGGAAATTATAAGATCTATACAACAAATTGAATAAATATCACTACTTACCTTATGTATTTTCCAAGATCATATATAACTGGTTTGACATTGTTGTCGAAGTTGTTTGGGAGAGATAGAGGTAGAACATACTGCAACAATTATAAAATGATCTTTTCATTATTTTTCCAAAAGTAGTAAACATAATAAACTAAAAATTACATGCAGTATACAAATATATATATAATATACCAGAATAATTACCTTAATGAAGGTATGCCAATCATGCGTTTTCATCCCTGGCCCAAATTCACCTTTCCTTGTTATGATATTGTTTATGTTCGTAGAAAATCTTGTAGGAAATTGAATTTTTTGTATGAATTTTTTTATAGCATTGCTTTGCTGCTCCATTAATAACCAAGGAAGGGCACTTATATTAATTTGGTCTCCATCGCTATTTAATTGAATGACATTTTTCATTGCATGGTTGGCTTCCTGAATGTCACTACAAATTTTGACAATTTTTTCTTTGTCATGCCTTCCATCTAATATTTTCTATAACGTTTCTGTTATATTCTTTCCGATATGCATTGTATCAAACAAATGCACAATTTGTAGCTGCTCATAGTAGGACAACCTACTAAATTGTCTGGGATAACTTTTCATTCCCAGTGGAAGCCGACCATTAATGCCTTGACGACCTTCATGAAGCATATAAGTTAAACAAATTAACAATGAAAATCATTGTCAATTACAACATGAGCAAACAAAACACAATATAAAAATATAAATTCCAAACATATCATATATGAT
The DNA here is from genome assembly GCA_007258455.2 of Sequoia sempervirens. Taxonomy (NCBI): domain Eukaryota; kingdom Viridiplantae; phylum Streptophyta; class Pinopsida; order Cupressales; family Cupressaceae; genus Sequoia; species Sequoia sempervirens. The sequence continues at coordinate 86,749 of VDFB02000007.1, forward strand.
AGATAAACAATTTGATCTGATGTGTAACCTTGACGATTAATTCTATTATATTCCAACTTCCATAGGCGAGGTGTCATTCTTCGTGGTTTTGATGTAGTCTCTTCTTTCCCATTGAATTTTTTTTTTAAGTTGCTCGATACTTATGATTTCTGTGGAGGAAGTGCCTATACTCATCAAACACTTTCTTTCCTAAACTTGTTGAACAACGAGATTTCATCTTTGGACTACAAATTGGACATGCAAATTTTCCCTTGTTTGAAGACCTGGAAGATCATATATAATTGGATTAAATATGTCAATTTTTATAATTATATATAATGAATATATTATTTAAAAAATATGCATGATATCTACTTCATAAAATTAAATATCATTAAAGTGCAGTCGAATGTTATAACATACCACAAAAATGTGTTAGCCCTGGGGCATCATGAATTGTCCATACAAGCATTGCATGGAATTGAAATTGTCTTTGTCCTATTGGTCTAGAGACGTCATACATAGTGATGCCATTCCATAACTTTAGTAACTCGTCGATAAGAGGCTCGATATATACATTCATATCTTTAACTTGGTACTTACCTAGTTGAATGAACATAAACATTACATAATTATTATAACCATTTTACTGCAATATATATAAATTAATGTACATGACTATTAAATGAAAAAAATATAAGTCATTATGCAACAAATAAGACAAATGAGATGCTACTACATTAAAGAAAATTGATGTAAACAAATACCTGGAACAATCATTGACAACATTATGTGCTCCCTCTTTATTGACATCCATGGAGGAATGTTATTGTTGATAACAAAAATAGGCCACATCAAGTAAATAGATCTCATCTCTCCAAATGGATTGACACCATCCGCTGCCAATGAAAGCCTGAGATTACAAGGTTCTTCTTTAAAGTGTGGCCATTTTCCTTCATGTCCCTAAATGCAGAACCATCTGCAGGCATTTGAAGAATGCCATCTCCACTTCTATTTCGTGCATAGTAATCCAAAAATTGCGCTAAGCTTTCGCACCTAAATAGTCGTTGCATACGTGGAATAATGGGAATATAACGAAGAAACTTGTGAGACACCTTTTTTGTTAATTGATCTATTCGATATCTACTGATATGACATTCTGGGCATTCTGTTGCAAATTCATGTTGTTTATGATATATAATATGATCATTGGGACATGCATCTATTGCTTGATACTCCATTCCAATATATTTCATAATGCCAGATAAATCTCGGTATGAGCGAGGTAAAATATTTGATGGTGGTAACAAAAATTCACCAATCAATCTACAACAAAAAATAATTTGTTAATATAAAGAATATTAATGGTACATATTTCATCATTTATTTACTAGTTATGAACTAACAACAATTAAAATAGATGAAAAAAGATGACATATATGACATACCTTAACATCCGTGAGGTTGCTATGTTGGATAAACCATTTATAACCTTCAAGTTCACCAGCAAAAATACAACAGAGAGAAGAGTTTTTTGAGAGCCTTCATAAAGGGGCTCATATGCCTTCTCAAGTATAGGTAAATCATAAACATCATCAAAGTCATCTAGTCGATCATCATCATCAACTGCACCACTAAATGTGTCATGGATCAATGTATTTGTACCATCATCTTCAACTGTGTTTTCTGGCGCATGATCATCTTCTTCCATAGGATCATTAACTTCATCTTCGATATTCACAGTTCCATGTTCTTCCACTTGCAAAACCACATTCTCCGGGGCGTGATAATCCATATCTTGTGCCCTAGGGAGCCCAACCTTTATAATAATGATCGACACAAATAAACCATGATCATGATCAAGTGATTATATATATATATATAATGTTAAAACGATATAAACATTTACAAATTCAATCAATATAAACACATATAATGAACAACTTACCAATGGATGATAATCATTCCCCCTTCAATGTGACCATGTTTCCTACAATTTTTCTTAGTTGTTGTGATTAAAAGTCTTCTCGTCTTTAAGCCCTTGCAATTATTGCAAGGACAATAACATTTCCCATCACCCTTTCTTTTCAATCTAGCCCACATTCTAGCAATTGTCTATTCATTTTATTCTCGACTAATATTATTTGACATGATTTTTCTTTATCAAGCTTGAATATTTAGATCTTTAAAAGATATCAAACTTAAACTGTAATAATTTTTAATCATAGATAGGTAACAAAATCTAATAATTATGATATTTTGCACCAAAAAAAATCGGCATGCAACCACCCCTACAAAAGAGAAGATAGTCTGAAGTTAATGATCAACCCAAAAAAAACTTTAAAATGCTAATTCCAGAACTTATTAAATTATGATTTTACTATGATTTCCAACCGTTAGACTCCTAAAATCATTATATTGAACTTGCACAACAAAATCTGGAAATCAAATTCTCAAAATGCACAAGTCTAAAAAGAAATCTGATGAGATGTTGCTTTAAAATATGATTTTCAAACCTGGAAGTACAAATGTGACTTCACAACTGAATTATGGAAAAATACAATGACTACCCTCAACCTGGCGATATCTTCTTGAATTTTTTTTAATTTTTCCGAAGAAAATCATCCTTAGTTCTCCACAAATTGTCGCAAGTACAAAAAATTTGCAAGTATAGAAAAACACTGTCGCAATAAATAGGCGAACTCACAATTTCATGTTGGCCACAATTTCATTTTTTTCTGTTTTTCCATTTTTGTTGAAATTTTGACGAACATGTTTGTCAAAATTTCAACGAAACTTAGTCGAAATTTTGACGAACTTCGGGGATAAAATTTATAAAAATTAAAAATTACACTTCAAATTTCACAAGCACCCGACAATACATGAAATTATACATATTTCGTTGAAAATTTTTGTCGGATTTTGCAGTCAAATGAGTTAGTGAGCTAGGACTATTTATATACAATATATGGTTTTAAAATCCCCTTAAAGAAATATGAATGAAGTCGATGAATGTTTATGAATTGTGTACACCAATTGACAATGCAAAGTAAGAAATAAATTTCAACTCACTTTAGTAGGGCAATGAATCCCTTGTCTGACCAACCAAATTATATCTAATAATATTAATGTGCATGCCAGTTTTGAGGTTATACTTGCACCCAATTTGAAAATGGGTGTCTTTGCTTCTTGCTTGATGGAGTCTTTCAGGTTGTTATCATCAACATTATGTTGGTGGTAATTACCCCTGCTATCATTGTTACTGTCAACCATATGATCATTATTGTCATCATTGTTTCCATCCCCAAAGAAACCTATAAGCATTGCATTCAATCCTTCTTCATGCACTGCATTTTCACTATCATGATCATCATTATTAAGGCTAGGTGGCATGTCATCAGTGTATGCGGATCTCATCATCTCTTCAAATTTCTCATTTGGTAGTAATCTCTTCAAACTTGCTCTTTTCGCCCTGGTATTGTTTAAAGGATGGTTTGGATCATCCCATCCAAATCTTAATAACCCAGTTGGATCATGGGTATTAGTATGTGTTTCATCAACATCTTCTACCTAACAACAAACACAAGCATTATTTAATGTTTTCCAACAATTGGATAAATCATAAATGTATCAATTTCAAAGAAATATAATCAAATATGGCTTAAAAAATAAAAATATAAATTGTATGAACGTATATACATCAATTGAATAATGGAACATTATTTTATAGACTACCTTTTTTATACAATAATTTAAATAAAACACAATTTTGACAACATAGTTTATAAAACATCAGTCCACACTCATTTATTATTCTTTGGTTTTCTACCCTTAAGAACATCCTTAGGGGGACCTTGTTCTTCCCTTTTCTTTCACGCAAGAGTGCATTTTAAGAAGGGGTAATCAATCAACAACTCATCCCCAATGGTAAGGTCTTTAATAGCCTCAACCATTATCAATCTATCAACCTCTCTTTCCATATCTCCATCTTTATCATTTATAACCTCAACAAATTGACAATTTGGTCTTACATTAGGGTCCCTTCCCTTACTACTATTTATAAATCTTGCAATATTTTTGTGTGTGTATGCATGTCCATCTATATACATAAGATGACCTCTATTAACTTCTTTTCCACTTTCCAATTGGAGATGATGTGTATACATATTCGAATTTAGACCATATGTTGACATGCTAGGCTTATATTTTGCTAGCCTTCTCCATTCACCATTGTAATATGATGGACCATAATATGGCATTAATCTCCTAGTGGTTTGTTCAGAATTGTTTCTATGTTTAGATCCTACATGTACATTTTGGACAATAAAGAGGCCTAGATTCACTCCATGAATATTGGAGGGTCGTATCATGTAGCTATATCCCCAAAATTGAAACACCTCATACACTCTAGGTAGTTGTTGATCACTAGGCCAAATAAAATATAGTCGATGATCAAATGTATTTTTGTAAATTGATCTCAAACTCAGGGGCAAGTCATCATCTCCATCACATTCATTCTCATAGGGTATGTAGTCCAACTTCCCCCTCTCTTTAAGAGAATTGTGCATCTTTAAACTGGTTCTTGTTCTGTGACTTGTTTTCATCAAATCCTCATCTTCCGAGTTGGAATATTGGCACATATTTTTGTTAGATGTATCATTTGATAAATGATCATTTCCCTCTAGGCTGGAAGTTGGTGATCCAAGAAACTTTAAACCAATAACTTTATCTTGCAAGTATCCATTAAGAAAAAAATTAGTTATTTAAATAATATAAAACAATGTTTAAATGAAGTATACATGTTATTTATATCAAATTGGAAAATTACTTACCACAATTCCTATTGGATTTGAATCAATTGTAGGAGGCATACTACCGACTGGAAGCTCATCATATATGTAATGTCTTTGTACAATTGCTTGTTTGAATTGTTTCTTTCCATGACATACAGAATGTCCACAAACAACAATTTTCTCAAAGTATTCATCTCATGTACTATAGTCCTGACCAACCTCTTCTTCAGTGCAATCATTTGTTGTTTCTGGAAGATCCATTGTCATATCCTCTTCCACCCACTATCATCTATGTGATTTAACAGTTTTAGGTCCACGTCCACGTACATATCTTCTTTTTTTGCTAGTTGAACGTCCAAGCTCTGCATTTGCTCCAATCTCCATCTAAAATAATCAACAACATGCATTAATTTATGTCAAGATTGGATAATACATTATAAATTTCAATAATATTGTGAAAAAAGATGGGTGTATCACCAAATGCCATCAAATCATTTTTTCCAAAGTTAAGTCAAAATTTGAGTACCTGATGTCCCGCTTCATCCGTTCTATCCTCATTTGATATGACATGATCTGTTGCCATGGCCTCGTCTCGCCCCTATAATACACAACATAGTAAATAATGTTTAGTACACCAATTATATCATTTCAACGAATATGCTATCCAACAAAAAACCTCACTTTAGTCATATATTTTCTCAAAGTATTCATCCCATGTACTATAGTCTTGACCAACCTCTTGTTCAGTGTAATCATTTGTTGTGTCTGCAAGATCCATTGTCATATCCTCTTCCACCCACTGTTGTCTATGTGATTTAACAATTTTAGGTCCATGTCCACATACATATCTTCCTCTTTTGCTAGTTGAATGCTCAGGCTCTGCATTTGCTCCACTCTCCATCTAAAATAATCAACAACATGCATTAATTTATGTCAAGATTGGATAATACATTATAAATTTCAATAATACTATGAAAAAAGATGGATGTATCACAAAATGCGATTAGATCATTTTTTCCTAAGTTAAGTCAAAATTTGAGTACCTGATGTCCCACTTCATCCATTGTGTCCTCATTTGACATGACATGATTTGTTGCCATGGCCTCGTCTTGCCCCTATAATACACAACATAGTAAATAATGTTTAGTACACCAATTATATCATTTCAAAAAATATGCTATCCAACACAAAACCTCACTTTAGACATATATTTGACATATATTTCACACTTTAGATGACTCATCTAGTTGTATAAGGGTCATTTATGAGTTCACAAATCTAACCTCTATTAGTTTTGCACCCACAAAATTGACATGGGATAATGAATAGATAAAATAGGGAGCCGTGATTGATCCCTTGGAACATATGAAGATGAAGTCAATTTAGGATCAATTTATTTATCAACTTCCAAGAAAAATACATCATTTTGCACTGCTAGGCACTAAATTAGGCACACTTTGTGCTGTCTTTTGCATCCCAAACAAATTACATTTAGGGATGAAAGGTGGCACTAAATTCGGTGTTAACTACGCCAACTACTGAATCAAGAACAAAAATTTAAAACTTCCCGCGTCAAAGAAGAGATGACAGGAGAAAAAAGCCACGCGAAGGAAGAGAGGAGAAAAAGGGAAAAACTATGCGAAGGAGGGCTACAAGCAAGTAGATCAAAAATTTGATTTAGTTTGCGACACCATAGGTAAGGTTACAATTTGTTTTTTTTGTTCCCACAAATATTTTTGTTTGGATTAAATCGAGGGGATTGTGAAGAAAGGGTTGTGAATATTGTTTTGTTTACATATGAATCATTCAAGTCTCATGTGGTTGCAAAGGAGGAGGGTAAAATTGTAGAAATTGCATTATTTCCTCTGCATCCAAGAGTAGTGAACGTGTTTTGAAACCCTAATGCCCTAGTTCGCTTATCATTCCCATCCCAAGCTTTCGGTTTTTGGTTGGATTTCTCAGACCTTCCTTCCATACCTTTCTCTTAAGACAACTTTATCGCTTCCTTCCTACAAAAGTAGTTTAGTGCTTTCAAGATAGGTCGTTAAACTGCATCTGCCCCACTACAGCTAGGTCCCGTGGGAACAAAGGTTGGTTGAGACAATACGAGGAGATAGGGCTTTTGAGATGACAACTGAATAATAGATCATTTCCTCAAATTTGTGAGACCTTCGGGCTTAAATTAACTATTACTAATTTTCACTTATTCTTTACAGAACAATGAGCTCGTGGTTTCGAATTGATTGTGCACACACATTCATTTTATTTCTAATCAGTGGATGCGACTTGAGCATGGGACCTATCTATGTTAACTCTCAATAAAACCACACTCTGTGTCCTTTTTATCCCCGAAAGATTACCATTCTATACAGGTGTGCAAGCATTGATTTTTTTACAATACATTTGTTTCATTTTGCATATATTTATATCCTTTCAAATATATTTATATTCTATATAGGTACACAAGCAATTGATTCATAGGCGTTTAAATCCAAAAAGAGAGTCATTCAAGGTAAAACTTTCATCCACAAACTGGACGGAAAATTTCATACCTGATAGTGTGTACTTCATTTGCCTCCACATACTGGATGGAAATAATTTTCCCTACGTCGCCTCAAAATGTCAAACAATAGAGGGAAGAGAACAAAGGGAGTAGACTCTGGCCACAATGAGGTAATTCATTGTCAATTTATAGATTTGTAAATGTTTCCATTGTTTCTTTGATTTTTAGTTTTTAATTTTTAATTTTTAAATATAAAAGAAGAAATTATATATATGACTGACAAAGATAAAGAGGCATTGGCTTCCATATTGGGAGCAAAGGCAGTGAATAAATTGGATGATGTGTGTTGGACAATGCTTTCCAGATACATAGAAAACCTATCTAGTGAAGCCCCTCAAACATTTCAACCAAATCAACCATGTCAAAGGGAATCAATTGATTCCCCAAGTAGTCTTGGATCGACCAAAAGATCTAGGAGGAAATCAATAACAGTAAACTCTAGGAATGTAGAATAGGGAGCAGAGGCTTCTACTGTCCCACCCACTCTTGGGACACATACGTCTTCCACCACACCATCTTTTCAATCTTGCATTGGTAGCTACAATACCAAGATAGAATACTATGTGGTTTTAGGGGAAGTCCAAATGACAGATGTTGCAAAAGGGTTTGTGAATAGGTTGAAGGAATCATGCCTTTAACGGTTCAAAGACCATCTACATTTTCCATTCTCAAAGATACCCATACACCTACAAAAAGTAGTTATCAATGACATGGAGACTGAATTTGGTATAGGTTGGTCTGTGAAGAAGGTAAAGCTATGAATGTCTCAAAATTACAAGAGATTTCGGTGCAACCAAACAAAGAAGATAAAAAAATCCCTCCCAAGCCAAGGCTTAAAAAAAGGCCAATTGATGTAAGTATCAAAGTATGGAAAGAGCTTGTAAAAGCATATGAGAAGTCTGATGCACGAGGGAAGTTTGGTGAGGAGAGTACGCAGGTATTTGAATTTTCTCATAAGATTATATCAAATTTATTGGATTAGTATATGTTTCAGGACAAGGCCTCCAAGGCTAGGCTTCAAAAACTTCTTGCCACACATCATAATGGCCAGAAAGGTTTAGAGGGCTTGATTTGTAAATTTGTAAGTATATTTAATATGTTAAATGATATTCTTTTTAATTTCCTAGGAAAAATTAAATGATTGCATATTAATTAGTTTAACTATTCCATGTGCCGTGTTTTGACAAGAGGAGAAATATGGCCGACATCCAAAGCAATTTGAAAAGGAAAAGTTACAGAGCAAAAAGTGGGCCAATTTTTTAATCTGGATGGAGAACAAGGTATCAATAGTTGACTTTCAATAACTTAGTTGGATATTGTTGTGTTAATATGTCAATTTTCATTTCTTGTGTTGAGTTGTTTATTGATGCATAGGACAAGTTCTAAAGTGCTTCTTTGTTGGCCCTAGATCCCACTCAATTGTCCCATCATTTCATGTTGAGGAAAAAAATATTGTTTTCCTTAAAGGGTAGTAGGTGACATTCATGCCTAATTTTCATCGCATCTTTTAATTAATGACCATTGTCTTTTAATATTTCTTAAGTGTCCTCATTTAAGTTATGAGTTGTATCATTTGAGTAACTTAGTCCCATGTTGATTTGATTTATCTTCTTTTCTCTCAAAAATGGTATCTCAAGGAGTGCTTCCTTGAATTCATGTTGCCATTCTACTAAGTGATCCACATGCATCTTTTCCATCCTTCCTCACGATGTTACCATTATTTTAACATGTAAGAATGTTTTGATGCATCTTGGTAGGAATCCTATAGATCTAAAACATCCTTGTAGTCTACATCACTTGGCGTAGCTAGCCATCCACTTAATTTGTCCATATAATTTAAGAAAGGCAGTAAATTCCTTTCTTCCAAGTTAAAAAAACTCCATAAATAAAGAAATCAGCAATAAAAAACCTACAACCTGATCTGATCAACATAGAGAAGTGTGTAATACTAGACTTATTAACATTCAAAAGATAAATAGAATATCCTTAACACCAAGTAGAGCTATCCAAAAAAGCTAACTAAAAACACAAACATGCTCCCACACATAATGGCCTAATGGTTGGTTGTCATAGAAGTCAAACTACCGAAGTAACAACATTGATCAAGTTAACATATATGCACCATTTGCATAAACAACTGAACCATTTATGTGCATGAATAAATATTAGAAGGATGTAGATGAACTCAATTCATCTGAATTTATGCCTCTTGGCAGAAATTCCTCTTGAATCTCTAATATCAGGTGCTCGAGACTTCCTTGTAGCTTTTACCTTTTTTCGTCGCCTTTCCTGTTCACTGTCAGATTCATCTCCTTTTTCCTTATTTGAATTTCTAGCTTTAGCTTCTAATTCATCCCATGTTTTACCTTCCTCCCCTTCAGAATCTTCTTCTTCTTCGTCCTCATCTAACTCCACAAGAGATTCATCTTTTGAACCTTCCTCATCTGATTCTGATTCCTCTTCTACATCAGAGGGTTCATATCCTTGATCCGACTCTTCTGAATTATCAAAATCATAATCACTAGCTTCCATATTCAAAAATTCCCAACCACCATCTTTAATAAATTTATCTGGATCATCAGTAATAGTCTTCAAAATTGGATGCTAGTTCAAGTTCATTATGCTTTCATAATACTTTATATCCATGGAGTTCAGCCATTCCTTGATGCCATCAAGCAAAGATTGAGGAATGGCGTCAATGCGAAGTACATCCCGCTTGAAGTCTTTGAAAACAATAGCCATATCAAATTCCTTTTTCCCAAGTCCTACTTTCTCAAGGTTAACAATATCAATCTCACTAATAGTGATTACTAAGAAAGGTAATTCCACCAACTCTACCAAACAATTTACCATAGGAACAATAAAAGCAGAGGCTTTGAAAGGAACTCCATGAAAACAAAGCTCACTAAATGGTACATCAAACTCTAGTTCAAAATCTTTTAGATGAGGCTTCTCCCATAGCTCTATTACTCGCTTGAAAAATCCTAAAAACTCTGAATTGATATTATTTTTCATGTCCCTCTCTTGTTGTTCTTCCTCAATTTCATCAAGATTATACATTGACCTTCTTGCCCCTCCTAAATTTTGGACCACATCCATTACCTCCACATAAAACTGGACATCCTTGGTCTTCTTGGTTCCCATGCCATGATATAGTTATGCAAATGAAAATGAAGCAAAGTAATAATCTCCTTCTCTGCTGGCTGGAAGAATGCATGCTTAATGTTTTGATACATGATATCAACTCTCTTTTCTGCTTTCATGGTTGAATATCGAAATCCATTATGGTGGGCCTCCAAAGTTCAAATCATCTTTCTTCCTCTTCCACCAAATGCTGGCTCGATCCACAAGTCTTTGAGCCTAATTGCCTTTATTTTTGAAAGTTGAAGTTTCTCCTTATCCACCAGTCTAGCTCTCTCTTCCTTTCAAACTCTTTCATTTCTACAGACAATTAGCGCCTAGTTGATTAACAATATCAATCTCACTAATAGTGATTAATAAGAAAGGTAATTCCACCATCTCTACCAAACAGTTTACCATAGGAACAATAAAAGCAGAGGCTTTGAAAGGAACTCCATGAAAACCAAGCTCTCTAAATGGTACATCAAACTCTAGTTCAAAATATTTTAGATGAGGCTGCTCCCATAGCTCTCTTACTCGCTTGAAAAATCCTTGAAACTCTGCTTTGATATTATTTTTCCTATCCCTCTCTTGTTGTTCTTCCTCAATTTCATCAGGATCATACATTAACCTTCTTGCCCCTCCTAAAGTTTGGACCACATCCATTACCTCCACATAAAACTATACATCCTTGGTCTTCTTGGTTCCCATGCCATGATATGGTTATGCAAATGAAAATGAAGCAAAGTAATCATCTCCTTCTCTGCTAGCTAGAAGAATGCATGCTTAATGTTTTGTACATGATATCAACTCTCTCTTTTGCTCTCATGGTTGAATACCGAAATCCATTATGGTGGGCGTCCAGAGTTCCAATAATCTTTCTTCCTCTTCCACCAAATGCTGGCCTAATCCATAAATCTGTCAGCCTAATTGCCTTTATTTTTGAAAGCTGATGTTTCTCCTGAGTCACCAGTGTAGCTCTCTTTTCCTTTTCAAACTCTTTCATTGCTACAAAAAATTAGCGCCTAATTGATTAACAATCTCAATCTCACTAATAGTGATTACTAAGAAAGGTAATTCCACCAACTCTACCAAACAGTTTACCGTAGGAACAATAAAAGCAGAGGCTTTGAAATGAACTCCATGAAAACCAAGCTCTCTAAATGGTACATCAAACTCTAGTTCAAAATATGTTAGATGAGGCTGCTCCCATAGCTCTCTTACTCGCTTGACAAATCCTTGAAACTCTGCATTGATTTTATTTTTCCTATCCCTCTCTTTCTTTTCTTCCTCAATTTCATCAGGATCATACATTGACCTTCTTGCCCCTCCTAAAGTTTGGACCACATCCATTACCTCCACATCAAACTGGACATCCTTGGTCTTCTTGGTTCCCACGCCATGATATGGTTATGCAAATGAAAATGAAGCAAAGTAATCATCTCCTTCTCCATTGGCTAGAAGAATGCATGCTTAATGTTTTGATACATATATCAACTCTCTCTTTTGCTCTCATGGTTGAATACCAAAATACATCATGGTGGGCCTCCAGAGTTCCAGTCATATTTCTTCCTCTTCCACCAAATGCTGGCCTGATTCACAAGTCTGCCAGCCTATTTTCCTTTGTTTTTGAAAGCTAAAGTTTTTCCCGAGTCACCAGTGTAGCTCTCTCTGCCTTTTCAGACTCTTTCATTGCTATAGGAAATTAGCACCTAATTGATTAACAATCTCAATCTCACTAATAATGATTACTAAGAAAGGTAATTCCACCAACTCTACCAAACAGTTTACCGTAGGAACAATAAAAGTAGAGGCTTTGAAAGGAACTCCATGAAAACCAAACTCTCTAAATGGTATATCAAACTCTAGTTCAAAATATTTTAGTTGAGGCTACTCCCATAGCTCTCTTACTCGCTTGAAAAATCCTTGAAACTCTGCATTGATTTTATTTTTCTTGTCCCTCTCTTGTTGTTCTTCCTCAATTTCATCAGGATCATATGTTGACCTTCTTGCCCCTCCTAAAGTTTAGACCACATCCATTACCTCCACATAAAATTGGACATCCTTGGTCTTCTTGGTTTCCATGCCATGATATGGTTATGCAAATGAAAATGAAGCAAAGTAATCATCTTCTTCTCTGTTGGTTGGAAGAATTCATGCTTAATGTTTTGATAGATGATATCAACTCTCTCTTCTGCTCTCATGGTTGAATACCGAAATCCATTATGGTGGGCCTCCAGAATTCCAGTCATCTTTCTTCCTCTTCCACCAAATGTTGGCCTGATCCACAAGTTTGCCAACCTAATTTCCTTTGTTTTTGAAAGTTGAAGTTTATCTTGAGCCACCAGTGTAGCTCTCTCTGCCTTTTCAAAATATTTTATTACTATAGATTGTCTGTGGCATTTAATCATTTGTACCACATTGTTGATGTGCTTTGAATCCTTGGATCTAAAGGAAATTTCCATAACATAAATATTGCTAGGGAATTTCAATGTTGGCATGTAGTTGGCATTAAAGTCGGTACCTGGAACATTGAAAATTATCCTTATATAAGAATTCTCTCCATCTTGTTGGCTTGTAACACTCTTGATGGTGGCTACATGAAATAAAACCATAATGCCATATATGGGTACCATAACATTATTTTTCGTATCAACCTGAATCATGAGCTCTCTAGAAACAAGGATATCATCCACATTTTTGTATGAAACCATCTTAGTGGATGGCTTGGAAGAGCCATGTCCATCTCCTGTACCAATCCCCCCTGTAGCCAATCTTCTTGCAGTCTCCTCATTCTTTTGCAGAGGGTTGACACTTAAGGTTATGCAATAGAATTTATAGTTGATAGTTAAATTGTATAACACTTTTTTTTATGATATTTACTAATGTTTATTAGAATTGTTGCATGTTTTACATCATTAGAATTACATATTAGTTGTAACTTTTTTGAAATTTTATTATGGTATGTGCACTTTGATATGATGTAATATGATTATGTTTTCGTCTCATATGTTGTAATATTAGATATATAACAAAAAAATAAATTATTGCATGAAATAAATAATAAATTTTCATTTTAAATGTTTTTTTTTGCAGAACACGGGTCTTCCAGAAGATTAAGATGATCCTCATCATGATATAGATCCAGAAAATATTGGTTTTTCCGGTGCAGATCACATGGAAGAGGATGATGATGACATAGATACGGAAGACACTAAGGCCAATGACAATGATGATGATGACGATGACGATGATGATGATGACGATGATCACGATGGTGATGATGATGATGAGGCAGTTGCTGGTAGTACCCAACGAAATTCATGATCATATAGACTGCATCATGGATCATTGCTAATATATAGTTATGATGATGATCATGATGGTGGTGATGATGATGAGGCAGTTACTGGTAGTACCCAGTGACATTCATGAACATATAGACTACATTATGGATCATTGCTGATATATCATTATGATGCCTCTTTTCATGGTTACTATCATATGTATCATTTTCATGGCCTACAATACCATATTTTTGATTTGTATCATATTGACATTTATCATTTTCACTTATATCGTTTGGACATGTATCATCTTGACTTGTATCAATTTGAGTTAAATAATTTATCATTTTTACTTATATCATTTGTACATGTATCATTTTGACTTATGTCGACTGTTGGACATGTATCATTTTGACATGTTATTGATCTACTGGCATATTTGAATTTCACTTGTTTTAGTTATATATGATGATGATCTTATCAGTATTGACTTGTCAATTTATATATATTAAAAGTGGTCGATGATTTTTGGATGGATATTTATTCCATATGATGATTTTAATTTACTGCTTAGGATGAATGTTGTCAAATTTAATTAAATTATAGATATTTGACTCACTTGTTTTAATTATAGATGATGATCATGTTATAATAATTATCTTGTTATTTAATCATATGAGTTAAATAATTAAATTACTTTATAATCATATGAGTTATTTAAGAGGCATCATATATTTAACTAATTAAATTGAAATAAAACATATTAAATTAATAAATGGAAGCAAAAAAAGAAGCATTTTTAGAAGCAAAAAGGAAGCAACAATGGAAGCCAAACTAGAAACAAACCAAAAGCAATCTTGGAAGAAAAATTGGTAGCAAAACTGGAAGAAAACCTGGAAGCAAAACCAGAAGCAAAACAAAAAGCATTTTTAGAAGCAAAAAAGGAAACAAAACAAGAAGCATTTTTAGAAGCAAAAAAGGAAGCAACACAAGAAGCATTTTTAGAAGCAAAAAAGTAAGCAACAATAGAAGCCAAACTAGAAGCAAACCAGAAGCAATCTTGGAAGAAAAATTGGAAGCAAAACCGGAAGCAAACCCGAAAGCAAAAATGGAAGCAAAGATGGAAGCAAAACTAGAAGCAAAACTGTAAGCAAAACTATAAGCAAAACTGTAAGAAAAACTGGAAGGAAACCTGGAAGCAAAATCGGAAGAAAAACTGGAAGCAAACTTGGAAGAAAAACTGGAAGCAAAACTGGAAGCAAAACTGGAAGCAAAATTGGAAGCAAAAACTGGAAGCAAAACTAGAAGCAAAACTAGAAGCAAAATTGAAAGAAAAATCGGAAGCAATCCTAGAAGCAAAACTGGAAGCAAAACTGGAAGCAAAACTATAAGCAAAACTAGAAGCAAAAGTGGAAGCAAACTTGGAAGAAAATTTGGAAGCAAAAGTGGAAGCAAAAGTGGAAGCAAAATTGGAAGAAAAATTGGAAGCGAAATTGGAAGCACAACCGGAAGCAAACCTAGAAGCAAAAATGGAAGCAAAAATGGAAGCAAAACTGGAAGTAACCTGGAAGCAAAACTGGAAGCAAAACTAGAAGATGAATAGGGAGGAAAACTAGAAGCAAAAATGGGAGCAAACATGGAATCAAAATTGGAAGCCAAATTGGGCGCTAATTTAGGTGCTATTTCCGACGTTATTTCCCGAAGCTAAAGGAGACGCCATTGCTGGTACCATATTTCCGGCGCAAAATTCGGCGCTAAAGTGGGCGATAAATTCGACGCAAAAACTGACGATGAAAAGAAGAAACCTTTTTTCGCTGACTTTTGTGCCATGAGATGAGTCCAATTGATGGATTCAAATACACTAAAATCTAGCACAAAATTCAGCACTAATTGCTTGTTGTGCTGTTGTGATATCTTCCTATTTACTTAGTTCTGGTTGCAATGTAACAGAAGAAGGCTTAGTTTCTCTAAAAACAACACTTCTACTATGTATTTCCTTCTGTGCAGTAGGATCTCAAAGCTTGTATCCTTTCACACCATAACTATATCCGATGAAGATAAATTTCATAGCCTTATTCTCCAACTTTGTTTGCTTCTCCTTTGGCACATGTGCATATGCATCACAACCAAAAACTCTAAGATGTCTTAATGAAGGATTGCGACCCGACAATGCCTCTATAGGAATCTTATCAAAAAAATCTGATGTAGGAGACCTATTAATCAAGTAACAGGTAGTGGCAATAGTTTCAGCCCAAAACCTTTGTTCTAGGCCAACACCACTTAACATACTCCTAGCCTTCTCCATCAATGTCATGTTCATTCTTTCTGCAACTCCATTCTTTTGTGGAGAATATATAGTTGTCTTTTGTCTATGAATACCACAATCTTTACATAATATATCAAAATAATTAGAGCAAAGTTCACCACCATTATCATTCCTCAAACATTTTATTTTCTTTCCAGTTTGCAACTCAACCATTGCTTTAAATTCTTTAAATCGGTTGAAAACTTTAGATTTACTCCTTATAAAATATACCCATGTCCTTCTACTATAATCATCAATAAATGAAATATAATTTGTGGATTTACCAATTGAAGGAACATCTACAAGACCAAATACATCAGAATGAATAAGATCTAATACACCACAAAATTTATGAGAACTCAAGTAAAATAAACACGGTTTTGTTTCCCATAAATGCAATGCTCATAGAAATCAAATTCAAGATTACAATCAGACAAACCTTCAACAAGGTTTTTATTTTTCAAGGTCCTTAGACCCTTTTCTCCAATATGGCGAAGTATCTGGTGCCATAACATAGTTTTCTATGTAGGTAACTTTGTCTTAGAAGAAAGAGCCCCCTTGGGTACCCAAAAGCCATGACTATCTACTGAAGGTGAAACCCTCACTTCTTCTACAAAATTTCTTTTCACAGAAGTACTATTGCACTCAACAGTGCATGCATCAAGCTTATACAATGTCCCATATTTGACACCTCTAGCAATCACCATAACACCTCTAACCATCTTGCATCTTGCATTAGAAAATACTACTTGCATACCTGCATCTATTAGATTGCTCACATATAACAAATTTCGTACTAATCTAGGGATATGCAACACACCATTAATCCTTTTTATTCTACCATCAGGAAACTTGATTTTAACTTTACCACGACCAACAATGTCTAAATGAGAATCATCACCCAAGTACACCTTACCTCCATCAAATTATTCATATTTACAAAACCAATCTCTATTAAAGGTCATATGAAAAGATGCACCTGAGTCAATTAACGATGCATCATTACTTGCACAAGTTTCCAAAGCTAGAATGAATGCATCACCATCTTCCTTCTCAAACTCGGAATCAGAATCAAATTTCTTCTTTTCTTCTTTGCATTCCTTATGAACATGTATATGCTTATTTCAGTTCCAACAATAACTTTGGACTTTCCAAGACATTTAGATCTCCCCTTGGACTTGGATTTGTCACGCTTCTCATTCTTCTTGCATTTTCCCCTACATCTTCCACAAACATTTAGGGACTCCTTGGTAGTGATGGATACCTTCCTCGTCATCTCTTCAGAAAGAAAATAACCCACCACATCTTCAGTCTTTAATATAACAGAAGTACTCCCAATAGCCATAACAAGAGAATCCCATGAATCAGGCAAAGAACAAAGCAAGATCTGACATTTTCCTCCTCATCTATTTTGACACCAACTAATTCCAATTGAGCCACCAACATATTGAATTCTTCTAGGTGATCTATGATTCGTCTACCCTCTTCCATTCTCAAGGAATACAACTTCTTCCTCAAGAAAATATTGTTCACTAAAGATTTGGCTTGATACATCTCACCAAGCTTCTTCCATAGTTTTTGTGTAGAGGTCTCTTCAAGGACATTAATTAAAACAAAGTCTACCAAGCACAATCTGATTAGACCCTTGGATTTATGGTTCATAACATCATATTGAGCAGCTTGAGTAGGATTTGTAGGCCTTGAAACATTCTCATCAATAGCATCCCATAGATATCGATCTATGAATATATCCTTCATCTTTAGCTTCCAAATATCAAAATTATTTCTAGAAAAATTATCCACCTCTATTCTCCCTGATGAACTTGCCATCTGAAAATTCCTGCAACAAGATCACAAAGTGTCTTCTGCATAAGCTCCCACTCAAATCTGGATTATTTAAAAAAATCCAACAACCCACAAATGAAACCAAAGGTGATCAAGCTTTGATACCACTTGTAAGAAAGCTAAGGTAGCAGAACAAATTCCTACACTAACCTTGAGAGGAGAATAATGCAAAATTTTTACAGATCTTTAATAGTTACAAAAAACTTAAATAGAAATAAACACAAATATCATGCATACCACAACACAATGATTTACACGGGGAAAACCATTTTAGGAGAAAAACCTCACACTCTAAAGGAGGCCCAATATATTATTCAAAAATCAAAAGATTACAATATACTTGTAGAGCAAGCTTCTCACAAGAGTATCACCACTAGAGATTAAGAGACAACATGACCGCTATCAGACTCTCAGAATACACCCTCATCTACCTACATCCTAGCCGCTTATAACAATATTTTTAGAACCTTCTAGAATTAGGATTTTACAAGGTCATTTTCTATTTGACATGTTAACAAAAAACCTTGACGTGTCAATGGGAAAAAATTCTTGACGTGTCAGCGGAAAAAAAACCTTGATCGCATATCTTGCTACGATTGTCTAGTATTTGCATGATCAGTCACCACATACCAACATACATCCTATCAACAATAAACCATATATAATTGCAAGGTTGAGACACATTTTCCCAACATAATAGGTTGTGGGAATGGAATTAACGACGAAATAACCAACATTTTGTTGTTTGTTTATTGTTTCTAGTGTTGTATGTATGGACAATGACATAGTAATGATGTTGCAATACATCTTGTTTTATGTGATTACGTTGAGTCAATGTCTTACAAAGTTTAATATATGACCATGATATTACTTTTTATTTGAAGGTGGTCAATAACAGGAACATGTTGATTTTGTGGTTGAGGTTTGTATGGAGAGTAAATAATCAATTGTGGTGTAATTGAATCTATAACATTTATTAATATTTGACATATTGAAGCTTTTGGAGTCTTAGTGAATGATTTAGATGAGATGAAATCATCAAGGGCTTCATGTAATATAAAGGCTCATCATGTGTATAAAACACTTGTAGAAAGAGATATGACATGTTTAGATTGTTGTACTTTCTCCAAGAGATTAATTACAATATTAATTAAGTTATATTTTATGTTTATTCCCATTATGATGAGTTATAATTAAACACAAAAAATAGGTTATTACATATATAGTTTTCAGAAATAGGTTTCAAAATTGCAAAGGAAAGACAAATATTAGTCTATATCTGAAAGTTCATTAAAATTAGATAGGTCAGGGGCGTAGCACCCTAGATGAAAGGTATAACCTTTTGAAGTTTTGAAATTTTCAACAATTGATAAAATAAATAAAGGTCTAAGACTATGACAATCTAGGTCTGATACAATTTTTTTTATGTTTTTCCCAATTTTGTAAAAATGTGACCTAATGCAATGAACTAGAGTTTGCAATGTTTCCAAAAATGCTATTATTTTCCACTAATTCATGCAATAATTTAGAAATTTTATGCAATGTATTTATAGATCTGCTGTATTACTAAAATTCAAATGAACAATATTTCAAATCTTTTTGCAAAATGAAAGAAACACACTTTCTTTTCAATACAAACATACTTTTTTGCAAACATAAAGAGACTCAATTTTGAAAAATTATTTTGATTAAAAATTTCATATCTAAGGAACAATAAATCAGAAAGTTTTTCAAGTGTAGGATATGTCAAGTTCACCAAAATGTGATGTGGAAAAGGAGATGAATAGACTACTAAGATCAATATTCTTCACATCAACATTAGAACCCAAGCCGACAAGGTGATAAAATTGGCTAACCTAAAAGGAGAGCCAATATGCCCCTGGACCTAGTTCTTTTGTTGTCTTGAAAGTTTATTGGATTTAAATGTGGGTTTAATTGATTTAATTAACTATACAACCTAATTTGAAAATGTTTTTTATCCACAAAAAAAAGTCATAGACTGAAGACAGATTTGAGAAGGGTATATTTTTGTGCACCTATCTTAGAAATTTGAAGCTAAATTGGGAGGTCAAAGGCACTAGTGTCCTTGATTGAGAAGTACAAATCTTGATTTATAACTTTCTAGCCTGAAACCATAGGTTTGCACTCTGCTCTTCCACTCTATAATTTGTCATGTTCATATATGAACTTGCAAAATTAGAACAAAGAGGGGGAAATGGGTGGCTATATATAGGAGTTTTCCTTGGTCAAACCCTCGTTTTAGTATTTCTACCTCCATGAATAATCAATTGATTGATTGATAAAGTGTGTAAAAGGATGTAATGAGCTAAAATGAAGAAAACCATACTCAAATGTGTTAGAGAAGGTGTAGAGGAGGATATTTTCTACTCCCGAGTCTCTAAGATAGAGAAGAGTCTACTTGGAGCAAATTGTCCTCAACTACCTCAAAGGCTAAGCTATAGTGGAAAAGGGGAGTTTTCTATAATATTTTATGGCTGATTTTGGAAAGATAACTTCAAAAGGTGAAAGAGTAGGCCTCAGAGGTCTCAGAAGTAAGAAGATTAGCTTGTGGCCAGAGGATGATTGCACGACGTACGAACCTCCCTGCAACACATTGTGGTCTCATACGAACCGAAAAAAAAGAAATCTTACCAAAAATAATAGAGCCTACTGACAACTCAGGGACTGAAATTTGACTGTTTAACTGAGCTAACATAGTGCTAAAGTGATAGAAATTACAAAAAGAATAATACTAAATGTACAAATAAATAAACTAACAAAGAAAAATGATAAGAGATAAAGGAGAGAAATAAACTCAAAAAGTCTAGTCTATACAACCTCTTGCAAAGCTCCACATGAACAACCTACACACACAAAAACAAGGTAAAAGGTTGGGGCTATTTTCGAGCTTTCCATTTTGATGTTTCCACCTCCACGAACAACCAAGAAGATAAGTAGAGAAATAAATAGACAACACACGATATAGAATGAAAAGATAAAGAAATATAGACATATATGAATATGATACTAAACAAGTACAATAAATGTAAGTGAAAGAGTGTTTACCCTCTCTTCAACAAGCTTGTAGAGATGAAAGAGAGTGCAACACTTTGAGAGAGCTGAGACAATGATGTAGGAGCCAAGAACATGCAAGAAGCTTGAGAAAAATGGCATGCAAGAGCTTGAGAGAATGAGAATGCAAGAAGGAGAAATGAGAGAATGAAAGATTAAGTGATAGAATGAATGGAATAGTGAAATAATGAATTTGAATGAAGAAATGCATGCAAAAGGGTTGCTTTCAAATGCGTCTATGACAACAGAGGCATTGCACTTCACCGGAAATCGAAAGTGTAATGTCTCAACAACCATAGACCCGAGAATCATGATAGGATGTTTGTGTGTCGTGGAAGCATCCCAACAAAAATTCCCTCAAGGATCGAAAAACTAAGGGGTCAAGGATGAATTTGAAGGCTAGGAAAAGGCGGATTTGCATTATCATCTTTATTAGGCTAAAGGGAGGATTATGTAATGTGAAATTACACAAGGTGCAATTTTACAACATTAGAGAAGGATTCCTAAATGACAAAAAGTAAGATCAATCCAAGAGAAAGTCAAATACCATAGGGAAAATTCAAATATGCAAATACCTTACTTCAGACAACAAGAAGATCAAATTTTGAATATGAGAACACTTTGAAAACAAGTCATTAGGTGCTTGATGGAAGCCGAAGCTATTTCCAAAGCCTGGATTCCATAATGTTCTTCCATTACCATTTGTTAGTGTTGTGTAGCTTCAGGAGATATTTTCCCTTAAAATAAAATTATCTCAAGGTAGGTAGGTTGGCCTTTGTTTTACAAATAATATTTATATTGTTCAAGGTCAGCTCTAGATGAGGGGTTTCCTAGCTTGTATATATAGGAGAAGGTATCTCCTCATTTGAGCATCATCAATTCATTCAACTTCAATTCACACTATTCAACAACGGTTCTCCTTCTAACGAGCAGATTTGATTCTTAAAGGAAGTGTCATCATTTGTGATTCAAGGAGAAGTGTATCTATTCATTGTATTAGACTCAACCTTGTGTAAGGTTTGATTCTGTATGTAGTTTCTGCACTTATTCATTTGATATATAAGAGATCATTTTTGTTGGGTTTTTCTCCCTCGAGTAGGAGGGTTTTCCCAAGGTAAAATATTGTGTTTATTGTCTCTGAGTTGTGTTTTCTGCTTATCGCATTTTTGATCTAAAAACTAACATGGTATTAGAGCGGGTTTAAGGAAATCCGATCAAATTTGTCTACGTAACATTGCAGGAATTCAATTCAATGAAAATCACCTGAAGATTGGTGTTCTTCGGGAGGCATCAAGGAAATCAAAGGCTTATAATCATTTATGAATATTGGTTGAAGCAAGGAAATTGGCAGAGAATTTCTGGAAACATCAATATCGTGAATATTATATGAAACCTTCGATTCAATGCTTCACGTGAGGATTGGTGTAATCCTAAGTGATTGTCATTGTCGTCAGACTTGTATGCTCATTGGTGCACATTAATTTACCATTGTGTCTTATGTTTTGGTGAATACACCTGTAGATGGCTTGTTTCTATATTGCCAATGAATCCATCTATTATCAATAGCACTGATAAAATTAATGATAGTAGATGATTTTAATTTAAAGGAAAACAGAGACAGGAATAAAGATATTTGGCGTTACTCTATGTTTTATATTTATGTGCGGGTCGAGGAACTATCACAGTTATTCTTCTGTAGCTGTGACTAGTATTAGTGATGGGTTCATTCATCAATCGAAGTGGCTACACTCATATTGTGTCCCTCATAGTTGGTGACATGTGTGCTCTTTGTGCAACTATACTCAGATTGTCATTGCTAGCGTCTATATACATATCAGGCCAATTTCATACTATGTGCCATCCCATATATGGTTAAGTTTACCACTTAATTCATCGAGTGAATTCATGTTACTCTTTCCACTTCTATATATGTCTTAGCTTGATGAAGAGTCATACCCATATAAGTTTGCTGGTTATATCATTCTGATTGTGCTTGGGTTCATTCATCAACAAAAGTGATTGACAAAGTATTTATTCATGCACTCAAATCCATCTATCATCATTCGCGCTGGATTAGTTGATGTGGAGTATTCAGATCATCCAAGGAACATGTGTTGTCGTCCAATCGCTGCTCTCATTGTGATTGTCAGGTCCTAGTTGTTTTGTGCAGTTGTGTCTTTGAATTTCTACAGAGGGATGGCCTATAGGAGAGTCTATATATCATAATATCTCAAGGGAGTGTGAGTCCATTAAGGTAGTTGTGAGTTGTAATAATCGCTCATTCAAATATAGCCAAGTATCTTGGAAAAATCATGGCATATACAGACAAGGAGTTTGCAGTTATAAGAGATGGATATCGTGAGTTATAGCATGAAGTGGTAGTCTTATAAATGGGAAACAGAGAATAAGAAAATCACAACTTCTAGTCTAAAAGGAAAAATTGATGCATGAATAAAGAATATCGTGATTACTAAGACAAGCATTGAGGAATATTGAAATTGTAGGGAGAATATTGGACAGCGGAAGATTCATTGCTCTGAAGTGGTTCACATCTATAGTTGCCAGTTTGAAGTCATCACCAGCCGAAGAAAGCATTGGAAGATGTCGGGCTTTTGGTGAGGTGGCACTGCATAAAGAATTGACCAAGGGTTACAGTTTCTATTCCTCATCAACGTACAAAGAAAAAATCAATTCTATTATTCTAGCATATGTTTGGAAAATCAATTCCAGGTTAGACCATCAAATAAAAGACAAGCATTGTGCCAGACTAGAGATATCAATATTGTCAGGAAAGATTCTACTTTGGGGATAATATCCTGCCATGCTTTTGAAAGGGCATTCCATTGCTTAACATCGGCTTTACGAACTTCCTGATTATGAGAATATAAGCATAGCTAAAGTTCCAGATGAGGGTTCTTCGAAACGGTTTCACAAACAACTACAGGTCTAGCTCAATGATGTACCAACATAAAGAGATAAGTATTTTATGTTTGTATCTTTGAATAATGATCTTGGATTTAAATAATCACGTAGTTAATAATAATTCATGCAATAAAATTGGGAATAGTGAATCATGTATGTTTCTAGCATTGGTTTGCATATTTCTCTTCGGGGTAGTTTGATTCTATGAACTATTATTAATCTCTCTAAAATGCAAGACGGATCGAGGAGAAAAAAGAATGATGAGAGATTTCATAAGGAATTCAAGGGAGGAAGAGCTTGATGCATCCTATGAGGAAGTCATGCTGGCTAAAGAAATGAACAAACATGGAGACATAGCTTGCAGCCTTGGGACCGAGTTGGTGGCGCATAACTCTCATGATTCTTCACTAGAGACATCTCTTGAGGGAACAAGGTTGGGTCAGCCTTGGATGGAGAGTTTGCATTAACAAAGAAGATATAGAAAGATGAAGACACTAAACAATGAAGAACCTATACAGATTGTCATTGCGATCAGCTGCTTTGAAGAGGACGAAATGTCATTCAGAGGGAGTTAAATTGCAAATATGAGTTGAGATCATGTCCGGGAAGAGGACTAAGGTTCTGAGATCCATCAATGGAGGGGAGTTCACTTCCAGTAATCTCTGTATTGAGGCAATGATCAAGAGGGAGTTCTGTGTTCAGCAAAATAGAGTCCTATGTCTTAGGGAACTATTGTGACTCATTGAGAAGAAGTGAAGGTGTCAGCTAAGTGGGTTGCAGTGTTTCAAGGCCGGTGCTAAGTCCTTGGAAGACCTCTTCAGCTTTAGAGAACATAATTGCTCAAGACAATCAATCTGGATTTGACATTGGTAGCTCTGCAAACTTATTCAGAATAGGATGATATAGGATGAGGTCGAGAAGGACAATCTTAAACTCTCGCAAGTCAGTAGTGCCAGAGGTGTGCATTGGAAACCATTCCTCTAAGGCAAGTATTGTAGGAAATCTTGGACAAGGAGGTCAGGAGGTTGATGCAAGTACTTAGAGCTTTAGAGGGAGTGACATCATCATGAAGATTTTTTGTAATGTATATTTCTCTGAGACAAAGAAATATGAGGTGAAAACCCTTGTAATGTATATTTATTTGAGATGGAGAAATATGAGGTGAAAGCCCTTGTAGTGTATATTTCTCTGAGACAAAGAAATATGAGGTGCAAGCCCTTGTTCATCTCTGAGAGTGAGATGAGATGTCATGTTGAGAGACTCCATGATGACATCACATTGAGAGACTCCGTGATGAACCCTTGTACATCTCTAAGATTGATATGTGGTTCTTTCCACACATGGGAGTAGCCATTATGGACGTCATGTTGAGAGACTCCATGATGACATCACATTGAGAGACTCCATGATGAACCCTTGTACATCTCTGAGACTGGGATGTGTTTCCTTCCACACATGGGAGTAGCCATTGTGGATGTCATGTTGAGAGACTCCATGACAAAATCACGTTGAGAGACTCCGTGATGAACCCTTATACATCTTTGAGACTGAGATGTGTTTTCCACATATGGGTGTAGCCGTTGTGGACATCATGTTGAGAGACTCCATGATGAACTCTTGTACTGAGATGTGGTTTTCCACAAATGGGTGTAGCCATTGTGGGCATCATGTTGAGAGACTCCATGACGAGGATATTTGAAAATGCCTACCTAGCTAAGAGGGAGTGTTAGTGTTGTATAGCTTCGAGAGATATTTTCCCTTAAAATAAAATTATTTCAAGGTAGGCAGGTCGGCCTTTGATCTACAAATAATATTTATATTGTTCAAGGTCGGCTCTAGATGAGGGGTTGCCTAGCTTGTATATATAGGAGAAGGTATCTCCTCATTTGAGCAACATCAATTCATTCAACTTCAATTCACACTATTCAACAATAGTTTGCCTTCAAATGAGCAAATTTGATTCTTAAAGGAAGTTTCATCATTTGTGATTCAAGGAGAAGTGTATCTATTCATTGTATTAGACTCAACCTTGTGTAAGGCCTGATTTTGTATGCAGTTTCTACACTTATTCTTTTGATATATAAGAGATCATTTTTGTTGGGTTTTTCTCCCTCGAGTAGGAGGGTTTTCCCAGGGTATAATATTGTGTTCATTGTCTCTGAGTTGTGTTTTCTGCTTATTGCATTTCTGATCTAAAAACTAACAGGTCCATCAAACTCTAATTGTTTTTCTAGCTTGATTAATTTTGAAATTTGCCTTGTAAATATGTAAAAATGGATGTATTTTGGTAGAGATTTGTTGTATTAATTACTTCCTTTCCGTGATTTGAAATAATAATTCATGTATTTATAGTGGAACATAGGAACAAATTAATGTGTAGGCCGACTCATTTAAATTTAATTTTCAAGATTTAATTACCTCTAAGATCCAAATTTGAATTCACATCTTCAAAATTAAAGATCAACAAAAATGAAAAATCAATTTTTTCGGGAAAAAACACTTGGACTAAGATGCTAGTGCTCTTGTCCAACCCTTTTGCACATATTCAAATTTGATTTACAAGTTTAGGGTCAGCTTAATCGGGACTTATTCAAAAAATAAGTACTTGTCGGGATTAATTTGATGAAATATGACTGACAAGACACTTTTTAGGTAGCATTGACATGTTCTCCTGAGTTGATAGGAAAGGTCAAGTCTAGAGAATGTCTCTAAAATGCATAAATGGAGAGGATACTAAAGTGAGTTCCAAATAAAATGTAAAATTGTACTTTCACCTTAAGGGAGGACAATTTCCGATGCTACACAATACTACAAAGACAAGTACTTACCATTACATAGAACATTTATATAGTCTAATATCAAAGAAACTGAACTTTAAATATATCAAAATAGTTTTAATATCAAACTCAAAAATCAACCAATCAATTTAGAAAAATTCTTTACTAAATAATCATTTTCTCTTTAACATTTAACAAATATTTGTTCTAAGGAACAAACTCAACTTCAACTACACTAATCATAGTTGTAATACAACTATAATCTTCATTGATTCACTTGTTTGTCCCTGAATAGATATTTATAACTCATCTATTAATTATTATTGCAATACTACAAAGATAAATTCTCATCACTACGTGACTTTTGACAATACTATTATGATAATTTTTTATTAATTAATTATTATAATTGTATTTTAGAAATTCAAGTTTTCTATTATTTATGTTTTTTTAAAACTTTGAAATTGATGACCCTTTTGTTGATTATAAAGAAACCAGTGTGGAAATGAATATGGTGGGGAGTGTGGGAAAAAAGATGGCAAAGAGGTTTGTTTTTCACTGCAATTAGTATATTGAGTGGGATGGATGCCTATTACCTCACAATAAATAAATTGGATAGTTATTGAAATAAGGAAGCAAATATAAAAAGATTTAACACAAACACGAGATAAGGAATTCCAATGCAAAGATCTACATGTATTTAATTTTAATTTTTTAATTTTATATATTTATTCTTATTCATTAAAATATTATTTATCTGGTTCATGTAAGATATTAAAAATGTAAAAATATAAAATATAATATTTAATGTAAAATATGAAATTTAAGATTTAATGTGAAATATAAAATTTACCATTTAATGTTAAATATAGAATACAATAGATTTTAACATTAATAAAATATTTAATATAATTTAAAAATTATATTTTCACAAAATAAATTAATTAATTTAATAATTATTTCATTTAAAAAACATAAAATTTAAAATCAATAAAATATAAAATATAAAATTTTATTTAAAAAATATAAAATATAATGTTAAATATTAAATCTAAAATATAAAACATAGAGTTCAAAGTTCAACAAAATTATACTTTTATGATTAAAAAATATATATTTTACATAAAATTATACTTACATAATATAGTTAAAGTTTAATTTGTTCAATATATTTAATATAAAATATAAAGCTTAATGTAAAATAAAAATTTAAAAGAGTTATATCAACATAATTATAAAATTATATAGATAACAAATAGTTAAAAAATACAATTTTATAAAATTAATTTAATGGATCTAAAATAATGAATTTGATATAAAATAAAAAATATATTATAATTGAAAATTGTGGGGTAGGGGCCTAGTTCAATTGGCTAAAGCATCCCGTTGTTAACTTTTTTGCATTAAAGTGATAGGATGTTTTCTTACTTGTTTATCATTTTTGTGTTATTCTTATTTATTAATATTAAATGTTGTTGTTTTATACTTTTTTTCAATGAACAATATTTTGAGATTCTTTATATTCTACATTATTAAAAATTTAGTTACATTTGAAAGAATAAAATATAATATAGTTTAATATTGTATAGGTTTTTATTGTAATAAATATATATTCTAATTTAAAATATAGAATTTAATTTCATAAATCATTAATAATATGTAGTTATTGATTACATACATTTGATTATATAATAATCAAACATCAAATCATTTATATTATATACGGTCAAGTTGCTACAAAATTGACAATATTAAGTATATAAAATATGAAGTTCAATAATAAAACATAATGTTAACACATAACTATAATATAATTCATGTTTTTCTTAATAGAAAGAGTTTGAATCTTCTATTAATAATGCTTAAACTTTCATGATATGATTGTTTATTACATAATAAGAATTTTAAAAAATTAAGATTTAATATTATTCATGTTGGCAGATCATAAAACTAGATAAAGCTAAGAATAGGTATGCATTATATCTATATTTAGATGTTTATTTTTTATTTTTTATTATTAGAAATAAAAAAAATCATCTTAGAAAAATAGATATAAAAGGGATGCATAATGTGTAGAATAAAATGTTAAAAAAACAAAGATTTTCAAAATAAATATGTTTAGTTATTTTCATTATCAAATAATACTAGTTAAGTCTAAAGAATTGTATTTCACATGACTAATTTTTTTGGGTACTTAACACTAGTATTTAGTTGTGGTTGAGTCCATCAATAAATAAATTTTATCTTTAATTATCATGTTTTCACTTTAGTTTTTATATCATGATTTTACTAACACAGTTGAAAAGTACTAATTTGTGTGTCCATATTTATGTTCTAGACACAATATAGAGGTTGTGAAAATGTTAATCACTCTTAATTACTATATGAGTGTTTTGGTTTCAAGATAGGTGTCAATATTTTTCTTGGTTTTAGTGTAATTGTGATAGGATTATTAGGTGGTTCCCTCTTTTATAGATGTTTTCCAACTCTCTTGAAAAGTTATGTCTTGAAATGTTTCAAATTATATGTAAGCAAGAGACCTTTCCAAGTATCTTTTAATGTGGCTTTTGTTTGACTAAAACAATGAGGGATTAGTATCGATAAATGATGTAGGAGGATCCCAGGCAAATAAGTAATTAACATCACCCAAAAAGATAATTCCAGTTTGTTTCTTTCAATTTTGATTTGGGTTTTGTTCTTTGTGCATTTTTCATTGTTGATCGGTTTCCTGAAAAGAAAGATTTGAAAATGAAATAAAATTAATAAGTTGAGAGCAGATATTCAAAGATGGAATAAATAAATGGAAGTCTCATTTAAGATTTTAAGCTATTCAAAATTATTGGAAAAAAAGAGGTCGTGACATGTGAAACAGTGAAGCCAAATACATATGCAAAAGCAATAAGGACGTGGATCAAATAAATTGATAGCCATGAAATAATGAGGAGAAGAGAGTGATAACTGTAGCAAGAAAGTCAGCTTTATTTTGCAAATCGGTTGATGGAAAAAGACATAAATTTAAATGCCAAATATTTAGATTGAAGAAGGAGCACACAATTAAGGGGGAATTAGAAATTGAAAAGACAGGAAATGCATTGTGGAGGGGGGAAAGAAGGTGGATGGCCAGTTTAATTAAAAAATTAAAAAATAATGAGAGGAGAGAGGAGAGATTTTGGTAGGGGGCCGCATGAAGGGAGATTAAGGGTGCACCACACTGCCCAAGTAAGAGGCATCCAAAGAATACTTATAAAAGTAGATTTGTGGGTTGTTGCGTATGGATGAGAGGCTACAAAGTAGATGAAGAAAATCATAGGCTACATGAGACAGATTGAGGGGTGCATAAAAACAAAGACATGTTCATTTGATTGCTAGTCAGTGTATGATTTGGCAGAAGAGGTGTAAATGGAGTTGTTGAAGGTGTAGATTGTGAAAGACCATATAGCTGATTTGGAATGGCATGAGATGCCAATAAATGTCAAAGATTTTTTTTTTGTAATGTAGTTTTATTTGTAATTGAAATTGAATTGGATTAATAAAATTAAAGTTTGCTTGTAATTGGTGTTTCATTGGTTGTTGAATTCAGATAGAGTTTTGTTTGTGAAATTTGTTTTGTGTATGAGTTTGATTGACAAAGGGGTGGACCCTCTTGCGCCAATAAACACTACTGAATTTGACTCTATTTTTCGACAAACGTTTGTCAGTTGTTTGACAAACATTTGTCAGAAAATCGACGAATTGACGAAAAAAATTTCGTCGCTATTTTTTCGTTGAAATTCTGACGACAAATTAAACATTGAAATAATGACACAGATTCGTTGGTCGTCCGCATCATAAAATGACTCAGATGTTCGTCGGAATATCGATGAAAAATTTGTGTATCCACCGACGAATTACAACCAAAATACAATTGCAATGGCTCTTCCGAAGCGTCGAAACAACACCAGAAGTTCATTGCCATTTCGACTAAATGGGCAAGGAGTTACAACGAAGCTTTTGTCGCAGCTATAGCAACTTCGTCAGACCTTTTCGGTGATTCGTCGGTGGCCTTCGTCGAAATTGTGACGAAACAATGCAATTTTTTTTTAAAAATATTCGTTGAAATGTACCATCGTAGAGACTCTTGGTGATGACCACCGAAGCCAACCCATCGGTGAGAGATCAATCATTGACATAGGATAGAAAACTCACTTTGATAGTCCATGTCTTGCCGATGACTTCCGTCGGCAAGACAGATCCAATGTCACACCGATCTGACCTCTTTAGGAGTTTTTAACATTGCTGGTTATCAGCAAGACATTCTGAGGGTCTTGCTGATTAAACAAGTGTTTAAGAGCAAGTAAAAAAATGGAACCTATTAATTTTCTTATTTTTGGGTTATTTAAATCATAGAATAGATACCATCTTCTTGTGTATAATGTACTTATATTCATATTTGAATTCAAGACCAATTGTCATTGCACATTCCATTTTACTTGCACAGAGTATTCTATAAGCAATATATTGATAATGCCAAATGATTTATGGTGTTGTACAACTCTACCAAGTCAAATAATATGAAAAAGACTTACTTCCATACAAATTAAATGATTATTCTCACAATGGCAATTGTCTAATTACAACAACAATTCCATGAAAGGTTATCCATGCTTCATAAGAGATGATTGATCATACATATAGACGCAAGATGCATAGAAAAAACATTACACTTGAGAACAACCAAGGGCTAACAAGGGAAGGAGTTAAGAAATGTCTGGATTGAAGAGAAAATGTG
This sequence comes from Sequoia sempervirens, assembly GCA_007258455.2. Lineage (NCBI taxonomy): Eukaryota > Viridiplantae > Streptophyta > Pinopsida > Cupressales > Cupressaceae > Sequoia > Sequoia sempervirens. Next base: position 118,180 of record VDFB02000007.1, read on the forward strand.
TAGGGAAAATGATAAGCAGTGTCAAGAGAACAGAGCTTGTAGAACATATTCTTGACCTAATCAAGCCCTTAAACAACTTAAACAAAATTAAAATACTAACACATACATGAGACATGTAATGAACTTCCAATATCTGCTATCTTTTTCATTAATGCAGAGGTAGGTAAAGGAGAAATAATTATAATTGTAACACTATTCATAGTCCAGTAAATTATGTTCATAATTTGTGTTCAATGGACCTCAGTTTTATCATTATACTGCCCATCTAATACCATATTTTAATCCAGGGTTCAACTATCTTAGATCTAAAGAAGCACCTTCAATTAACCATTTAAAGTACTATAAAATAAGGTAAGACTTTTACTTGAGAAAGATTGGGTACACTTGTAGGATTAAAGTTCTCGCAATCATCGATTTATTGGCACACAGACTGCAACATATGAAGTAATGGATGACTACAAGTTAGTGAAATGGTCCTTAATATGTGATTGGTTTGCAAATTGATTTGTAGAAAATAGGGTTACAGATCTACAGATACTGCTTTCAGCTACAGAGACAACAAACTATTGGTGAAGATGTTTCCTCTATGAAATTAACTACTTACAAAATAAACCCAGAAACCAATATTATATACCTCCATGTCTAGCCGAGGGTAGGTATAAGAGAAAAAAATTTCCTCAATGCAATGCCGAAAAATATCAATGTGTGTGTAGGTTTGTATTACTCAAAATATCATTTCACTGCCTAAGGAAAAATACCAAAGTGATGTTTTAAATTTCAATCTTCACATAGGCTCCCTTATTGCTACACATACATATACAAGCATTATTCGAGCTCTAAACTATTAAAATATTAAGGATTTAATTAGCTATAAGATGGAAAGTTGTTGTTTAGACATAATCCATCATCTTTCACATATCTTTATTCACTCCTAGCGCTTCAGATAAATTTGTGTAAATGAGACAAAAATGTGAATCTTTTATGACAAAGAAAATTCTTAAAAGGAGGGCGTAGAGAGAAAAGGGTAGGGGGCAAGAGAATGCTTGAATGTATAGAAAAGTATAACATTTTGATCATTATAACAATGAAACGAATCTTAAGTTTGAAGCATTAATATCATTTACAACATTTATGATAAAAAATGAATGTAAGTAGAGAAAATTTTGCATACCTGTAGATAGTACAAAATTTTATGGTTAAGTGGAAGCCTCCCATCAGCAACAAGATCCAAATATAAGTGTATCTATCTCAATTGAGCCTCTAAACCCTTTAGAGCTGTCAATTTTTCCACTAACATGTTATGCATAAAAGTCAAATTTTAGAGTTATGTCACCACTAAAAATATAATAAACAGAGATTTGAAACCAAATCCACACACAACACAATGTGGTATTCATACAAAGCCATACAAACAAACTAAACTTAGAAAATTAGAATGGAAACAACTTCAAATTATGATGTAGAGCATGGATTCAAGGTATAAAGAATCATTTTTTTGCAACCATAGTGAAAAGTTAGTGTTGACTGTGATTTTGGCACAACAACATGCAAACAGAATATTGCTATTCTATTTCTCCTGAAAGAGAAAGGCAACACATGGATGCCCTAACTCCCAAGGTCTTTGTAGTTGGTTTTCAACTATGCTGATGTTACTCAGTGGTCAATGCAATAGTAATATTCAAGGGGCCTGCTGGTATGAGCTTCTGGATCATTCTAAGATCAAGCATGAATCTAAACCTATTCTAACCAAGGGTTTTAAAGAAATAGAAAAACGATAGATCAGGGCTTTGAAACAGAAAAGAACAATGGTTCATCCAACCTTAACCAGACTTGTTAACTTCAAGGAATTATAAACTAAAACTGCAGAACAAGATAAGCTTGTGATTGACACACAACCTCTTTCATTCTCAGTGCTAATTCGAATAACAAATTTTCAGCTACCATTTAAACAAAACACAAAATAATATTTCATTCCTTGAAGACTTCACAAATCAAATGATCAATTAAGACAAATATCATTCAAGAACACAACATGAAGTAGATTAAACTCTGATTGCTTCTACTGTCAATAAAACAGATAAGCAATATTTACAAAGCTGGCACAATCACCAGTGTATAGAGAACCTAAAGCTCCAAATTGTTTCCAACTACACTAAGAGAGCTTAGAAAATACATTACAGTCTGTATTGAAATCTAACTGCTAACCAAGAAGACAAGAGAAGCTCTCATTACTGAGACTCAAGATGCCACTCTATCTCCTTCTATTAACTGACTAACTCCTAGCAGTTCTAACTCTAAAAGTTTTTTTTTCTAAATCTAGAAGTTCTAATCCCTTATTGTCTAACCTTCTTCTAAATCCTTCTAACCCTTTACACAGAGGAAAGAATGCCATTTATACAGATTGTGTACCAAAATAATGCGATGTCCCCTGCGCTAGGGTTTACAAAATATCTGCATCCAGGAGAGTCGGCTCTCAGACTTTTATGAGGAAAGTCAAAACTGCATTCAATGTGAAGCCCTGTTGTCCATGCTGATGAAAGGTTTCTAGGAAAGATCTGTAGATCTTTTGCTGCTGTAGCATTAACTCTAGCGTCTTTGTGTCCACCTTCGAACTCTGTTGGGGTCGTCTTGAATGCTAAAAATATCTTCATTAATAATGATCTACCTCCTTGCTAGCAGTCACTATAGCTGTCCCTATGAGTCCCAGTTTCTCCTTTCCTTCGGCCTCCTTCTGTCCTGGACTTCTCTATACGTTGACCGTCCTCTGGAAGCATCGTCGAGCCTCCTGTAGATCTGAATGCCATCGCCCGAGTCAATCCACCGTCATCTGTTCTCAGAAAGAGTCCATCTTGCTTGCATTCTGTTAGTCCTCTCCATAGGGGCAGTCAATTGGTCAATGGCTCATCTTAGCTCTCTCTGATTGGATGATCACATGCCACGCAGGATTCTTGGGCAGTGAAAAGTGGTCCGAATGGTATCGCATGTCGGTGAGACACCATCAGTGTCTCCCCGATGCGACTTCACCATTCTGCAGTTATTGGCATGACACAAGATAGTCGGTATGATGTTTCAACGAGCTATGGAATTCACATCGAGGTCACAAAACTTATCAGCAAGATTGCATGCTCTCGGTAAGACCATATGGCGAAGTCCTTCTTCTCTCAGCGAGCACACTGCATCGACAAGACCCCCTCGTTTCGCTGAGACCTTTCATCGAAGCCCCTCTATTCATTTGGAGTCTCCCCGATCTTTGTTTTCTCCCCGCCGAGCCCATTCTGTTTCAGTGAGACATCTTGGAGTCGCCCAAACATTTCGCCAAGTGCCCTTTATGCTTTTGGAGTCTCCCCGATATTTATTTGTTTCGGCGTGACCTTCGGACTTCGCTAAGACCTTTCACCGAGGTCTTGTCCTTCGCCGAGTGTTCATTTGAGTTCGGCGAGAGTTTGTTTAGTCGATGAGACATCTTTCCGAACTTTAGATCCTTCGGCGAGCTTGTTCTGTCTTTTCGCCGAGACAATCTCACTTCGGGGAGACCTCATATCAAGCTCCTCGTGTCATACCAAAGACTGATCCTTCGGCAAGACCTTTTCATTTCGGGCAGACCTCCTGCCGAAGGAAAAATTATCGCCGAGAATAGAGCTTTGGTGGGACCCTCCTCAGTTATCGGCAAGAGATCAAATGTCAGCCAAAAATCCCACCGAAACATTATGTTTGGAGGTTTTCCATTTTGGGGAGACATTGATATAGTCATACCGAAATGAAATCTTTCGTTGTAGGTGGTTCGTTGTAGCATCCACTTGTCGGGAAGATGTCTTATAGATACCTCATTTCCTAGCAAAAGCTTTACTAGTTCATCCTGTTGTCGCTGTGACATACTAGTTTTCTCGCTGAAGACCACTGACGGAATCCCCTCGCGCTGTGTCAGTGTGACCTTCCATGGTCGGGGAGATCTCTCAGCGAAGCCACTTCATTTCGCCAATACTGCTTTATCTCAATAAGAGTTCACCCCATCGGTGAGACATCTTGCCGAGCTCGCCTTTCTCTCGGTGAGCCTCCCCTTGTCGTTGAGACTTCCTTCGGTCAGTGAGACTTTACACCGATCGAGGCTTCCTTTCACCAAATTCTGCTGTCGCCAGGGCCTTCTCGAGTCGGAAGGACATCCTATCGAACCCGTTGCATTCGTTCCAAGTCTCCCCGAGTTAGAGCTTCTCGACATGACCTCCTTTCGGCCAGACACTATGCCGAAGGCATCATCCTTTGGCGATCTTTTATGTCGGGGAGATCTTTCTTGAGTTATACTGACATGCATTTCTTTCATTCCCAGTGTGTCAGTGTAACACCCTCTCATCGGGGAGACGTCCTATAGATACCTCATGTCTCGGTGAAAGCTTTACTAGTTCCCCCCTTTTGTCGCCGTGACATATTGATTCTCTCACTGAAGACCACCGATGGAATCCCCCTCGCACTGTGTCGGTGTGAGATGTAATACTCTAACGGAGGTCGGTGAGACATGAAGCACTCGGGGAGAGTTTCCACTGAAGACATAACTCTCGCTGAAAGGATTTTCCTGTTCTTGCTAGTCGATAGGACATATGGCTTTCGCCAAGACTTTATCCCAAACTCAATATCTCCCACCGAAGTGTTTGCTTGTTGTGTGGTAATCGGTGAGACTTCATGAATTCACCAAGACTTCTTGGCGAAGAGAAAAAGCTTTGCCGATATACGGATCCCTTTTGCTACCGGTCGGTGAGACTTGAAGATCTCACCGAGACCTTTCTCCGAAGGAAACCCCTCATGTCGATAGGAAACCCCATGTCACCGGGACCCTATCTGATGTCCTGCTGATAGTTACTGCACATGAATTTCGCTCGCTGTGACATCTCTGGGGTCTTGCCGACTTTTACCTTAACTAATTTTTTGGACCAACCGGATTGAGGAATGGCATCCAACTGAGCTCACCTAGCAAATATTACCAGGTGCATGATTCAATCCTGCAAAAGAAAGGTCTACATTAGTCCTCATAAGTAAACAAGAGATATTATAATAAATCCACCACTGCTTATAATTATTTCACTGAATTCCTAGCAAGGAGAAATCCAACTTAGGTTGAGATAGAACCAAGATTAAACAAAACAAGAAGACAAACTTAGGCAGAAAGTAGAAGAACTACTAAGAGGAAAGGAAATAACAAAAAGCAAAGGAAACAAAAGAGAAAGGGGGACCCATTTTGATCTAGATCAAAGTGGGGTGGTTATGCAAGGCATAAAAAATGGCGACTCGGCTGGGAAAATGATTTAACCATTTTCATGAATATGAAGGATTCAGCTACCCAGAACTCCTAGTTCATGAACATCACAACTCCAGTTGGGTAAGTTATTTCAAGCAAGGTAGAGCTAGAATCTCAAATGCAAGTCAATCAATGGCTACCCCTAAAGCTATGTGTGTGCTTGATAGTGCATCACCCTTTCATTAAGTTTTCCTTATCTTTCGAGCAACAATGTGCAAGATTTGAGCTACCTGAGTTGATTCCTTTTAGCTGTCGTGCGATGATATCCTGGGCATTGCTCCGCTGCCAGTCAGGCATCTATAGCCCCGACGGAGATACCTCTAGTTTCCTCACAGCATTGCTCTACTGCCAGCCAGGCGTCCATAGCCGGTAGAGATACTGGAATCACCCATTCATATTGAATCCTCTTTTTCTTTTGATAATTCTTTTCTTTGTTTTTTTTTATAGAGTTTCAGATATTTCACTTAGTTCTTTTCAATATGTCAGATGTTTAACATCTGATCTGGGTTGAAAACTACCATGGACCTCAAGACAGCACTTAGGAATCATATTTTTCACTCAAATCTTGCAACACCATAATCCTAAGATAGATATACCCTTACAAGAGGAGATGTTCTTAATGATTTGTGACATATTCAGGGGAGCTGATGAGGGTTACTTACTTTGCACCCATTTTTCAAAACTTTCCACAACTTTTATTGACAATAAGCATGAAACAACGAATTGAGGACAAAATCAATCGATTAGAAAACCTGAAAATATTTAAACCGCTTCTGTCCTAGTGACCCAAGTATGCTTCAAATAAACAACCACCATTCCAAGATGGAAAGAAATAGATAAACCCCCAAAGAACAAAAACAAAGGAGAAAACCAAACAGCAAGACAAATAAAAGAACAGAGGGACAAACAAACAAACAAAAAATTATTTACAAGAAGAGAGCAAATTTACAAACAGAAAACAAACTATTTACAAAGAGAGCAGCAAATTATTTACATAAGGACAAAGTTACTTACAAACATGAGACCAATAAATTATTTTCATTTAGAACAGAAATTAACAACCTTCACGACTCAAAATAATGCTTAAGAAACTGCCCATTGACAGGCAATGGAACAGGTTCTCCGGTTAGGCTACTTAGTCTGAAAGCATTTTCCCCTAGGATATTAGCAATTTGATAAGGACCTAGCAAGAGTTTGTCAAATTTGTGGTGGTTGCCCTTCTTTTCAATGGCTTTATCCCACATCAACACTAGGTCTAATATCCTAAAAGCTTTGATTTTGGCTCTTTTATCAAACCAGCGTTTGACAACAGCCTGATGGTTGAAAAATTGTTGCAAAGCAGCATCTCTTTGTTCTTCTAATTTTAACAAAGCAGCTAATCTAACTTCTATCCTATTGTCACTAGAGTAGAATTTCTGCATGAACTCAAGGATAGGTATTTGCAGATGGATAGGAAAGATAGGCTCTTGGCCATATACCAGCTTGAATGGTGAGGTGTTTAAAGTAGCCTTAATCCTAGTCCTATCTGCCCATAATGCGAATCTCAGCTGGGTATGCCAGTCTCTAGGGTTATGTTCTAACAGTTTCTTAATTACCCCTAAGAGGTTTTTATTGGTTGACTCTGCTACTCCATTGCCTTGTGGGTAATAATTCAAAGAGTATTTCAAAACAATTTTTTTGATCATATGCCCAGGAAATAAACTCAGCAGAAGAAAAGGTAGAGCCATTGTTACATACCAGAGCGAAGGGTACCCCAAACCTTGTAGTGATGCATTCGGTGAGGAACTTGATCACTACCTCCGTTGTGTTGTTTTTGCATGGTATAGCCTCTATTCATCTTGTGCAGTAGTTAGTAGCAGTCAAGATGAATTTATGTCCTGTAGTAGATTTTGGGTTAATAACCCTAATGAAATCTAGTGCCCACTGGGAAAATGGCCTTACCTCATAGACAGGCCGCAGTGGCATAGCTGAATGGCATTCCCTTGGTGCAGAAACCTAGTAGGTGTGACATGTCCTCACATGATGGTGTGCATCCTTGAATACATAGGGCTAGGAATAACCAGACCTAAGGATTTGGTGTGCTAGAGAATCCGCAGAACCATGACCTGTGCCATGTTTCCCATGAAATTCAGAGATCACTTGCTTGGCCTCTTGATGATCAAGGCATCTCAAGTATACTCCTTTGAAATTCCTCCTGTACAGTAACCCTCCTTTGAACATGTAATGAGAACTTTTCAGTCTCAGGGCTCTCCTCTGAGTAGCATTCATTCCTTCTGGACAGTGATGGTTGAGCATAAAACAAATGGTGCCAGCATACCATGGGTCATTAGAGAAGGACTGGGTCATGTATTGTTGACAAATGATATTGGCGCCAGCATTCGCCATGGACTGGGATAAACCCATGCCTCAGATGAGTCTCATAGGGCATATCTCCAGATCGAATTCTTGTAAGATAGCCATCCACTTTCCCTTTCTTTCTCCTAGCTCGCTCTGCATTAGTAGGGACTTGACAGCTGCATTCAGAACTACAGTGACGACTTGAATTCGGAGAATGTAATGTCAGAATTTCTTAACAGCCCGAACCAGTGCAAAAGCTTGCTTCTCCAGAGGTGGGTATTTGATCTCTGCGTTTTTGAATGGAGAGCTCATGAACGCAATCAGTCTCTCCTCTGCCTCTTCTTGTCATTGGGTTAATACAACTGCACCGGAATGGTTAGAGGCGAAAGAGTAAATGTAGAATGACTTGATGTAATCGGGGCTGGTAAGGACTGACACTTTCGAGATGGATCGCTTGATTTGCGTGAATGCGGCCTTTGCCTCCTCAGTCCACTCTGTTTTGACATCTTTCTTCATCATTTTGTTTAGGGGTTTCACGATTTCAGCAAAGCCCATGATGAACTTCCTCACGAAGTTGATTTTCCCGAAGAAAGACTTCATTTCTTTCTTGCTTCCTGGTCGGGTGATCTTCAGAATTGACTCGACCTGGTCTGGATCGATTGAGATTCCCCTTTCTGAAATTATATGTCCCAAGAGCTTTCCCTCAGAGACTCTGAACATGCACTTGTTGGGATTCAAGGAGACGCCATATTGAATACACCTCTGGAGAACCTTGGCCAAGTCGGCAGCATGATTGAGTCGATCCTTGGAGAACACTGTCAGGTCGTCTATGTAAACAATAATACATTTTCCAATTAGATCCTTGAAAGCTATGTCCATGGTGTGCTGGAAAGTTGCTCCAACATTTATCAGACCAAATGGCATCCTTCTATATGTGAACGTCCCCCACTTGGTAGTGAAAGCCGTCTTCATCCTATCCTCAAAGTCGACCATCACCTGATTGTACCCAGAGTAACCATCCAAGAATGACATCATCTGTGCTCCATTGATAGTCTGTAATACCTCATCCAAGTAAGGGAGTGGGTAATTATCCTTTTATGAAGCCTTGTTCAGGTTTCTAAAGTCGACGCATAGCCTAATCTCCCCTTCTTGCGGATTGGGACTAAGTTAGCTACCCACGTTGAATGGCGCACAGGGAAGATTATCCTTGTAGATAAAAACTTCTGAACTTCTTTATAAATCAATGGCTCAATCAAGGCGTTGACAGAACTCTGCTTCTGTCAGAAGGGTTTAGCTTCGGGCTTCAAGGGGATAGTGTGGGTCATAACAGAAGAATCAAAGGTCTGGAGGTCTTCATACCCCCAGGCTATCGCAACAATACCCCTTTTAAGTGCCCTCAATATGTCTTCTCTAATTGCTTTAGGGCAGGCCTTCCCTATGTAGACATTCCTTTTAGGACCCGAGTCAGCTAGGTTAACCATGCCATATTTGCCTCCTTTGCCTTCAGTTGATGCCTTCTCTCGAGCCCTTAGGTCTGAGTCAAAGATTCTTTCTAGAGCAACCATTCCCTTGGGAATGTTATTAGTTTTCAGATTAAGGACTCCTTCTGTATCAAAATCCTCTGGATTCCAATCTCCTTGATCCCTATTGGATTCATCAATGATTTGTCCTTTGAAAACATCTGAACTTGCTAGGAAAGCAAGGATATGTCAGTCATCATCAAAGACCTAGAAGTTCTTGATATTGTCAGGAACAACTGGGGTGGACATCAGTTCCATTGAGAATCTTTTAAACTTGGAGCCTTGCATAGGTTCCAAGGTACTAGCAGCAACAACCAATGAATCTACTACATGATTGTCCTTTCTAGGGATCTGATTAATCCCAAAAGCATCGAAGTCCTCAATTAGGTTCCATACCCAATTTCTGTAAGCTGCCGGCCTTCTATTGTGACATGTGTATTGGCTGCACACCTGCCTGATAACTATTTCTGAATCTCCCTTGACCATCAAGGCAATGACCTTCTTCTTGTGTGCAAACATCAGTCCCTGTGCCAGAGCTTCATACTCTGCTACGTTGTTAGTACACCCAAATTGCAACCTGTAAGAAGCAAATAAAGTTTTCCATTTAGGGCTGGTTAGTACAATTCCAACACCACAACCGGTTTTGGACTTGGATCCATCAAAGGTAAGGGTCCACAATTGATCACAAGTAGGGGTTGATCCTTTTGAAGTTATTGTGGGTGCTTGAGTTAGATGAGTGACAATTGGGGCTTCTTGATCTTTTGCATCAGGTATAGGGAAAGGAGGCGTTGTAGGCTGTTTAGGTATACTTTGCAATTCTAGCTCAGTTGTATCATCTGACCTATGGTCATCTTCCTAGCAGTCACTTGTCCCTTTGGTTGGTTCATTGGGTTTCATTTCATTTGTGAGTGCAGGGGTGTCTAACAAACCTTAGGGCTGCTCCTCGTCAGTATACTGATTGGGACATGTGTCTAGAGTAGGTTTGATCTAAGAAGGGATTTCTTTTGAAAGTATTGTATCCCTAGTTAACATGGTTGCTTCCTTGGCCTCAAATGAGAAGCAGTCTGCAATGGTCCCAAGGCAACTTGTGCTAGCTTCCTCAGCTTGGGAAGCATGATTTAAAATGTCCTTGCAAGGTTGACAAGTCAGTTTAGAATGACTTTGGTAATGTACCCTGCACCAATTAGGGAGCAGGAGACTTTGCAGATCTATATCTGCACCTAAGACCAGTCGGTCTTGTTGCAGTTTTCTAATCAAAGCCTGTTGATTTTCATCAATGGTGGGGTTAGGGGGTTTTTGTTTTGACATGTTCTTAGCATTGAAAAATGAGAAGGTTATAATTTCCTCTTGTTTATAAACCCCCATCTCAGTCTCAAAGTAAGCCACCTCATTGGGAAATTCATACTTAGTGATGATATGCTTGAGGCGAGGCTCACTTTCAATCCTAATCTGATTAGGAATCCCTTTCCATGATAGCCACATTGTGAAAAGTCAAGGGAAAGATATCCCCCTAAATTTTTCATCAAATCTCAGCTTAGTAGCATACCATAGGTCTCGGGAATATCTGCCACTTGAATATCTATGTTGGTTAGGATCCTAGGATCTGATCCTACTTGAACATGTATATTTCTTAATTCCCCTACCACATTAAACTCTATTTTGTCAAGTTGAATGACCTTCTTATTGGTTTGAATGGGGTTTAATCCTAACTTCTTACATATGGAAAACAGCATGACATTTCCCAAAGCCCCCGAGTCCAATAAATAGTTATGTAGGTTTTTGCCAGAAATTCTTAAACTTAAAAGGAAAGGTGGAGTACCTACCTTGTTTTTGTATAAGGCTACATTCACTTCCCCAGCAGGTGCCACCTTGCTCTTTCCTTTTGACTTATCAGCTTGTTCTAGAGCTTTCAGCACTATCTCACTTTGAGCAGGGCACCACTTTAAAATGTCAAAGAATGACAAAGAAGTTTTTTGTCTCTGCATCTCAGAAACATCAAATTTTGTATTATAACTTGAATTACTTTTGAAAACAATAGAGGAATTACCCTGGTTATGGAGGTTAGGTGGGCCTTTTGGTGGAGGAGGATTATTATCAGCACTTTGATTTGGAGGCACCATGTGATTAGGAGGTGCTGAGGTAGTGAATGGACCCTTATTCTGATTTCTCAGGAAGTGTCCTCCTTTTGACTGAAAGGCTTGGGAATCATATGAATCTTCTTTTGGTTCATTCTTAGTTTGCATTGGGAATGAGGGCTCTTCTTCAAAGATATCATAAGACATTGCAGTATCCAGTGAGTCACCTCCTTTGTTTGAATTCCCTTGGAATGTGTGAGCATCTTCGTGTGCCATCTTGACAACTTTCTCCATTTGAGGGTAGTTTATCTCAGAATGGGTTGTAGTATCATGCAGCCTACACTAATTAGTCATGAAGTTGAGGTCATCCACATTTGCAGTGTGTGATCTCTCCTCAGTTGCTTGGTAGTTGTGAGAAACTCCCCCATTATTAGGCCCTGTGTTCCATTGTCTGTTATTGTTTGGCCTTTGATTATACCCTCTATTCTGATTCTGATAGCCCTGATTAGAGGAATTTTGGCCCTGATAACCCCTTTGGTTGTAATTGTTGTTATTCTGATAAGTACCCTGATTGTTGCTGTTTTGATTAGGATAATTACTTTGGCTTTGAGGGGGATTCAACCGAAGCTGAGCCATGTCATTTGTAACCTGAGACAGTGTTTTCTTTAATGTTTCTACTTCATTAGTAAGTTGGACTGTCTTTTCACTTTCCATGCTCTTAACAACAGGCGACTGATCAACATGACTTGGAGTTCCAATTTGGTTATGATAACCATGGGAGCTTGGAGGAACCTGTGGTTGTTGGGATAAGTTAGGAGTTCCCTTAGCGAAGAATGGGATCAGTGGTTGGGTTTGCAATTCAGACACAGACCCATAATGAGAAGGAGACATTCTTGGGACAATATTGAATAGAGGGGTTGGGCTATGCATATGATATCCCATTGGAGGAAAACCTCCTCCCAAACTTCCTTGTTGAGAGCTGATTTGCTGCTGTAGCTTGATAGCTAGATGATAAACTTTGGATAGAGAGTCAATATCAGCTGGTAGATAATTCCTTTGCAAGAACAAGCCAAGCAAAGGGTCTATAACCCTAAAGTAAGCTTGGATGACACTATTCTCAGTGACTAGATAGGGATCTTGCAATCTCCTATACATTCATTGGAACCTGGTGTTGAATAAAGGCAAGGGTTCACCTGGTTCCTTTCTGATGGTAGCAAATTGGTGATATAAAAGAGCTAGATCCACATGAATTATGAACTGGTTGATGAAAGCATTTTCTAGGTCTGTCCAGCTCAGAATAAAATGCTGAGGAAGATTAAGATACCAATTGTACACCATATCCCCTAAGAAATAAGGGAACAACCTACAAACTACATCATGGTGAGCTATCTGGGCTCTGGTACAAGCATCCTTGAAAGCTTGTATGTGCTCTTCAACACTCCTTGATTCACCATGAATGTACTTAGGACAAAATTTATCAGGGTTCTAAGGAAAATTGTGAAAACCTCCAGGAATAGTCCCCAATGGAGAGGGATTATTCTGGAAGAATGCCATTGGTGGCGTGGTGGTGGTTCAACCAGCTGTTGTATGGGTTGAATCAGCTGTGATGACAATTGAGATGGATGTGATGGTGGATTGATAGGTACCCACTGGGGTATTGGTGAGAAGCCTGGTGGAGTGAGCGGAGCTGATAAGGGTGGTATGATAATTGCCCCAGTCTTGTGACTTTTGTGTCTTGTTGGGGTCTTAAGTTCTATCAGGAGTGGTGGATTTTCAGCTGATCAGAGAACTCTATCGGACCTTTTTGAAGAAGAAAAACCATCTTTATCCAGTTTTCTCTTTTGGCCCTCCTTCTAGCGCCAGTTCTTGTTGACTGTAATTTTAGCACAACATGCAAACAAAATATTGCTATTATGTTTCTCCTGAAAGAGAAAGGCAACACATGGATGCCCTAACTCCCAAAGTCTTTGTAATTGGTTCTCAACTGTGCTGATGTTACTCAGTGATCAATGCAACAGTAATATTCAAGGGGCCTGCTGGTATGAGCTTCTGGATCGTTCTAAGATCAAGCATGAATCTAAACCTATTCTAACCAAGGGTTTTAAAGAAATATAAAAAAGATAGATCAGGGCTTTGAAACAGAAAAGAACAATGGTTCATCCAACCTTAAGCAAACTTGTTAACTTCAAGGAATTATAAACTAAAACTGCAGAACAAGATAAGCTTGTGATTGACACACAACCTCTTTCATTCTCAGTGCTAATTCGAATAACAGATTTTCAGCTACCATTTAAACAAAACACAAAATAATATTTCATTCCTTGAAGACTTCACAAATCAAATGATCAATTAAAACAAATATCATTCAAGAACACAACATGAAGTAGATTAAACTCTGATTGCTTCTACTATCAATAAAATAGATAAGCAATATTTACAAAGCTGGCACAATCACCAGTGTACAGAGAACCTGAAGCTCCATATTGTTTCCAACTACACTAAGAGAACTTAGAAAATACATTACAGTCTGTATTGAAATCTAACTGCTAACCAAGAAGACAAGAGAAGCTCTCATTACTAAGAATCAAGATGCCACTCTATCTCCTTCTGTTAACTGACTAACTCCTAGCAGTTCTAACTCTAAAAGTTTTTTTTTCTAAATCTAGAAGTTCTAATCCCTTATTGTCTAACCTTCTTCTAAATCCTTCTAACCCTTTACACAGAGGCAAGAATGCCATTTATACAGATTGTGTACCAAAAGAATGCGCTGTCCCCTACGCTAGGGTTTACAAAATATCTGCATCCAGGAGAGTTGGCTCTCAGACTTTTATGAGGAAAGTTAAAACTGCATTCAATGTGAAGCCCTGTTGTCCATGCTGATGAAAGGTTTCTAGGAAAGATCTGTAGATCTTTTGCTGCTGCAACATTAACTCTAGCATCTTCGTGCCCACCTTCGAACTCTGTTGGGGTCATCTTGAATGCTCAAAATATCTTCATTAATAATGATCTACCTCCTTGCCAATAGTCACTAAAGTTGTCCCTATGAGTCCTAGTTTCTCCTTTCCTTCGACCTCCTTCTGTCCTGGACTTCTCTGTACGTTGACCATCCTCTGGAAGCACCGTCGAGCCTCCTATAGATCTGAATGCTATCGCCTGAGTCGATCCACCATCATTTGTTCTCAGAAAGAGTCCATCTTGCTTACATTCTGTTAGTCCTCTCCATAGGGGCGGTCAATTGGTCAATGGCTCATCTTAGCTCTCTTTGATTAGATGATCACATGCCACACAGGATTCTTGGGCAGTCAAAAGTGGTCCGAATGGTATCGCATGTCGGTGAGACACCGTCAGTTTCTCCCCGATGCAACTTCACCATTTTGTAGTTATCATCATGACACAAGACAGTCGGTATGACGTTTCGGCGAGCTGTGGAGTTCACATCGAGGTCACAAAACTTATCGACAAGACTGCATGCTCTCGGTAAGACCATATGGCGAAGTCCTTCTCTCGGCGAGCACACTCTGCATCAGCAAGACCCCCTCATTTCGCTGAGACCTTTCATCGAAGCCCCTTTATTCATTTGGAGTCTCCCTGATCTTTGTTTTCTCCCCACCGAGCCCATTCTATTTCGGTGAGACATCTTGGAGTCACCCAGACATTTCGTTGAGTGCCCTTTATGCTTCTGGAGTCTCCCCGATATTTGTTTATTTCAGCGTGACCTTCGGACTTCGCTAAGACCTTTCACAGAGGTCTTGTCCTTCACTAAGTGTTCATTTGAGTTCGGTGAGAGTTTGTTTAGTCGATGAGACATCTTGCCGAAACTTTAGATCCTTCAGCGAGCTCATTTTGTCCTTTTGCCGAGATAATCTCACTTCGGGGAGACCTTATATCGAGCCCCTCGTGTCATACCAAAGACTAATCCTTCGGCAAGACCTTTTCATTTTGGGCAGACCTCCTGCCAAAGGAAAAATTATCGCCGAGCACAGAGCTTTGGTGGGACCCTCATCAGTTATCAGCAAGAGATCAAATGTCAGTCAAACATCCCACCAAAACATTATGTTTGGAGGTTTTCCATTTTGGGGAGACATTGATATAGTCATACCGAAATGAAATATTTCATTGTAGGCGGTTCGTTGTAGCATCCACTTGTCTGGAAGACGTCTTATAGATACCTCATGTCCCTGTGAAAGCTTTACTAGTTCATCCTGTTGTCGCTATGACATACTAGTTTTCTCACTGAAGACCACCAATGGAATCCCCTCGCGCTGTGTCGGTGTGACCTTCCATGGTTGGGGAGATCTCTCAGCGAAGCCACTTCGTTTTGCCGATACGGCTTTATCTCGGCAAGAGTTCACCCCATCGGTGAGACATCTTGCCGAGCTCACCTTTCTCTCGGCGAGCCTCCCCTTATCGCTGAGACTTCCTTTGGTTGGTGAGACTTTACACCGACCGAGGCTTCCTTTCACCGATTTCTGCTATCGCTAGGGCCTTCTCGAGTCGGCAGGACATCCTACCAAACCCGTTGCATTCATTTCAAGTCTCCCCGAGTTAGAGCTTCTCGACATGACCTCCTCCTTTTGGCCAGACACTATGCCGAAGGCATCATCCTTTGGTGATCTTTTATGTTAGAAGAGACCTTTCTTCAGTTATACTGACATGCATTTCTTTCGTTCCCAGTGTGTCGGTTTAACACCCTCTCGTCGGGGAGACATCTTATAGATACCTCATGTCTCAGTGAAATCTTTACTAGTTCCCCCCTTTTGTCGTTGTGACATACTGATTCTCTCACCAAAGACCACTGATGGAATCCCCCTCGCACTGTGTCGATGTGTCTTTTCATGGTTGCTGAGACTTTTCCCCGAAGAAAAGTCTCTCACCGAGATGTAATACTCTATCGGAGGTTGACGAGACATGAAGCACTCGGAGAGAGTTTCCACATAAGACATAACTCTCGCCAAAAGGATTTTCCTATTCTTGCTAGTCGGCAGGACATATGGCTTTCGCCAAGACTTTATCCCGAACTCAATATCTCCTGCTGAAGTGTTTGCTCGTTGTGCAGTAATCAGTGAGACTTCATGAATTCGTCAAGACTTCTTGGCGAAGAGAAAAACCTTTGCTGATATACAGATCCCTTTTGCCGCCAGTCGGTGAGACCCGAAGATCTCGCCGAGACCTTTCTTTGAAGGAAACCCCATGTTGCCGGGACCCTGTCTAATGTCCTTTCGATAGTTGACTGCACATGAATTTCGCTCGCTGTGACATCTCTAGGGTCCTGCCAACTTTTACCTTAACTAATTTTTTAGACCAACCGGATTGAGGAATGACATCCAATTGAGCTCGCCTACCAAATATCACCAGGTGCATGATTCAATCCTGCAAAAGAAAGGTCTACATTAGTCCTCATAAGTAAACAAGAGATATTATAATAAATCCACCACTGCTTATAATTATTTCATTGAATTCCTAGCAAGGAGAAAACCAACTTAGGTTGAGACAGAACCAAGATTAAACAAAATAAGAAGACAAACTTAGGCAAAAAGTAGAACTCCCAAGAGGAAAGAAAATAACAAAAAGCAAAGAAAAAAAAAGAGAAAGGGGGACCCATTTTGATCCAGATCAAAGGGGGGTGGTTATGCAAGGCATAATAGTTAGCACTTTCTTTCATCTTTGCATATTGGTTTGATGCTTCAAACGATGCATTTCTTATATTGAAAAGTGCATTACGTTATTGAGCTTCTCTTTGTTTCGAGAATAGTTTAATATTCTCTACTTAATAGGGCCAACCACGTGATAGTGGAAGCTCATTTGGCCCCTTCCCTCCCTCCCCTCACATCACTCTCAATTCCCCATACCCAATCATATAACATTAATCATTCATTCATCCATTAATAACATATAACATTCATTCATCCATTAATTACATATAACATTCATTAATTAACATATTCACATTCATTCATTAACATATAGTATTCATTCTTTTAGTTTTTACATATTATCAAAAATATGGTTGTCATGATATGATTACAATCACTTTTTTTTTGTTTAATTTTTAAAGCTAAAAAAATCTGAAGTGGAGTATTGTTTTCTAAATCATCTGTCCCCCCTTTAGTTGTTTTCCCCTCTGCTCATGATTTTAATGTACGCCTATTTGTCTTCTCACGATGTGGACGCCGCTACAAGGGGGGGTATGCTGCAATAACAAAGAAATGTTAAACTGATATGTTTTATTATTATTGTTACAAGTATTTCATTAATTAAAAGAACATTAGAGTGGTTCTCTTTACCTGATGGGTCCACATCATGTTCCTGAGCTTCTGTTATAGACTCATTCTCAACATGTTGAACACCCTCTAAATCCTGATCTGTAGTTGAAACATGAAAGGTTACATTAATTAATACACCAATTGAAATTAAATATGTTTAAAAGAACATGAGAGTGGTCCTCTTTACCTGATGGGGCCACATGATGTTCATGATCTTCTCTAGCCTGATCATGCTCAACACGTTGATCATGCTCTACATGCTCTAAAGTTGAAACATGAAAGGTTACATTAATTAATACACCAATTGCAATTAAATATGTTTAAAATAACTTTAGAGTGGTCCTCTTTACCTGATGGGGCCACATGATGTTCCTTATCTTCTCTAGCATGATCATGCTCAACATGTTGATCACACTCTACATGCTCTAAAGTACCGGGATGCACACCATAACCTTCACATGCAGGTTGTGCTCCACCCTCACTAGGCTGCATTCCAATGTCATGTGCAGTATTATCATTGCTTGAATGTTTAAAACAAATAGGCATGTAATTACTTTGTGGTGGAAATTAATATTGAATAGATTGCACAAGTATTGAATTTTAAATAAACTTTATTGAGTTTATTTACCTGTGTGTCGGATGTAGTGGAAGATTATGTTTGCCCAGTCAAGACTCTTAGGCGTTCAACCATGACTCCATAGCCTTGTTGGAAGACAATCTTCAGGTCATCTTCTGTGGGAACTCTATTGAATTCAGAGCCTTACATTTTTGCATAAGATCATGAATTTTGCTTCTATGGTGTGATAAAACCAAAATTATTTTCAATTTATTATTTGGATACAATATTTCATTTATTGATACTTACAATTCGTGCGGCTAATTTCATAAAACCACTAGAGCCAAGTTTGTGCTTCCTATGTTTTTCTAGTATTTCCTTTGTTGCCTTCGATGTGTCAAGCAGCCTATGAAAATTTTGAAATACGTTAGATTATGTAAAAAGAAAGAGTAATCAGTATATAATTACATTGTTGATAGTATCACATACCTTCCTTGGCCCGGTGGTGTCTTTCCTTTTTTCTTTTCAGCCTTCTCCTTTCCATCCGACACCAGGTCCTTCCACTCCCTCTCTAGAATCATGGGGGGACGCTCGTACTTTTTGTTCTTCTCTAAATGTGACCTATATTGGTCCCTCACATACTTTAGATATGTACCAACTTTCTTAAGGACCTTGGTTCAGTTGAATGTTTTATCACCAAAGAGCACAACTAAATGGTTAATGAGCTCATATTTTAAATCTTGATTTTGGGCATTCCACTGTGTACGTATGGTGGGCCCAAAGAGCTCCAATGTAATATCACTTAGATGTTTATAAAAAACATCATTTCCTGCAAAATGATCATGAGATCAATAGTCTAAAAAGAGCAATCAATAAATAAATTTCAATTGGATTATATATAATAATAATTAAAACATTTTAAAGTACCTGGGACCTTCTCTATCTTTATGGGAATGAAATCCTCGATCATCACAAATGTGACTGGAAATGTTCTTGTACTAGTAATATGGGAAGATCCAGGAAATGTTGTTAAAATATCACTAGTACTAGTGGCCTCTGCATCCCTAGGTACATGCCTGACACATGTTCTGGGATGTGTTTGCTGCCAGAGGGTGCACTAATGGATGCCTGCATGGTATGTGTTGCCGACATTTTAGATGATAATATAGACATGGATGATGGGGTCAGATGATGTGATGTATGTGTAGGAAGATCAGGATGGACACTTGTACCAACCCCTACTCCTCGGGCAACACTTGCAGTACCCTGATCATGGCCAAGAGCATCATGAGGACGCAAAAAATCCTGTAAAAACAACACATATTTTAGTTCATGACATAAAAGAGTACAAAATATAAAACCATGAATGAACTTATGTTATAATTAAAGAACTCATGACAACTTACTTGCCAGTTTTGTGATCTCTTAGTCAATATTTTAACCCTCTCTCTTATCTCATTTGTTTGAGGCACTATGAATAACAACTTAAGGATTTCTTCATTGCATTTTTTTTGGGTCTTCTTTATCATATCGAGAGGGTTTGTTGAATAAGCGATGTCATCATCACATAATATTGACTACACCGCCCTATGGATGCTCTTGTCTACTGCTAGTTTCTTTCCTTGATCAGTCGACTACAACAAGAATATTAAAAACATTATCAAAATTATCCCAATAAACTTATCAAAACAACATAATAATAAAACATTTTGCTCGTATCTAGTTTGTACAATTACAATGAGGTAAACTTGTTGGGTAGAAGCGCCTGAAGATAAATCGCGATTTGTGCTCTGGGTCGGAGCCTTCTCCGTATGATCAATGTCCCGCTGTGACAAAAATTAAATATAAAAAAATATTACCGAAATGAAACCAATAGACTTACGAAAAAAAAACATAAGAATAAAATGGTATATTGGAGTCATTAATTGGAGGTTGGGTAAAATGGTACATAGTACGTACCACCCCCATAGTAACTGTGTTTGTAACTAAGCGATTCAAATTGTAATCGATTAGCAACTCTTCCCCCGTAGTTATTGATTTTATCCACATACGAATACATGGTTTCCCTCGCGCACCTCGAATATGCAATTGGGTTGGTTATTTGTTGACCTAGGTCATGTACTATTTATAAACCCTGCAATATTCCCTGATGCTTTTGGTCTTCCGTCAATGTACATAGCCACTCTTTTATTTTGATCCTTATCTTTTAGCTGTATATAATTTGCTGACATGGCATACCTATGCATACTTCGTGTATATCGAACCAGTTGCATCCAATCTTTGTAACTGTAACAGGGTCCGACATACTCCATCAATTCAGTAACTTTGTCGTAACAGACCTTTATGCCGTCCATGCAAAATAGACCCAAACCATGTAATGACGATGGTGCTATGCGATATATCCTCTCATTGACACAAAAATCAATGTTTATTTGAGGAAGTTCCTTGGGTACCCATTGTTTCCGTAGATGTTTGTACCTCAAGGGCACCTCGACATCGCCTATGGTCTCATCATCATAAGAACATGACCCCCCTTCAGCAAGAAAAAATTCCATGCGTTTACAAAATTTTCTTCTAATCTTTTGACCTCTAGTTGATCTCCCTTTTTTAGACATACTACATGTCTCGCTTTCCTCTTCTCTTCCTGAATTTCCCTCGCTGGAGGAAGACAAATTTGAAAAATACCTATTTGGTGGTACCTACACTCATAAGGATGTTGGATGAAGTTCTTTCATGGTGGTGTGATCCTAAGGTGACATTATGACTAATCTATTATTTCATCGCTAGAATTTCACATGTTATAAGGTAATCAAGTCTTGATAGATTGCAAGTTATTGTTACTACCATCCAAATGTGTCCATCACAAATCAAATCTACTTAACGTTTTAACTCCCAAACTTTGTAACAAGTGTTAAATGTGACTATGGTCCACCAGTTACACAACCAAGGCCTCAAATGTATTCTCTAATTGTAATCAAATAAATTTTTCTCTTCATTCAAGTAAATAAACTTGAAGGAAACACCACCAAGTGGTTTATTGGACACCTACATGACTAAAAATAGCAGCAAATTTACATTTAATTTCCATATGTCTAAGTGGTTAATGGGGAGGGAGTGTGTACTAGGCCTTGTTAAGTCATCATAAGTTTATGCTTTGGCAATAATTTTTTTTAAGTCATCTTAAATCTTCCTATGTCTAATTGCTAGGAGACTTTTGGTATGTTTTAAGGTAGGATGATTGATGAAAGAGCCCAAAGAGCCTTTTCTCCATGGTATTGAGGTACACATAGCATTGGTCTTCTCTTATACGGTTGGACATGATATAAAGAACTTAGCTAGGAATTATTCATTTAACCTAAGGTTTTCTCATAATGCCTTCATTGGTTAGGTGCATGATCAAATTCTTCCTCGCTATGAAGAATTGGTCTATGTGCCTCTAGTAATCACTCATGTAAATGTTTATGTATGATAAAATACTAATTGCATCGTGTAGGGTGAATCCAACTTTGAGTTCTTCAAAGATTATATTCCTCTATTCATATTTTTAAGTGTTGTGTTTGGAGGAGGTTATCACTAACAAGAAGTTGGATGAGACCTTTCCTTCCTCTTTGTGATGGAACATCAAAAAAATTTCTTGTGTTCCATTTCTTATTCCTGTCTTATCTCGGGTCAGGGCCCATGGTTTGGGAAAAGCCTAAGGTTCGGGTTTTACCTTTGTCTTCATGTAAAACCCTAGTGTTTATCTTATGCCTTGGGTGGGATCTTTTGGGCCATTACTTTTTGGGGAGGGTTTTAAAAAAACTTTAGCCCCATTGCTTTGTCTAGGCTAGGCCCCTTTTGATTTATTGTTTTATTTCCTTCACCTAACTTTATTATTTCTTAAGTCTTGAATGGTCCCGTGCTCCCTCATTTAAAAAACAACTTATGTCATTGTTTATCATCGGCCTAGTGATGTCCCCTCGTTCTTTTAATAAATGTTTTATATTTTACAGAGGGACAAGTTTGTGTGACCGTGAATCAATTATCATTTGATCTCAGTCATTCCCTGCCATCCCGTGATGACCCCACCACACTGTTTTGGTTGATCGCGATATCACAGGCAAGTGCCACGTGTCACATTGAATGATGCCAAAGAGATGATAGAAATACTTTGATACATTTATCTGGTTGTAATACATTATGTAGCAGGTTACTAAAGCATTTATGAGATGCACGTGTTTCAAATCAACGAAGATGTTATAATCTCGGTAGGAAAGGTGTTTGATGGTTAATGACAAAGTTGGTGAC
>VDFB02000007.1:140604-165350 GCA_007258455.2 Sequoia sempervirens
TATACCTCCATGTCTAGCCGAGGGTAGGTATAAGAGAAAAAAATTTCCTCAATGCAATGCCGAAAAATATTAATGTGTGTGTAGGTTTGTATTACTCAAAATATCATTTCACTGCTTAAGGAAAAATACCAAAGTGATGTTTTAAATTTCAATCTTCACATAGGCTCCCTTATTGCTACACATACATATACAAGCATTATTCGAGCTCTAAACTATTAAAATATTAAGGATTTAATTAGCTATAAGATGGAAAATTGTTGTTTAGACATAATCCATCATCTTTCACATATCTTTATTCACTCCTAGCGCTTCAGATAAATTTGTGTAAATGAGACAAAAATGTGAATCTTTTATGACAAAGAAAATTCTTAAAAGGAGGGCGTAGAGAGCAAAGGGTAGGGGGCAAGAGAATGCTTGAATGTATAGAAAAGTATAACATTTTGATCATTATAACAATGAAACGAATCTTAAGTTTGAAGCATTAATATCATTTACAACATTTATGATAAAAAATGAATGTAAGTAGAGAAACTTTTGCATACCTGTAGATAGTACAAAATTTTATGGTTAAGTGGAAGCCTCCCATCAGCAGCAAGATCCAAATATAAGTGTATCTATCTCAATTGAGCCTCTAAACCCTTTAGAGCTGTCAATTTTTCCACTAACATGTTATGCATAAAAGTCAAATTTTAGAGTTATGTCACCACTAAAAATAGAATAAACAGAGCTTTGAAACCAAATCCACACACAACACAATGTGGTATTCATACAAAGCCATACAAACAAACTAAACTTAGAAAATTAGAATAGAAACAACTTCAAATTATGATGTAGAGCATGGATTCAAGGTATAAAGAATCATTTTTTTGCAACCATAGTGAAAAGTTAGTGTTGACTGTGATTTTGGCACAACAACATGCAAACAGAATATTGCTATTCTATTTCTCCTGAAAGAGAAAGGCAACACATGGATGCCCTAACTCCCAAGGTATTTGTAGTTGGTTTTCAACTATGCTGATGTTACTCAGTGGTCAATGCAATAGTAATATTCAAGGGGCCTGCTGGTATGAGCTTCTGGATCATTCTAAGATCAAGCATGAATCTAAACCTATTCTAACCAAGGGTTTTAAAGAAATAGAAAAAAGATAGATCAGGGCTTTGAAACAGAAAAGAACAATGGTTCATCCAACCTTAACCAGACTTGTTAACTTCAAGGAATTATAAACTAAAACTGCAGAACAAGATAAGCTTGTGATTGACACACAACCTCTTTCATTCTCAGTGCTAATTCGAATAACAAATTTTCAGCTACCATTTAAACAAAACACAAAATAATATTTCATTCCTTGAAGACTTCACAAATCAAATGATCAATTAAGACAAATATCATTCAAGAACACAACATGAAGTAGATTAAACTCTGATTGCTTCTACTGTCAATAAAATAGATAAGCAATATTTACAAAGTTGGCACAATCACCAGTGTATAGAGAACCTGAAGCTCCAAATTGTTTCCAACTACACTAAGAGAACTTAGAAAATACATTACAGTCTGTATTGAAATCTAACTGCTAACCAAGAAGACAAGAGAAGCTCTCATTACTGAGACTCAAGATGCCACTCTATCTCCTTCTGTTAACTGACTAACTCCTAGCAGTTCTAACTCTAAAAGTTTTTTTTTCTAAATCTAGAAGTTCTAATCCCTTATTGTCTAACCTTCTTCTAAATCCTTCTAACCCTTTACACAGAGGCAAGAATGCCATTTATACAGATTGTGTACCAAAAGAATGCGCTGTCCCCTGCGCTAGGGTTTACAAAATATCTGCATCTAGGAGAGTCGGCTCTCAGACTTTTTGAGGAAAGTCAAAACTGCATTCAATGTGAAGCCCTGTTGTCCATGCTGATGAAAGGTTTCTAGGAAAGATCTGTAGATCTTTTGCTGCTGTAGCATTAACTCTAGCGTCTTTGTGTCCACCTTCGAACTCTGTTGGGGTCGTCTTGAATGCTAAAAATATCTTCATTAATAATGATCTACCTCCTTGCTAGCAGTCACTATAGCTGTCCCTATGAGTCCCAGTTTCTCCTTTCCTTCGGCCTCCTTCTGTCCTGGACTTCTCTATACGTTGACCGTCCTCTGGAAGCATCGTCGAGCCTCCTGTAGATCTGAATGCCATCGCCCGAGTCAATCCACCGTCATCTGTTCTCAGAAAGAGTCCATCTTGCTTGCATTCTGTTAGTCCTCTCCATAGGGGCAGTCAATTGGTCAATGGCTCATCTTAGCTCTCTCTGATTGGATGATCACATGCCACGCAGGATTCTTGGGCAGTGAAAAGTGGTCCGAATGGTATCGCATGTCGGTGAGACACCATCAGTGTCTCCCCGATGCGACTTCACCATTCTGCAGTTATTGGCATGACACAAGATAGTCGGTATGATGTTTCAACGAGCTATGGAATTCACATCGAGGTCACAAAACTTATCGCCAAGATTGCATGCTCTCGGTAAGACCATATGGCAAAGTCCTTCTTCTCTCAGCGAGCACACTGCATCGACAAGACCCCCTCGTTTCGCTGAGACCTTTCATCGAAGCCCCTCTATTCATTTGGAGTCTCCCCGATCTTTGTTTTCTCCCCGTCGAGCCCATTCTGTTTCGGTGAGACATCTTGGAGTCGCCCAAACATTTCGCCAAGTGCCCTTTATGCTTTTGGAGTCTCCCCGATATTTATTTGTTTCGGCGTGACCTTCGGACTTCGCTAAGACCTTTCACCGAGGTCTTGTCCTTCGCCGAGTGTTCATTTGAGTTCGGCGAGAGTTTGTTTAGTCGATGAGACATCTTTCCGAACTTTAGATCCTTCGGCGAGCTTGTTCTGTCTTTTCGCCGAGACAATCTCACTTCGGGGAGACCTCATATCGAGCCCCTCGTGTCATACCGAAGACTGATCCTTCGGCAAGACCTTTTCATTTCGAGCAGACCTCCTGCCGAAGGCAAAATTATCGCCGAGAATAGAGCTTTGGTGGGACCCTCCTCAGTTATCGGCAAGAGATCAAATGTCGGCCAAACATCCCACCGAAACATTATGTTTGGAGGTTTTCCATTTTGGGGAGACATTGATATAGTCATACCGAAATGAAATCTTTCGTTGTAGGTGGTTCGTTGTAGCATCCACTTGTCGGGAAGATGTCTTATA
Organism: Sequoia sempervirens; assembly: GCA_007258455.2. Lineage (NCBI taxonomy): Eukaryota > Viridiplantae > Streptophyta > Pinopsida > Cupressales > Cupressaceae > Sequoia > Sequoia sempervirens. Next base: position 143,793 of record VDFB02000007.1, read on the forward strand.
GATACCTCATTTCCTAGCAAAAGCTTTACTAGTTCATCCTGTTGTTGCTGTGACATACTAGTTTTCTCGCTGAAGACCACCGACGGAATCCCCTCGCGCTGTGTCAGTGTGACGTTCCATGGTCGGGGAGATCTCTCAGCGAAGCCACTTCATTTCGCCAATACTACTTTATCTCAATAAGAGTTCACCCCATCGGTGAGACATCTTGCCGAGCTCACCTTTCTCTCGACGAGCCTCCCCTTGTCGTTGAGACTTCCTTCGGTCAGTGAGACTTTACACCGATCGAGGCTTCCTTTCACCAAATTCTGCTGTCGCCAGGGCCTTCTCGAGTTGGAAGGACATCCTACCAAACTCGTTGCATTCGTTCCAAGTCTCCCCGAGTTAGAGCTTCTCGACATGACCTCCTTTCGGCTAGACACTATGCCGAAGGCATCATCCTTTGGCGATCTTTTATGTCGGGGAGATCTTTCTTGAGTTATACTGACATGCATTTCTTTCATTCCCAGTGTGTCAGTGTAACACCCTCTCATCGGGGAGACGTCCTATAGATACCTCATGTCTCGGTGAAAGCTTTACTAGTTCCCCCCTTTTGTCGCCGTGACATATTGATTCTCTCACTGAAGACCACCGATGGAATCCCCCTCGCACTGTGTCGGTGTGAGATGTAATACTCTATCGGAGGTCGGTGAGACATGAAGCACTCGGGGAGAGTTTCCACTGAAAACATAACTCTCGCTGAAAGGATTTGCCTATTCTTGCTAGTCGATAGGACATATGGCTTTCGCCAAGACTTTATCCCAAACTCAATATCTCCCACCGAAGTGTTTGCTCGTTGTGTGGTAATTGGTGAGACTTCATGAATTCACCAAGACTTCTTGGCGAAGAGAAAAACCTTTGCCGATATACGGATCCCTTTTGCTACTGGTCGGTGAGACTTGAAGATCTCACCGAGACCTTTCTCTGAAGGAAACCCCTCATGTCGATAGGAAACCCCATGTCACCGGGACCCTATCTGATGTCCTGCTGATAGTTGACTGCACATGAATTTCGCTCGCTGTGACATCTCTGGGGTCTTGCCGACTTTTACCTTAACTAATTTTTTGGACCAACCGGATTGAGGAATGGCATCCAACTGAGCTCACCTAGCAAATATTACCAGGTGCATGATTCAATCCTGCAAAAGAAAGGTCTACATTAGTCCTCATAAGTAAACAAGAGATATTATAATAAATCCACCACTGCTTATAATTATTTCACTGAATTCCTAGCAAGGAGAAATCCAACTTAGGTTGAGATAGAACCAAGATTAAACAAAACAAGAAGACAAACTTAGGCAGAAAGTAGAAGAACTACTAAGAGGAAAGAAAATAACAAAAAGCAAAGAAAACAAAAGAGAAAGGGGGACCCATTTTGATCCAGATCAAAGTGGGGTGGTTATGCAAGGCATAAAAAATGGCGACTCAGCTGGGAAAATGATTTAACCATTTTCATGAATATGAAGGATTCAGCTACCCAGAACTCCTAGTTCATGAACATCACAACTCCAGTTGGGTCAGTTATTTCAAGCAAGGTAGAGCTAGAATCTCAAATGCAAGTCAATCAATGGCTACCCCTAAAGCTATGTGTGTGCTTGATAGTGCATCATCCTTTCATTAAGTTTTCCTTATCTTTCGAGCAACAATGTGCAAGATTTGAGCTACCTGAGTTGATTCCTTTTAGCTGTCGTGCGATGATATCCTGGGCATTGCTCCACTGCCAGTCAGGCATCTATAGCCCCGACAGAGATACCTCTAGTTTCCTCACAGCATTGCTCTACTGCCAGCCAGGCGTCCATAGCCGGTAGAGATACTGGAATCACCCATTCATATTGAATCCTCTTTTTCTTTTGATAATTCTTTTCTTTGTTTTTTTTTATAGAGTTTCAGATATTTCACTTAGTTCTTTTCAATATGTCAGATGTTTAACATCTGATCTGGGTTGAAAACTACCATGGACCTCAAGACAGCACTTAGGAATCAGATTTTTCACTCAAATCTTGCAACACCATAATCCTAAGATAGATATACCCTTACAAGAGGAGATGTTCTTAATGATTTGTGACATATTCAGGGGAGCTGATGAGGGTTACTTACTTTGCACCCATTTTTCAAAACTTTCCACAACTTTTATTGACAATAAGCATGAAACAACGAATTGAGGACAAAATCAATCGATCAGAAAACCTGAAAATATTTAAACCGCTTCTGTCCTAGTGACCCAAGTATGCTTCAAATAAACAACCACCATTCCAAGATGGAAAGAAATAGATAAACCCCCAAAGAACAAAAACAAAGGAGAAAACCAAACAGCAAGACAAATAAAAGAACAGAGGGACAAACAAACAAACAAAAAATTATTTACAAGAAGAGAGCAAATTTACAAACAGAAAACAAACTATTTACAAAGAGAGCAGCAAATTATTTACATAAGGACAAAGTTACTTACAAACATGAGACCAATAAATTATTTTCATTTAGAACAGAAATTAACAACCTTCACGACTCAAAATAATGCTTAAGAAACTACCCATTGACAGGCAATGGAATAGGTTCTCCGGTTAGGCTACTTAGTCTGAAAGCATTTTCCCCTAGGATATTAGCAATTTGATAAGGACCTAGCAAGAGTTTGTCAAATTTGTGGTGGTTGCCCTTCTTTTCAATGGCTTTATCCCACATCAACACTAGGTCTGATATCCTAAAAGCTTTGATTTTGGCTCTTTTATCAAACCAGCGTTTGACAACAGCCTGATGGTTGAAAAATTGTTGCAAAGCAGCATCTCTTTGTTCTTCTAATTTTAACAAAGCAGCTAATCTAACTTCTATCCTATTGTCACTAGAGTAGAATTTCTGCATGAACTCAAGGATAGGTATTTGCAGATGGATAGGAAAGATAGGCTCTTGGCCATATACCAGCTTGAATGGTGAGGTGTTTAAAGTAGCCTTAATCCTAGTCCTATCTGCCCATAATGCGAATCTCAGCTGGGTATGCCAGTCTCTAGGGTTATGTTCTAACAGTTTCTTAATTACCCCTAAGAGGTTTTTATTGGTTGACTCTGCTACTCCATTTCCTTGTGGGTAATAATTCAAAGAGTATTTCAAAACAATTTTTTTGATCATATGCCCAGGAAATAAACTCAGCAGAAGAAAAGGTAGAGCCATTGTTACATACCAGAGCGAAGGGTACCCCAAACCTTGTAGTGATGCATTCGGTGAGGAACTTGATCACTACCTCTGTTGTATTGTTTTTGCATGGTATAGCCTCTATTCATCTTGTGCAGTAGTTAGTAGCAGTCAAGATGAATTTATGTCCTGTAGTAGAGTTTGGGTTAATAACCCCAATGAAATCTAGTGCCCACTGGGAAAATGGCCTTACCTCATAGACAGGCCGCAGTGGCATAGCTGAATGGCATTCCCTTGGTGCAGAAACCTAGTAGGTGTGACATGTCCTCACATGATGGTGTGCATCCTTGAATACATAGGGCTAGGAATAACCAGACCTAAGGATTTGGTGTGCTAGAGAATCCGCAGAACCATGACTTGTGCCATGTTTCCCATGAAATTCAGAGATCACTTGCTTGGCCTCTTGATGATCAAGGCATCTCAAGTATACTCCTTTGAAATTCCTCCTGTACAGTAACCCTCCTTTGAACATGTAATGAGAACTTTTCAGTCTCAGGGCTCTCCTCTGAGTAGCATTCATTCCTTCTGGACAGTGATGGTTAAGCATAAAACAAATGGTGTCAGCATACCATGGGTCATTAGAGAAGGACTGGGTCATGTATTGTTGACAAATGATATTGGCGCCAGCATTCGCCATGGACTGGGATAAACCCATGCCTCAGATGAGTCTCATAGGGCATATCTCCAGATCGAATTCTTGTAAGATAGCCATCCACTTTCCCTTTCTTTCTCCTAGCTCGCTCTGCATTAGTAGGGACTTGACAGCTGCATTCAGAACTACAGTGATGACTTGAATTCGGAGAATGTAATGTCAAAATTTCTTAACAGCCCGAACCAGTGCAAAAGCTTGCTTCTCCAGAGGTGGGTATTTGATCTCTGCGTTTTTGAATGGAGAGCTCATGAACGCAATCAGTCTCTCCTCTGCCTCTTCTTGTCATTGGGTTAATACAACTGCACCAGAATGGTTAGAGGCGAAAGAGTAAATGTAGAATGACTTGATGTAATCGGGGCTAGTAAGGACTGACACTTTCGAGATGGATCGCTTGATTTGCGTGAATGCGGCCTTTGCCTCCTCAGTCCACTCTGTTCTGACATCTTTCTTCATCATTTTGTTTAGGGGTTTCACGATTTCAGCAAAGCCCATGATGAACTTCCTCATGAAGTTGATTTTCCCGAAGAAAGACTTCATTTCTTTCTTGCTTCCTGGCCAGGTGATCTTCAGAATTGACTCGACCTGGTCTGGATCGATTGAGATTCCCCTTTCTGAAATTATATGTCCCAAGAGCTTTCCCTCAGAGACTTTGAACATGCACTTGTTGGGATTCAAGGAGACGCCATATTGAATACACCTCTGGAGAACCTTGGCCAAGTCGGCAGCATGATTGAGTCGATCCTTGGAGAACACTGTCAGGTCGTCTATGTAAACAATAATACATTTTCCAATTAGATCCTTGAAAGCTATGTCCATGGTGTGATGGAAAGTTGCTCCAACATTTATCAGACCAAATGGCATCCTTCTATATGTGAACGTCCCCCACTTGGTAGTGAAAGCCGTCTTCATCCTATCCTCAAAGTCGACCATCACCTGATTGTACCCAGAGTAACCATCCAAGAATGACATCATCTGTGCTCCATTGATAGTCTGTAATACCTCATCCAAGGAAGGGAGTGGGTAATTATCCTTTTATGAAGCCTTGTTCAGGTTTCTAAAGTCGACGCATAGCCTAATCTCCCCTTCTTGCGGATTGGGACTAAGTTAGCTACCCACGTTGAATGGCGCACAGGGAAGATTATCCTTGTAGATAAAAACTTCTGAACTTCTTTATAAATCAATGGCTCAATCAAGGCGTTGACAGAACTCTGCTTCTGTCAGAAGGGTTTAGCTTCGGGCTTCAAGGGGATAGTGTGGGTCATAACAGAAGAATCAAAGGTCTGGAGGTCTTCATACCCCCAGGCTATCGCAACAATACCCCTTTTAAGTGCCCTCAATATGTCTTCTCTAATTGCTTTAGGGCAGGCCTTCCCTATGTAGACATTCCTTTTAGGACCCGAGTCAGCTAGGTTAACCATGCCATATTTGCCTCCTTTGCCTTCAGTTGATGCCTTCTCTCGAGCCCTTAGGTCTGAGTCAAAGATTCTTTCTAGAGCAACCATTCCCTTGGGAATGTTATTAGTTTTCAGATTAAGGACTCCTTCTGTATCAAAATCCTCTGGATTCCAATCTCCTTGATCCCTATTGGATTCATCAATGATTTGTCCTTTGAAAACATCTGAACTTGCTAGGAAAGCAAGGATATGTCAGTCATCATCAAAGACCTGGAAGTTCTTGATATTGTCAGGAACAACTGGGGTGGACATCAGTTCCATTGAGAATCTTTTAAACTTGGAGCCTTGCATAGGTTCCAAGGTACTAGCAGCAACAACCAATGAATCTGCTACATGATTGTCCTTTCTAGGGATCTGATTAATCCCAAAAGCATCGAAGTCCTCAATTAAGTTCCATACCCAATTTCTGTAAGCTGCCAGCCTTCTATTGTGACATGTGTATTGGCTGCACACCTTCCTGATAACTATTTCTGAATCTCCCTTGACCATCAAGGCAATGACCTTCTTCTTGTGTGCAAACATCAGTCCCTGTGCCAGAGCTTCATACTCTGCTATGTTGTTAGTACACCCAAATTGCAACCTGTAAGAAGCAAATAAAGTTTTCCATTTAGGGATGGTTAGTACAATTCCAACACCACAACCGGTTTTGGACTTGGATCCATCAAAGGTAAGGGTCCACAATTGATCACAAGTAGGGGTTGATCCTTTTGAAGTTATTGTGGGTGCTTGAGTTAGATGAGTGACAATTGGGGCTTCTTGATCTTTTGCATTAGGTATAGGGAAAGGAGGCGTTGTAGGCTGTTTAGGTATACTTTGCAATTCTAGCTCAGTTGTATCATCTGACCTATGGTCATCTTCCTAGCAGTCACTTGTCCCTTTGGTTGGTTCGTTGGGTTTCATTTCATTTGTGAGTGTAGGGGTGTCTAACAAACCTTAGGGCTGCTCCTCGTCAGTATACTAATTGGGACATGTGTCTAGAGTAGGTTTGATCTAAGAAGGGATTTCTTTTGAAAGTATTGTATCCCTAGTTAACATGGTTGCTTCCTTGGCCTCAAATGAGAAGCAGTCTGCAATGGTCCCAAGGCAACTTGTGCTAGCTTCCTCAGCTTGGGAAGCATGATTTAAAATGTCCTTGCAAGGTTGACAAGTCAGTTCAAAATGACTTTGGTAATGTACCCTGCACCAATTAGGGAGCAGGAGACTTTGCAGATCTATATCTGCCCCTAAGACCAGTCGGTCTTGTTGCAGTTTTCTAATCAAAGCCTGTTGATTTTCATCAATGGTGGGGTTAGGGGGTTTTTGTTTTGACATGTTCTTAGCATTGAAAAATGAGAAGGTTATAATTTCCTCTTGTTTATAAACCCCCATCTCAGTCTCAAAGTAAGCCACCTCATTGGGAAATTCATACTTAGTGATGATATGCTTGAGGCGAGGCTCACTTTCAATCCTAATCTGATTAGGAATCCCTTTCCATGATAGCCACATTGTGAAAAGTCAAGGGAAAGATATCCCCCTAAATTTTTCATCAAATCTCAGCTTAGTAGCATACCATAGGTCTCGGGAATATCTGCCACTTGAATATCTATGTTGGTTAGGATCCTAGGATCTGATCCTACTTGAACATGTATATTTCTTAATTCCCCTACCACATTAAACTCTATTTTGTCAAGTTGAATGACCTTCTTATTGGTTTGAATGGGGTTTAATCCTAACTTCTTACATATGGAAAACAGCATGACATTTCCCAAAGCCCCCGAGTCCAATAAATAGTTATGTAGGTTTTTGCCAGAAATTCTTAAACTTAAAAGGAAAGGTGGAGTACCTACCTTGTTTTTGTATAAGGCTACATTCACTTCCCCAGCAGGTGCCACCTTGCTCTTTCCTTTTGACTTATCAGCTTGTTCTAGAGCTTTCAGCACTATCTCACTTTGAGCAGGGCACCACTTTAAAATGTCAAAGAATGACAAAGAAGTTTTTTGTCTCTGCATCTCAGAAACATCAAATTTTGTATTATAACTTGAATTACTTTTGAAAACAATAGAGGAATTACCCTGGTTATGGAGGTCAGGCGGGCCTTTTGGTGGAGGAGGATTATTATCAGCACTTTGATTTGGAGGCACCATGTGATTAGGAGGTGCTGAGGTAGTGAATGGACCCTTATTCTGATTTCTCAGGAAGTGTCCTCCTTTTGACTGAAAGGCTTGGGAATCATATGAATCTTCTTTTGGTTCATTCTTAGTTTGCATTGGGAATGAGGGCTCTTCTTCAAAGATATCATAAGACATTGCAGTATCCAGTGAGTCACCTCCTTTGTTTGAATTCCCTTGGAATGTGTGAGCATCTTCGTGTGCCATCTTGACAACTTTCTCCATTTGAGGGTAGTTTATCTCAGAATGGGTTGTAGTATCATGCAGCCTACACTAATTAGTCATGAAGTTGAGGTCATCCACATTTGCAGTGTGTGATCTCTCCTCAGTTGCTTGGTAGTTGTGAGAAACTCCCCCATTATTAGGCCCTGTGTTCCATTGTCTGTTATTGTTTGGCCTTTGATTATACCCTCTATTCTGATTCTGATAGCCCTGATTAGAGGAATTTTGGCCCTGATAACCCCTTTGGTTGTAATTGTTGTTATTCTGATAAGTACCCTGATTGTTGCTGTTTTGATTAGGATAATTACTTTGGCTTTGAGGGGGATTCAACCGAAGCTGAGCCATGTCATTTGTAACCTGAGACAGTGTTTTCTTTAATGTTTCTACTTCATTAGTAAGTTGGACTGTCTTTTCACTTTCCATGCTCTTAACAACAGGCGACTAATCAACATGACTTGGAGTTCCAATTTGGTTATGATAACCATGGGAGCTTGGAGGAACCTGCGGTTGTTGGGATAAGTTAGGAGTTCCCTTAGCGAAGAATGGGATCAGTGGTTGGGTTTGCAATTCAGACACAGACCCATAATGAGAAGGAGACATTCTTGGGACAATATTGAATAGAGGGGTTGGGCTATGCATCTGATATCCCATTGGAGGAAAACCTCCTCCCAAACTTCCTTGTTGAGAGCTGATTTGCTGCTGTAGCTTGATAGCTAGATGATAAACTTTGGATAGAGAGTCAATATCAGATGGTAGATAATTCCTTTGCAAGAACAAGCCAAGCAAGGGGTCTATAACCCTAAAGTAAGCTTGGATGACACTATTCTCAGTGACTAGATAGGGATCTTGCAATCTCCTATACATTCATTGGAACCTGGTGTTGAATAAAGGCAAGGGTTCACCTGGTTCCTTTCTGATGGTAGCAAATTGGTGATATAAAAGAGCTAGATCCACATGAATTATGAACTAGTTGATGAAAGCATTTTCCAGGTCTGTCCAGCTTAGAATAAAATGCTGAGGAAGATTAAGATACCAGTTGTACACCATATCCCCTAAGAAATAAGGGAACAACCTACAAACTACATCATGGTGAGCTATCTGGGCTCTGGTACAAGCATCCTTGAAAGCTTGTATGTGCTCTTCAACACTCCTTGATTCACCATGAATGTACTTAGGACAAAATTTATCAGGGTTCTAAGGAAAATCGTGAAAACCTCCAGGAATAGTCCCCAATGGAGAGGGATTATTTTGGAAGAATGCCATTGGTGGTGTGGTGGTGGTTCAACCAGCTGTTGTATGGGTTGAATCAGCTGTGATGACAATTGAGATGGATGTGATGGTGGATTGATAGGTACCCACTGGGGTATTGGTGAGAAGCCTGGTGGAGTGAGCGGAGCTGATAAGGGTGGTATGATAATTGCCCCAGTCTTGTGACTTTTGTGTCTTGTTGGGGTCTTAAGTTCTATCAGGAGTGGTGGATTTTCAGCTGATCAGAGAACTCTATCGGACCTTTTTGAAGAAGAAAAACCATCTTTATCCAGTTTTCTCTTTTGGCCCTCCTTCTAGCGCCAGTTCTTGTTGACTGTAATTTTAGCACAACATGCAAACAAAATATTGCTATTATGTTTCTCCTGAAAGAGAAAGGCAACACATGGATGCCCTAACTCCCAAAGTCTTTGTAATTGGTTCTCAACTGTGCTGATGTTACTCAGTGATCAATGCAACAGTAATATTCAAGGGGCCTGCTGGTATGAGCTTCTGGATCGTTCTAAGATCAAGCATGAATCTAAACCTATTCTAACCAAGGGTTTTAAAGAAATATAAAAAAGATAGATCAGGGCTTTGAAACAGAAAAGAACAATGGTTCATCCAACCTTAAGCAAACTTGTTAACTTCAAGGAATTATAAAATAAAACTGCAGAACAAGATAAGCTTGTGATTGACACACAACCTCTTTCATTCTCAGTGCTAATTCGAATAACAGATTTTCAGCTACCATTTAAACAAAACACAAAATAATATTTCATTCCTTGAAGACTTCACAAATCAAATGATCAATTAAAACAAATATCATTCAAGAACACAACATGAAGTAGATTAAACTCTGATTGCTTCTACTATCAATAAAATAGATAAGCAATATTTACAAAGCTGGCACAATCACCAGTGTACAGAGAACCTGAAGCTCCATATTGTTTCCAACTACACTAAGAGAACTTAGAAAATACATTACAGTCTGTATTGAAATCTAACTGCTAACCAAGAAGACAAGAGAAGCTCTCATTACTAAGAATCAAGATGCCACTCTATCTCCTTCTGTTAACTGACTAACTCCTAGCAGTTCTAACTCTAAAAGTTTTTTTTTCTAAATCTAGAAGTTCTAATCCCTTATTGTCTAACCTTCTTCTAAATCCTTCTAACCCTTTACACAGAGGCAAGAATGCCATTTATACAGATTGTGTACCAAAAGAATGCGCTGTCCCCTACGCTAGGGTTTACAAAATATCTGCATCCAGGAGAGTTGGCTCTCAGACTTTTATGAGGAAAGTTAAAACTGCATTCAATGTGAAGCCCTGTTGTCCATGCTGATGAAAGGTTTCTAGGAAAGATCTGTAGATCTTTTGCTGCTGCAACATTAACTCTAGCATCTTCGTGCCCACCTTCGAACTCTGTTGGGGTCATCTTGAATGCTCAAAATATCTTCATTAATAATGATCTACCTCCTTGCCAATAGTCACTAAAGTTGTCCCTATGAGTCCTAGTTTCTCCTTTCCTTCGACCTCCTTCTGTCCTGGACTTCTCTGTACGTTGACCATCCTCTGGAAGCACCGTCGAGCCTCCTATAGATCTGAATGCTATCGCCTGAGTCGATCCACCATCATTTGTTCTCAGAAAGAGTCCATCTTGCTTACATTCTGTTAGTCCTCTCCATAGGGGCGGTCAATTGGTCAATGGCTCATCTTAGCTCTCTTTGATTAGATGATCACATGCCACACAGGATTCTTGGGCAGTCAAAAGTGGTCCGAATGGTATCGCATGTCGGTGAGACACCGTCAGTTTCTCCCCGATGCAACTTCACCATTTTGTAGTTATCATCATGACACAAGACAGTCGGTATGACGTTTCGGCGAGCTGTGGAGTTCACATCGAGGTCACAAAACTTATCGACAAGACTGCATGCTCTCGGTAAGACCATATGGCGAAGTCCTTCTCTCGGCGAGCACACTCTGCATCAGCAAGACCCCCTCATTTCGCTGAGACCTTTCATCGAAGCCCCTTTATTCATTTGGAGTCTCCCTGATCTTTGTTTTCTCCCCACCGAGCCCATTCTATTTCGGTGAGACATCTTGGAGTCACCCAGACATTTCGTTGAGTGCCCTTTATGCTTCTGGAGTCTCCCCGATATTTGTTTATTTCAGCGTGACCTTCGGACTTCGCTAAGACCTTTCACAGAGGTCTTGTCCTTCACTAAGTGTTCATTTGAGTTCGGTGAGAGTTTGTTTAGTCGATGAGACATCTTGCCGAAACTTTAGATCCTTCAGCGAGCTCATTTTGTCCTTTTGCCGAGATAATCTCACTTCGGGGAGACCTTATATCGAGCCCCTCGTGTCATACCAAAGACTAATCCTTCGGCAAGACCTTTTCATTTTGGGCAGACCTCCTGCCAAAGGAAAAATTATCGCCGAGCACAGAGCTTTGGTGGGACCCTCATCAGTTATCAGCAAGAGATCAAATGTCAGTCAAACATCCCACCAAAACATTATGTTTGGAGGTTTTCCATTTTGGGGAGACATTGATATAGTCATACCGAAATGAAATATTTCGTTGTAGGCGGTTCGTTGTAGCATCCACTTGTCTGGAAGACGTCTTATAGATACCTCATGTCCCTGTGAAATCTTTACTAGTTCATCCTGTTGTCGCTATGACATACTAGTTTTCTCACTGAAGACCACCAATGGAATCCCCTCGCGCTGTGTCGGTGTGACCTTCCATGGTTGGGGAGATCTCTCAGCGAAGCCACTTCGTTTTGCCGATACGGCTTTATCTCGGCAAGAGTTCACCCCATCGGTGAGACATCTTGCTGAGCTCACCTTTCTCTCGGCGAGCCTCCCCTTGTCGCTGAGACTTCCTTTGGTTGGTGAGACTTTACACCGACTGAGGCTTCCTTTCACCGATTTCTGCTATCGCTAGGGCCTTCTCAAGTCGGCAGGACATCCTACCAAACCCGCTGCATTCATTTCAAGTCTCCCCGAGTTAGAGCTTCTCGACATGACCTCCTCCTTTTGGCCAGACACTATGCCGAAGGCATCATCCTTTGGTGATCTTTTATGTTAGAAGAGACCTTTCTTCAGTTATACTGACATGCATTTCTTTCGTTCCCAGTGTGTCGGTTTAACACCCTCTCGTCGGGGAGACATCTTATAGATACCTCATGTCTCGGTGAAATCTTTACTAGTTCCCCCCTTTTGTCGTTGTGACATACTGATTCTCTCACCAAAGACCACTGATGGAATCCCCCTCGCACTGTGTCGATGTGTCTTTTCATGGTCGCTGAGACTTTTCCCCGAAGAAAAGTCTCTCACCGAGATGTAATACTCTATCGGAGGTCGGCGAGACATGAAGCACTCGGGGAGAGTTTCCACAGAAGACATAACTCTCGCCGAAAGGATTTTCCTATTCTTGCTAGTCGGCAGGACATATGGCTTTTGCCAAGACTTTATCCCGAACTCAATATCTCCCGCTGAAGTGTTTGCTCGTTGTGCAGTAATCGGTGAGACTTCATGAATTCGTCAAGACTTCTTGGCGAAGAGAAAAACCTTTGCTGATATACAGATCCCTTTTGCCGCCAGTCGGTGAGACCCGAAGATCTCGCCGAGACCTTTCTTTGAAGGAAACCCCATGTTGCCGGGACCCTGTCTAATGTCCTTTCGATAGTTGACTGCACATGAATTTCGCTCGCTGTGACATCTCTAGGGTCCTGCCAACTTTTACCTTAACTGATTTTTTAGACCAACCGGATTGAGGAATGACATCCAACTGAGCTCGCCTACCAAATATCACCAGGTGCATGATTCAATCCTGCAAAAGAAAGGTCTACATTAGTCCTCATAAGTAAACAAGAGATATTATAATAAATCCACCACTGCTTATAATTATTTCACTGAATTCCTAGCAAGGAGAAAACCAACTTAGGTTGAGACAGAACCAAGATTAAACAAAATAAGAAGACAAACTTAGGCAGAAAGTAGAACTCCCAAGAGGAAAGAAAATAACAAAAAGCAAAGAAAAAAAAAGAGAAAGGGGGACCCATTTTGATCCAGATCAAAGTGGGGTGGTTATGCAAGGCATAATAGTTAGCACTTTCTTTCATCTTTGCATATTGGTTTGATGCTTCAAACGATGCATTTCTTATATTGAAAAGTGCATTACGTTATTGAGCTTCTCTTTGTTTCGAGAATAGTTTAATATTCTCTACTTAATAGGGCCAACCACGTGATAGTGGAAGCTCATTTGGCCCCTTCCCTCCCTCCCCTCACATCACTCTCAATTCCCCATACCCAATCATATAACATTAATCATTCATTCATCCATTAATAACATATAACATTCATTCATCCATTAATTACATATAACATTCATTAATTAACATATTCACATTCATTCATTAACATATAGTATTCATTCTTTTAGTTTTTACATATTATCAAAAATATGGTTGTCATGATATGATTACAATCACTTTTTTTTTGTTTAATTTTTAAAGCTAAAAAAATCTGAAGTGGAGTATTGTTTTCTAAATCATCTGTCCCCCCTTTAGTTGTTTTCCCTCTGCTCATGATTTTAATGTACGCTATTTGTCTTCTCACGATGTGGACGCCGCTACAAGGGGGGGTATCTGCAATAACAAAGAAATGTTAAACTGATATGTTTTATTATTATTGTTACAAGTATTTCATTAATTAAAAGAACATTAGAGTGGTTCTCTTTACCTGATGGGTCCACATCATGTTCCTAAGCTTTTGTTATAGACTCATTCTCAACATGTTGAACACCCTCTAAATCCTGATCTGTAGTTGAAACATGAAAGGTTACATTAATTAATACACCAATTGAAATTAAATATGTTTAAAAGAACATGAGAGTGGTCCTCTTTACCTGATGGGGCCACATGATGTTCATGATCTTCTCTAGCCTGATCATGCTCAACACGTTGATCATGCTCTACATGCTCTAAAGTTGAAACATGAAAGGTTACATTAATTAATACACCAATTGCAATTAAATATGTTTAAAATAACTTTAGAGTGGTCCTCTTTACCTGATGGGGCCACATGATGTTCCTTATCTTCTCTAGCATGATCATGCTCAACATGTTGATCACACTCTACATGCTCTAAAGTACCGGGATGCACACCATAACCTTCACATGCAGGTTGTGCTCCACCCTCACTAGGCTGCATTCCAATGTCATGTGCAGTATTATCATTGCTTGAATGTTTAAAACAAATAGGCATGTAATTACTTTGTGGTGGAAATTAATATTGAATAGATTGCACAAGTATTGAATTTTAAATAAACTTTATTGAGTTTATTTACCTGTGTGTCGGATGTAGTGGAAGATTATGTTTGCCCAGTCAAGACTCTTAGGCGTTCAACCATGACTCCATAGCCTTGTTGGAAGACAATCTTCAGGTCATCTTCTGTGGGAACTCTGTTGAATTCAGAGCCTTACATTTTTGCATAAGATCATGAATTTTGCTTCTATGGTGTGATAAACCAAAATTATTTTCAATTTATTATTTGGATACAATATTTCATTTATTGATACTTACAATTCGTGCGGATAATTTCATAAAACCACTAGAGCCAAGTTTGTGCTTCCTATGTTTTTCTAGTATTTCCTTTGTTTCCTTCGATGTGTCAACCAGCCTATGAAAATTTTGAAATACGTTAGATTATGTAAAAAGAAAGAGTAATCAGTATATAATTACATTGTTGATAGTATCACATACCTTCCTTGGCCCGGTGGTGTCTTTCCTTTTTTCTTTTCAGCCTTCTCCTTTCCATCCGACACCAGGTCCTTCCACTCCCTCTCTAGAATCATGGGGGGACGCTCGTACTTTTTGTTCTTCTCTAAATGTGACCTATATTGGTCCCTCACATACTTTAGATATGTACCAACTTTCTTAAGGACCTTGGTTCAGTTGAATGTTTTATCACCAAAGAGCACAACTAAACGGTTAATGAGCTCATATTTTAAATCTTGATTTTGGGCATTCCACTGTGTACGTATGGTGGGCCCAAAGAGCTCCAATGTAATATCACTTAGATGTTTATAAAAAACATCATTTCCTGCAAAATGATCATGAGATCAATAGTCTAAAAAGAGCAATCAATAAATAAATTTCAATTGGATTATATATAATAATAATTAAAACATTTTAAAGTACCTGGGACCTTCTCTATCTTTATGGGAATGAAATCCTCGATCATCACAAATGTGACTGGAAATGTTCTTGTACTAGTAATATGGGAAGATCCAGGAAATGTTGTTAAAATATCACTAGTACTAGTGGCCTCTGCATCCCTAGGTACATGCCTGACACATGTTCTGGGATGTGTTTGCTGCCAGAGGGTGCACTAATGGATGCCTGCATGGTATGTGTTGCCGACATTTTAGATGATAATATAGACATGGATGATGGGGTCAGATGATGTGATGTATGTGTAGGAAGATCAGGATGGACACTTGTACCAACCCCTACTCCTCGGGCAACACTTGCAGTACCCTGATCATGGCCAAGAGCATCATGAGGACGCAAAAAATCCTGTAAAAACAACACATATTTTAGTTCATGACATAAAAGAGTACAAAATATAAAACCATGAATGAACTTATGTTATAATTAAAGAACTCATGACAACTTACTTGCCAGTTTTGTGATCTCTTAGTCAATATTTTAACCCTCTCTCTTATCTCATTTGTTTGAGGCACTATGAATAACAACTTAAGGATTTCTTCATTGCATTTTTTTTGGGTCTTCTTTATCATATCGAGAGGGTTTGTTGAATAAGCGATGTCATCATCACATAATATTGACTACACCTCCCTATGGATGCTCTTGTCTACTGCTAGTGCCTTTCCCCGATCAGTCGACTACAACAAGAATATTAAAAACATTATCAAAATTATCCCAATAAACTTATCAAAACAGCATAATAATAAAACATTTTGCTCGTATCTAATTTGTACAATTACAATGAGGTAAACTTGTTGGGTAGAAGCGCCTGAAGATAAATCGAGATCTGTGCTCTGGGTCGGAGCCTTCTCCGTATGATCAATGTCCCGCTGTGACAAAAATTAAATATAAAAAAATATTACCGAAATGAAACCAATAGACTTACGAAAAAAAAACATAAGAATAAAATGGTATATTGGAGTCATTAATTGGAGGTTGGGTAAAATGGTACATAGTACGTACCACCCCCATAGTAACTGTGTTTGTAACTAAGCGATTCAAATTGTAATCGATTAGCAACTCTTCCCCCGTAGTTATTGATTTTATCCACATACGAATACATGGTTTCCCTCGCGCACCTCGAATATGCAATTGGGTTGCTTATTTGTTGACCTAGGTCATGTACTATTTATAAACCCTGCAATATTCCCTGATGCTTTTGGTCTTCCGTCAATGTACATAGCCACTCCTTTATTTTGATCCTTATCTTTTAGCTGTATATAATTTGCTGACATGGCATACCTATGCATACTTCGTGTATATCGAACCAGTTGCATCCAATCTTTTGTAAGTGTAACAGGGTCCGACATACTCCATCAATTCAGTAACTTTGTCGTAACAGACCTTTATGTCGTCCATGCAAAATAGACCCAAACCATGTAATGACGATGGTGCTATGCGATATATCCTCTCATTGACACAAAAATCAATGTTTATTGGAGGAAGTTCCTTGGGTACCCATTGTTTCCGTAGATGTTTGTACCTCAAGGGCACCTCGACATCGCCTATGGTCTCATCATCATAAGAACATGACCCCCCTTCAGCAAGAAAAAATTCCATGCGTTTACAAAATTTTCTTCTAATCTTTTGACCTCTAGTTGATCTCCCTTTTTTAGACATACTACATGTCTCGCTTTCCTCTTCTCTTCCTGAATTTCCCTCGCTGGAGGAAGACAAATTTGAAAAATACCTATTTGGTGGTACCTACACTCATAAGGATGTTGGATGAAGTTCTTTCATGGTGGTGTGATCCTAAGGTGACATTATGACTAATCTATTATTTCATCGCTAGAATTTCACATGTTATAAGGTAATCAAGTCTTGATAGATTGCAAGTTATTGTTACTACCATCCAAATGTGTCCATCACAAATCAAATCTACTTAACGTTTTAACTTCCAAACTTTGTAACAAGTGTTAAATGTGACTATGGTCCACCAGTTATACAACCAAGGCCTCAAATGTATTCTCTAATTGTAATCAAAGGACTTTTTCTCTTCATTCAAGTAAATAAACTTGAAGGGAAACACCACCAAGTGGTTTATTGGACACCTACATGACTAAAAATAGCAGCAAATTTACATTTAATTTCCATATGTCTAAGTGGTTAATGGGGAGGGAGTGTGTACTAGGCCTTGGTTAAGTCATCATAAGTTTACGCTTTGGCAATAATTTTTTTTAAGTCATATTAAATCTTCCTATGTCTAATTGCTAGGAGATTTTTGGTATGTTTTAAGGTAGGTAGGATGATTGGTGAAAGAGCCCAAAGACTAGCCTTTCTCCATGGTATCCAGGTATACATAGCAACGGTCTTCTCTTATCTGGTTGGACATGATTTAAAGAACTTAGCTAGGAATTATTCATTTAACCTAAGGTTTTCTCATAATGCCATCATTGGAAAAGTATGATCAAATGCTTCTATTATGAAGAATTGGTCTATGTGCCTCTAGTAATCACTATAAATGTTTGTAAGGATAAAATGACTAATTGCATAAGGTAGGAGAGAATCAAATTTGAGTTCTTCAAAGATTATATTCCTCTATTCATAATTTTTAAGGGTTGTGTGTGGAGGAGGTTATCACTACCAAGAAGGGAGGAGACCTTTCCTTGTATTCTTTTATAATTTTCATTATTCTTATTTATTTTACACCTACATTTACAAATGCACATACATATACATTTACTGTTTTCATTTATTTCTCATGTAGTTTAATAGTTTGATCGATTTCATATTATATGTGTTGAAGACTTTAGAATTTCAATTACATTAATTTATGGATATGTTGTATCTATAACACTACAAAACCATATACTCTTTGCATTTACACTTGCATTTAGAAATACACATTTATATACATAGATATAGATTTATTTAATGATAAGTTGCATTTATTATTCTAGGAGAGCATCCAGTAATTGCATTTACATTTACATTTAAAAATAGATATACATACATACATGTGTGTGTGTGTGTGTGTGTCATTTATATTTAGTGTTTAGAAACAACCCATTAGGTCTGCACATGGATAAAAATTCATAAAATCAGATCTCCCATACATATTTTGTTGAAACCTAGGCTTGAACCTCTCATTTCACATGCTTTTGTTCACAAAACTATTAAGGACAACAACTATACCTTCTTTATTTCTCATCCTACACCTTATTCATGCATCCTACAATTAAAACAGTATCCATGGGGCCTCTTACACAAGCTACAGTAATCACAAAAAGTTTAAGAGCCCGTTTATATCATGTTTGGACTACAAAACCCTCAAAAATAGGGTAACTCAGATTATGATTTGTTGGTGAGCTGTATGGACAAAATCATTAGCACCAACTCATTCTTGGAGTCTTTTGAAAGAGAAGCGAATCAGGTGGCAGTTAAGTACAAAACTTATAGTTTTAAGGTGAATGAGGTGATTAATTTTGATTGGCCAACTGATGAAGAGTACCAGAAATGGGTAAATGTATATTTAACTGAGGAAGAGTGAAAAGGAGTAGGTTGCTAACGGTTGACAAATCAGCTGTTGCAGTTACAACAAATTCTAGTTTTGTTTTTTGGTGACAGTCTAAGCGTGGAATTTTTGAAGTTTTTTGTTGCTTCGACCATTCTCAATGGGCATGATGAACAAGAAGATTCTCTGGGGAGATTGTTGTTGTAACAAATTTTTGGAATATCACAAGGTGGTCCAATTAGCTAGTGACACGTGTGCTTTCTGGCCCGATGCTTGTTTTCTCCTTCTTTTTCTATAAGAAGGATTTCAAGGCTAGAAGTACGGGTTAGCAAGTTAGATATTTTTGGTCGAGTCTAGATGAAGTTGCAAAGCAAATTGTAAAGTCTGATGGTTTTAGGGAAAATGTAATTTAGGTTTTGAGTCATTCTGTAGTAGGTTTTGAATTCATGGGGATTTAATGTTTTATGACAGTACTGGCATTTGAATTGATATGTTTAATTTGAACCTATGCTCTCCATTGTACAAGCATATCTAAATTTTGAATAAAATGATCAAGGGTTGTTTCTTTCATCTCACTGTTGTGGTGTGTATGATTCTTGTTTTAGCTTTAATTCAAGGAATTAATTAAAATGCCTGAATGGGATTGTAGGTGGATATGTTCTGTATAAGGATTTGATAAGTAGTATTGGGTTGGAATACATATTGATTAGATTGTAAAGCAATGTTATCAAGGATCTTATATGTTATGTGTTAAATCTGTCATAAACCCTTAGATGCTTATAAATTTGAATCCTCCAATGGATATATGGCACGGATCTAAGTTGTACTTATTCGTAGGGTTCAGTATTTTTTTTCCTTTACCTAGAGCTTGCTACAAATTGCAAATCAATGACTATCTTATACTGTGAAATGTTATTACATAGTTATCTCATGCTCCAAATAGTTGATATTATTGATAAACAACCAATTCTATTTGGTATTATCCTATTATTTTGAACTATTAAATGAGATTATCTGTTGTTGTTAATGTTGTTTATGATGATGGTGCAGAGGTTGTAAATGCATTAAGGGATCACCCTCCCGGGTCTTATAGAGCCCAAAGTGTAGGAGGTCTTTCAAATCCTCATCAGTTGGTCCAGGTCCTTCAAGCTGCCCTTTATTGGAATTGGCAATTCCATAGGTAGATTAGAAGATCAACTTGCTTACCGTAAAAACAACCAACACCTTGCATATGTTTGTGGTGGAGGTATTAAAGAAGAATTGTATGCCTCTATTTCCATTTATTAGATCTACCTTAGCCTAGCATATACTTGGGATAAGTCTACAATTGCTTCAGACTCATGCGATGAAGGCTATGTGTGATGAAATCCTAGACCTCAACCAAGATGTGGGTAGATTATGGGAGTTTTTTCAAGACCTGAGGCTGGTCGATAAAAATGTGAAAGACTAAGCTATTTTATTTTTATGTCTTATCTTATACTATTTTCACGAGAATGGGGGTGCCAATGCGAGAAGATCTTTGGAAACTAGGCATGAAAATTGAGGTTAAAGAAGAATGGGGGTGCCAAACTTATAGTACTCATTGCCCCTTGGTCATGATTTTCCTGAGTGCCCTAAACCTTGTCCTCCATATTTTAGTATTGACCTTGTTTCCTCCTCAAACTCTTCCTCAGCTGATATTGACCTTGTTTCCTCCTCCAAAATCTTCGCCGGTGCTGGTATTGACCTTGTTTTCACTACTCTAAACTCTTCCTCGGCGCTGGCATTGACCTTGTTTTCACTACTCCAAACTCTTCCTCATTACTTGTATTGACCTTTCACTTCTCCAATTTGACAAGCTACAACTTGGTTTCATTAGGTTTTACAGTATGTTAATTAAGTTCAAAATTTTCGCGCCATTTAGCTAGGTTTTAATATTCTACAATATAGTTAAGTATATATTAGCTATATTTTACATAATAAATAATATAATTATTCAACTTATTATAATTAGATGTTATATTCTTTAACGAAATTATTAAATACGTATAAAATTATTATAAGTAATAATTAATAATACGTATGTTTTTATATAATACAAAATATAATTAATATAATATATATTTAATATAATATTAATATATATTAATATGAGAGAGAGAGAAACTAAATTTTGATTGGTTGTTTCATGTCAACAATCCAAGGATGGCATGCGTCCTTGGGGAGTTATGCTCAAGGTAGCATGCCATTTGATTAAAGATATGATAATTCTCCTTTAAGACCTCTTCAATGTACCCATTGCACACTTAAGGAGACAAAGATAAATATAGGGAAGAAAATATGGAGAGAGAGGGAGATAATGACAAACATACAAATAGAAAGGGAAACAAAGAGATAGAGAGAGGTAGAGAGATAAAGAGATAAGGATGAATAGATAGATATATAGGGAGAGTGATTGATATATCTCTCCCCATCGCTCTCTATATCTCTATATCTCCCACTATCTATGTCACTCCCTCTTCCCCCCTCTATCTATTGAGCTATCTCTCCCTCTCCCCCCTTTCTCTCTCATTCGCTCCATCTCTCCCTCCATCTCTCCTAATCTATATCTCTATCTCTATTTCTCTTTTTATTTAACTCTCACTCCTCTCTCTATCTCTTTCTATCTATATCCCTTTCTCTCCCTCCCCATCTCTATCTCCCCCTCTCTATCTCTCACCATCTCTCCCTCCCTATCCCCCCTATCCATCGACTCTCTATCTCCACCTCTCTTCCTTTCTCTTCCCATATATCTCCATCTCTCTTTCTCTTCCCATATATCTCTATCTCTCTCTCTTTCTCTCCCCATCTATCTCTATCTCCCCATATATTAACTAAGCCATGCAAGCATACAATAGTATATGTTGGTAAAA